>ML677341.1:8533689-8782303 GCA_007922305.1 Dermatemys mawii | reverse complement strand
CAGGCTAGCAGCGGGAGCTGACTGGGGCAGGCGGTGGGACCCCCTGCACAGGGAAGCCGGCGGGCCCCCCATCCCCCACACAGGGTGGCTGGCGCACCACCTTCTCCCTCCAGGGTGCAGGGCGGCTGGGGCATTACCCCCACAGTAGACTCTCTTGATTATCTGGGATTTTATTAATCGGGATTAAGCTTTTCCTGATCATCCTGGATAATCAAGAGTCTACTGTACATTGAAAAATAAGGTAATAGCTTGCAAGATAAGGAAAAATAAATGTAATTAGTTTTACCAGGCTAGTTACAACCATTTATCATAAGAAAAGTTGGTAAAATACTTAAAAAAAATTATATAGAAAAACTGTTGCCCACAAGGAACCATCGCTACCTGAAGCAAATATGTGGAGCAATGAAGAATACACCAAATAGGTCTGCATTCAATTATAATTAACTCTTTGGTGTAGATCATGTATCCTCACCATAATTACAAAGGCATTTAGTATTGGTACATTTTATTAATGTACTACATTGAGAAGATAAACCATCTAAACTCATTACTGAAGAGTATCTGATTCAGGCTAGCAGTTAATGTTAAATACATTGGAGCTAAAGATAATTGCCAGATTCAGTACCACAATGAACAGTGTAAGGAGGAGGGTTAAAACCACTGGAAAAGCCATTTGAATCAGTGGGAGGCAGCCCTGAATATTAAAAATAATAAAACAAAACTGATTACATCTGTAGTAATGCCTTTCACTTTTAGGGCTCTACCCAAAGCCCACTAAAATCAATGGGAATCTTTTCATTGACTTCATAGGAATTGAATGAGACCCAAGTATGCTTTGCATCTAGAGTTCACAAAGTTCAAGTTTTGCAGTGAATCACTTACAGGGGCTGCAACAGAGGGGTGTGTTGTGTTTTTTTTGGTCATTTCCCAGTCTCCAGATGTAACCCCTGGATAATTACTAGCACTTTGTTGAAGAAAATATGATTAAAGGCTAAATATGCTTAAAGGTTAAATGGAGGTCTTGATCTGTACGTACGCATATGTAAAATTTAGGATTGCTTTCCAGTTCTGAGGGTACTGTACTCACACTTACAAGCTTCACGTCACACTCCCTGTCAGACCCGGCCTAGGTCAGGGAAGCTAATGATCCAACCAGCGGACCAAATTTGGTGACAAATTGTGGTCACGTGATACCTGAGGCCCATTGTGCATATGCTGAGGAGGAGGAGGAAAAAGATGGATCCTGTCACTTCTGAATATTGAGCCAGTTTGTCCAGGAAAGGATTGCCATCAATTCCTGAAAGTGTGTGGTGTGTTGTTGCTAGGTATTTCAGATTCTAAACTAATACTACCTAGACCTAAAGAGAGACTTGGGGTTCGGTCAGTAACTTAGAGAATAAGGAAACCCTGCATTCTGTTTTTAAGGAGAGCTGAACAGGGACTTCCAGAAGGGTCTCCACTCAGAGACTGGAAAACTGAACTATATTTCTACAGATTTACTTTGTTTCCTGCTTTCAGAATTAAACTTGTTTCTAAATGAGCAAATGGGATACCTGGAACTATACCTCTCCAAAAGCTTTGATTAGCTGGTGGTAAACACCAAAAAGAATTCTTAGCCAGGAGAGCGCCTATGAGGGTGAGGGTGATGTGTTTCAGGAACAACATATGGTGAAGCTGTTTGTTCAAATTCACTTGTTTATTATTCGTTGGAATGCTGACTGTAGGCTACAATGGCTAATACATGTGTGTAGCCTGAAAGACGCTTCTTTTGAACAAATAAAATCTTTGTTTGAATGATTGTGGTTCCCCCTTTTCTAATTACAGTGATCCGATTATAGCTATGTGGACTACAAAGTGATTTGGTTGTCTGAAGCAGTTGCTCCAAGTAGGGGAAAATAGCATGTTTTACACCACTTAGTATTTACTTGATACAGTAATTTAGAATATGATCCAAAAGTAAATGAATTTACGCCATGAAGACTGAGACAGTGTATCATTACCAGGACCAGAAAGGAAATCAAAATCTAAAGAATGGTAACATTTTTTTAAGTGCTTTTACTTTAAGAATCTGTAATTCTTATTTAGCTTCCTTAAGCATTAGAAGAGTTGCTCACTATCCTAACATATCTAATTTATGTTTTACTTTGCCAATGACTTTCAGTATGGATATCTAATAGTACTAAAATAAATCACCCTGGCTTTAACAATAGAAATTTGAAGAAATATAATTAATTTTGAATACTGTTTATTTTCTGACAAATCTTATTATTAAAGTGGTATTTCAACTTTTTTTCCAGCCCTAATTTTAACTTTTCACAGCTCAGAAAATCTGCCCTTGAAACGTGTGTATGTGTGTGTGAGAGACAGAAAAATAAATACAGTAAAAGGGGTTTAATATTTTCCAGTACCTATTTAGAAAAGGTTTAATATCTGTGTGTAGATATTTGCAATGATAAATTATTATTTTTAAAAAGGAGAGACAAGGTGGGTAAGATAATATTTTTTTATTGTACCAATTTCTGTTGGTGAGAGAGACAAGCTTTTGAGCTACACTGAGCTCTTCTTCAGGTCTGGAAAAGGTACAGTCACAGGAAAGATACTGACAGTAAAGATACTGTCACAGCCAAATACAAGATCAAACAGATAGTTTAGCATAAATAGTTTGCACATATTCTAGGGACCATTCAAGGTGAACACCTTTGTAGTCCTAGGACAAAAAGGAGGGTTAGTGGGATTACAGATTGTTGTAATGAGTCATAAATCTAGTGTCTCTGTTTAGTCCATGATTTTTAGTGTCTAGGAAAGTAATGAATTTAAGCTCCCGGGCTTGTCTGGTGAAAATGTTGTGCAGGTTTCCTTTGAGGATGAGGAGTGATAGGTCAGATATAGAGCGATCAATTTGTAAAAAGTATTCACCCACCGGTGATGTGGTGCTTTTATCTTATATAATTTTCCTTCGTGACTTCATTTGAGAGCAGTGATTGTCTGGTTTCACCCATATAATTGCTTTTGTGTCATTTAGTGCACTGGATGAATGTTGTGATAGGCATGTGTAGGACCTATAGATCTTGAAGGGTGAGTTGGGGAGGGTGTTGATCATTGTAGCAGTGCCGATATGTCTTCAGACTTTGTTGTTTTGGCAGGGTCTGGTGCCATTTTGAGTTGGTGTCTCCTATTCTGTGGGGAGCTTGCTTCTGATGATGAGATTGACGAGGTTGGGGGATTGTTTGAAGGCCAGGAAAGATTTCTTTCAGGGTGGGGTCCCCATTGAGTAGGAGTTGTAATTATTTCACGATACTCCATATGGGTTATCTCTAACCTGATTCCTGCCTGCATATTTATACCTGCCTCTGGTCATTTCCACTGCATGCATTCAACAAAGTGGGTATTCACCCACAAAAGCTTGTGCTCTAATACATCTAATATATTTAGTTGGGGTTAGTCCTGTTTTAAGCAGGGGGTTGGATTAGATGACCTCCTGAGGTCCCTTCCAACCCTGATATTCTATGATTCTATGATCTGTTAGTCTATAAGGTGCCACAGGACTCTTTGTCCATATGGGTAGGTGACAACAAGAGAGATGCGATTGGAGTGGGTTTTATTTCTGTATTGAAGCAGATTCTCTCAGGGTATTTGAATTGATGCGATCTACTTCTGTGGTGCAGTGTCCTTGTTTGTTGAAGGTGGTTTTGAGTGCATTAAAGTGTATACCTTGGATTTTCTCTTCAGAGCATATTCTGTGGCATCTGATCTATGAAGGTAGGTGTGGTGATCTGTGGGTTTCTTGTATATGATTGTCTGTAGGGTTCCATTGTTGAAGCTGATCGTGGTGTCCAGGAAGTTGACTGGTATGAGTGTGCTGCAGAGAGAGTTTAATGGGTGGAAGTTGGCTGTTGAAGTTGTGGTGGAAATCTGAGGGAGTTTATCTGTCCAGTGGATGAAAATGTAATTGGTGAATCTCAGATGTTTCATTAGTTTTGTTGTATTCAGAAATTTTTCTTCAAAATGGCCCAGGAGGAGGTTGGCATATTGGGCAACCATCCTAGTACGTTTGGCTGTTCCTGTGGTTTGGACAAAGTTTTGTTTTTGAACATAAAATTGTTGTGGTTGAAGATGAAATGGATGAGTTTGGCGATGGGGTAGATATCTGAGGGCTATCCATTGTCTTGTAAATATTTGAGGCAGCCAGCCATGCCGTTATTGTGAAGAATGCTAGTGTGTAGAAAACTGGCATCCATGGTGGCAAGGACAGTGTTCTGAGGGAGGCTCTAAATGCTGTGGAGTTTGTGGAGGAAATTGGTTGTGTCTTGGAGGAAACGGGCCTTTTTTGTGGTGAGTGGTTTGAGGATGGTTTACTGTGAGTGACTGACATATCTGGCAACCTAGAAAGTACTGTGATTTTTAAAATAAGAAGGCAGAATAAGTATTATTGTCAGTAAAAGAACCCTCTGATTTGACCACACAGTTTAAAGAGAAAAAACAACCCAAACCCTCCAAACATAACTCTGAGATGAGCTTTGAGTGTGATGTTGCAGATGCAGAACAGCTGTAAATAGTGCCTGCAGTTAGTAGTTTATACCAGTGCAGCTGGCTGGCTGTGGAATGTGCAAACAAGCAAGAATTTGAGGGAAATAACTTTGCATCTTCCATGGCTCTTTGGTTCCTTTTTACCCCTGCAGCTGCAGATGAATCATGGGGGAGGGGAATGACCAGACAGTGGGGCACTTCTTTTCAATATAAACAATATAATGAACCTTTTTACTTTTATTGCACCTTTCTTCTGAGCACCTTGAAGTTTGCAAAACTGAATTAACTTAGTCTTTCAGCAGCTAATTATAACTAACAGATGGAACTGAGGCACAGAGAAGTAAGCAATAGTGAATCACTGTCAGAGCTGAGATTATAACCTAGTTCACTTGATTCTCAGCCCACTGCTTTGATTAGTCTTTTGTTTACAGGGTGGTAGGGCAGTTTGTTGTACATCTTAAAATTCAGTAACTTTTTCATAACTTTAATTGCAAAAAATGTAATGCTGTGCTTCAGAAGCCCCATGTTACTAGGTCTTCTGTGCTTATTTGGATTCATGTTCTGATTATGGCTCTAATAAATTCACGGTCCATTTTGGTTAATTTCACGGTCATAGGATTTTAAAAATGGTAAATTTCATAATTTCACCTACTTAAATCTGAAATTTCAGAGTGTTGTAATTGTAGGGATCCTGACCAAAAAAGGAGTTTTAGGGAGGTGGCAAGGTTGTTGTAGGAGGGGATTGCAGTACTGCTACCCTTCTGTGCTGCTGCTGGCAGCAGTGCTGCCTTCAGAGCTAGGTGGCTGGAGAGTGGCAGCTGCTGGCCAGGAGCCCAGTTCTGAAGGCAGAGTCGCTGCCAGCAGCAGTGCAGAAGTAAGGATGGCTTGGTATGGTATTGCCACCCTTACTTCTGCGCTGCTGCTGGCAGGGCGCTGCCTCCATAGTTGGCCTCCTAGCCAATAACTGCCGCTCTCCAGCCACCCAGCTCTGAAGGTAGTGTAGAAGTAAGGGTGACAATACTGACCATCCAGCAACTCCTTTTGGGGTCAGGACCCCTAGTTTGAGAAACGCTTGTCTCCTCTCTGAAATCTATATAGTATAGGGTAAAAGCATACAAGACCAGATTTCATGGTCCATGATGTGTTTTTCTTGGCTGTGAATTTGGTAGGATCCTCGTTATGATCCCTGTAGCACAGATTGAAGTGTGGAACATTGATTGGAGGGAGGTGAATCTGAGAAACTATAAATGACAGTGGGTAGAGAAAGTGGGGTAGGTATCTTTTATCCATAGGGAAAGGGAGACTGGTGTTACTCTCTAGGGCAGTGGTCGTCAAAGTGGGGTGCGCGAGACCCCGGCACTGCTGCCGATCCCACGCGGGAGAGCTCCGAATGCGGCAGCGGTCTATTTTGGTACTGCTGAAATGCCACCACAGAAAGAGAGAGCTTTCTGTTCCGTGGCATTTCGGCGGACATACCTTGGGGGGGCCGCAACTGAAAAAGACTGAGGACCGCTGCTCTAGGGGGAGAACACTGTGGTCTCTTAAGTTTCTTTAGGGCTAGTTTATAAGTTTATAAAGGACTAATAAATGATACTTTCATAAACAGTTAATCAGTTGCTATATAAATGGTTATATACTCCAAAATGTCAATAGGTTACCTGTAGCCAGGGTTCAGAATGATCTATAACTCAATAATCCTCTATGACACATACCACTCATATCTGTAACATGTTTATAGCATCTTTTAATCATTTATTCACTCTTTATGAACTCCTTATAAAAGTATCCTTAATGTGAACTGGGATCCAGTCCTTAAATAAGAGTGTATACGTGGAACTATTTTATAATCCTCAAGCGACCTGAGAAAATATGTGTGCTGCTATATTGTCCTTTCTATACAGTTCTGTTGTCTCTCAGTTTTCAGTATTCTTCGGAGGTAGCTGAGTGTGTATTCACTGAAGGGCTTGTGAGATTGACATGTTCTAGTTTAGCTGTGTGAAACGTTAGACTTTGTAAATTTCATTGCAGAGAGATATATTGTTTAAGTACCATATCTCTTTCAGTGATCTTGTTCTTTGACTGGTTATCCTGAAAGGAAAAGCTCTTAAGGGTGGGGGGAAAACCTTCATTATAGTATGTGCACGTGCAATCTTATTCCAGATTATTTTTTAAAAATAGTGTGGTTTATTCTTTATTTTCATTTTAATACATTAGTCTTCTCTGTTTCCTTAATTGATAAATAGTGCTGGTGTACACATTTCAGTAGCTAAGTCACTGCTGTGTTCTACTCTGGAGATAAATGCATTTCAGTTACGTATTTATTTAATACATCTCTCTTGCTTTTGTTCAGCACCTTCTGTCCCTTTCTAGGTTCACTGGAATTTTCTTTTACTTTCCTAGAATACTTCAGACTTAGAGTTGTCTTCCGTTGTCTGTTCTCTCTCTCCTTTTTCACCGAAAAGCATTTCAGTGATAGCAACATGGTGCTCAGTTCTCTAAAAATTAGGTCACTTACATAGGAGTCTAAATATGAATTTAGGAGTTTTAACTAGGGTTGCCAACTTTCTACTTGTACAAAACCAAGCACTCTTGCCATGCCCCTTCTCCGAGGCCCCACCCCTGCTCACTCCATCCTCCTGTCCCTCTGTTGCTCGCTATCCCTACCCTCACTTGTGCTTATTTTCACTGGGCCGGCTCAGAGGGCTGGAGTGCAAGAGGGTATGAGGGCTGTGGGGTGGGGCCTGGTATGAGAGGTTTGGGGTGCAGGAGGAGGCTCTGGGGTAGAACTGAGGGGTTCAGGATGCTGGGGGATGGGTCGCTCCAGGCTAGGGCAGGAGGTTGGGATGCAGGGTGTGTGTGTGGGCTCTGATGTGGGGCTGGCGATGAGGGACTTGGGGTGCAGGAGGGGAATCAAGGCTGGGGCAAGGGGGTTGGGGTGTTGTGTGTGGGGGAGGCTCCTGGGGTGCAGGCTCTGGGAGGTGCTTACCTCATGCAGCTCCTGGAAGCAGCAGCATGTCCCCGCTCCAGCTTCTACACGGAGGTGTGGCCAGACAGCTTTGCGTACTGCAGACGCTGTCTGCAGGTGTCACCCTCCAGCTCCCATTGGCTGTGCGGAGCCCCCAGCTACTCCTACGTGTAGGAGCCAGAGGTGGGGACATGCCGGCTGCTTCCCGGGAGCCACACGTCACGGAAGCTAGCAGGGAGCTTGCCAGCACTGCTGCATGGCTCTGCCAACCGGACAGTCAATGGCCCGGTCAACAGTGCTAGGATCCCTTTTAGACTGCTGTTCCGGTTGAAAACTAGACATCTGGTCACCCTAGTCTTTGCTTTGAGTACATTTTTAAAGAAAATCTTGTCCCTTATGCATAGAAAATCTATTTTATACAATTTTAGAGAGATCTGTGATGGGTTGGATCACAGAAAACCCCTTCGGAACAGCCAGCTGATGTGCTGGGAATACCTCTAAGCCCGTTTTCCCTGGCAGCTTGGGACTTCAGAATCCTGCTTGGTTGTGCCAGACACGCTAGCCTGCTAAAAACACAGACTCAGGTCTGAACCATGTCCCACACAAGCTGCAGGCTTAACTGAAAACAGTTCAAGAAGTGTTCCTGTCTCCAGCACTCAGATGCCTAGCTCCCAATGAGGTCCAAACCCCAAATAAATCCATTTTACCCTGTATAAAGCTTATACAAGGTAAACTCATAAATTGTTCACTGTTTATAACACTGATAGAGAGATGCACAGCTGTTCCCTCTCATTCCCCCGGTATTAATGCATACTCTGGGTTATAAGTAAAAAGTGATTTTATTAAATACAAAAAAGTAGGATTTAAGTGGTTCCAAGTAATAACAGACAGAACAAAGTAAATTACTAAGTAAAATAAAACACGCAAGTCTAAGCCCAATAAAGTAAGAAACTGATTATAGATGAAATCTCACCCTCAGAGATGTTTCAATACACTTCTTTTACAGATTAGCCTCCTTCTATGAGTCCAGCAATCACTCGCATTCCTGGAGTTACTGTCCTTTGTTCCAGTTCCTTTCAGGTATCCTTTGGGAGTGGAGAGGCTATCTCTTGAGCCAGCTGAAGACAAAATG
The DNA here is from genome assembly GCA_007922305.1 of Dermatemys mawii. Taxonomy (NCBI): domain Eukaryota; kingdom Metazoa; phylum Chordata; order Testudines; family Dermatemydidae; genus Dermatemys; species Dermatemys mawii. The sequence goes on along the minus strand of ML677341.1, from coordinate 8,773,679 downwards.
GAGGGGTCTCCCAAGGACTTAAATAGACTTTCTCTTGTGGGTAGAGACCCCTTCCTCTCTCCAATGCAGAAACCTAGCTACAAGATGGAATTTTGGGATCACATGGGCAAGTCACGTGTCCTTGCTTGCATGAATCAGGACTTTACAGGTGGAAGCTATTGTTCACATGCCACCTTGAATGTCCTCAGGTAGACTTCTCATGTGGCTTGGAGTCTTCCAAGGTTCCATTGTCCATTAAGCGTTTTTTGATTGGGCACTTAACTTGCAATTCCCTTCTTAAGAAACTAACCAAATGCTTACTAAGACTACTTGACATCAAACAAGTACACATCCAATATTCATAACTTTGAATACAAGATGATACATGCATACAAATAGGATGAATATATTCAGTAGATCATAAACTTTGCAGAGAGATGTTACATGGCATATGTAGCACAAAACATATTTCGGTTATGTCATAGATACATTCATAAGCAATATTTCCATAAAGCATTCTGGAGTGCAGTGTCATAGTATTTTAAATTTGAAGTTCCTATGTGTTTTCCTCTGAGATCAATGTGCTTGGACTCCCTAACAGATGGAGCGATACAAAAGTCTCAACATTCAATTAAGGTGGAAGTGGCCTATTTTCAAGTTGACAAGAAGGGGTGAATAGGTCACTTCCACCTTCACTGAATTGTCTCGTTAGCCCTGACCTCCCCCACACACTTGGTAAGGCAACCTCCATCTTTTCATGTGCTGTGTATTTATACCTGCCTACTGTATTTTCCACTCCATGCATCTGATGAAGTGGGTTTTAGCCCATGAAAGCTTATGCCCAAATAAATTTGTTAGTCTCTAAGATGCCACAAGGACTCCTTGTTGATGTTGTTGAAAAGGACAAGCTCCCTGCCCTGAGGAATTTACACTATAAATCACCCTGATAATATGAGGAAATATGACTGTCCACAATGATGGTGAGGAAAGGAGGAGAGATGTAACAAAGGGAATGAAATAGTTTTGGAAGATATGGGGAGGCCGTGGAAAAATATCCCACAGCGGCATGATCTTTTGGTACTTCTGCCCTCAGTAAGGGAAGGTTCATTTAAATAGGAGCATAGGTCTGCTTCCCACAGTGTAGCATTCATGTTTTGATCCTGTTTAGAAATACTTTTCTAGAGTTTCAGGAGTGAAAGCAAGGTTCTACCTCTTTACAGTTGTCTGCCAAACAAAGATTTTGTCTTCTAAGGCTGAGATGCTTTAAAAACTTTAAGTAGCATTTTTCAGGAACATAACTACAATGTTAAGCAAGGAGTTACAGTACAGGTGCTGTATGTTGCCCAAACCTGATTGCAGATGGGACATCTGCATGTTTTATTCTATCAGTTGTGGTTTTAAAAGGAAAAAAAACAAACCCAAAACAAAACCACCATATCAAATGCAAAACATAATGTGTTAAAAAGTATTTTCTAACAGCGATTACCTTTAACTGGCATAACATAGTAAAGCTTTTATCTTTTTCCCTTTTTTACTAAGGGATACTTAACTGTCATTCATTGCACATTACAATCCATTTGTTACCGTTAATACTATATTTTGTTAGGTATCAGTAAGAAAGTGTGTGTTTTCAAGAATGTTCTGCCTTTATTTGTAATCGGTTAGTGGAAATATCTAAGGAAGCCATTGTCCTGGAAAATAGTCATAGTAAATCTCATAAGGAAATATAAAGTGGAACACATATTGAAAAGTATGTCAATAAAAAGTCTGTGCTTGGAATATGATGCTTTTATATAGAATCCCATACAATTTATCATTTTTCATGGCATATACTTTTGGAGTGTTCCCTTTCTAGAGAAATAATACACTACAAGGATGCCCACTTCAAGGACTAAATGGTGAATGAAAATAGTTTCAAAATGAATTTATTCTTTAAATACCAAATCTTTTTGGATAGCTGTTTTTCAAAATTTATTGCCCTTTAAAAAAAAAAAAGAAAAAGAAAATCTTCCATTGATGGAAGATGGTTTTCTTCGTTAATTCTGACGCTGTAACCATTTTTGAATTAGTTACTTGATCGTTGTCAAATGTTGGTTGGTAAGACCTCTTAACTTACTTTCTTTCATCTTACATGTCTCATTTACCACTGGAAAACTAAGGGTTGAGTATAATTTTTACTTTGGGATTGGAGCAAGATAAGCTAGTCTAGTTGTTCATTCTCTTATTCTATTTTCTACTCCCTTCTCTCAGTCCGCAAGATCCTTTCTAATGTTCTGAGCCCAGTGCTGCATTGAAATGTTACTTCCTTATCATTTGGCTGTAAGGCTTGATCTCCTCTCACCTGTCAGACTTACCATCCTGATGTGTCATGCTGTTCCTGCTGCACTAGCTCTTTCTTACCCCAGCTTCAGTTCCTGTTGTGACCCATCTCTTCCTTCACTGCATCCTTCAGATAGACAGTGTCCTAAGAGTTAAAGTGCTGCTGCTTTAATAGTTCTGGTGTATTCTAATCCTGCCACTTTATAAGTCTTGGGAATTATTCATACACTGTTAATTTTAGATTTTTTTAAGAAGTGGTAATAACCTCTATTGTAGCATTACTTGCAATATCGGAGTTCTTAAGGGTAAGGCGCTTGTGGATGTTTTAGCCCTAAGCAGGGGTGGCTCTGTGGTTCTTGATGCCCCAAGCGCAGAAGTTCTGTGGCTCGCCTGCGGGAGATCCGTGGCTGCTGCAGATTTGTCGTCCCTGCTGCCAAATCTGCAGCAGTCACAGACTTCCCGCCGAAATGCAGCCGAAGACAACCTGACTGCTGCCCTGACAGCGAACGTCATGCCGCCCCGGGCACGTGCTTGGAGCACTGGTGCCTGGATCTGGCCCTGGCCCTAAGGCCTTGAGTTTTCCAGTTCTTTTCAAGATTTAAATGCCCATCTTCTGGAAAGGTTAGAGAAAATACTTCAGCATTGGCATGCTGCGTAGGATAGCATTATAATATCTCAAATCCTGATGGATGTAATTTAAAAAAAAGAAAGAATCAATGAATGAAGCACTATGGTTAGTGAAAATTGTGAAAGTATCACAAAAACTCAGTCATGGTATCTCAGAAGTTTCTAATGTATCTTACCACAAGAAGCTTTAGCTCTTCCATTTCTCATAACGATACAGAAATAAAAAATGTTGTTAGATTACAGGTTTGAGGGTTGAAGTTGCATCTGTTTAGCAGTTGGAACAGTGCACAATTTTATTAATTTTGAACAGTATTCAAATTGTTACTTTTCAGATTATACCACCATATTTTGTTTTGCTATATTCATTTTGATACTCCTGAGACTGTCTCACTGTGATGTTAAGATTTATTCTCTAATTATTTTGCAACAATTCTCGATTACAGAGTGAGCAAATCTCAGTTACTTATTATTTTAATCCTGACCAGATTCAGATGCCGAGCAGGATGCTGCTATCAAACTTGCCCAAGAACGAGCTGAGATAGTTGCCAAGTATGACAAAGTAAGTGCTCCACTTAATAGTGTAATTTTGGCATTAACTATTCGAAATTGAAATGTGGTTTTCCTCTGACAAGTTCAAAAATAAACAAGTTTTCCTAAAATATTCTGTGTGATATCCTGCATCATGTTCAGTACGTATTAACTGTAGGAGAGTTTGCTTTAGTTTTTTTCTCCGTGTTTTTGGTGATGGTTTGATGCACGTAAGTTGCTTCAAGGCTATTTTATGATTTTTGTCATTTTTCTCTCACTTATATTGAGGTGCCTGTGTCTTGCAACAAGCCAGGTTTTATTTATTCTGTTTGATGCTGTTTAGTGAAACCAATGTATTGATCTAGAAGACACTATTTCTCTTTTTGAGGGTACACGTAATTTAACTCTGTATTGATGCATGATAATAGAAATTTAATGCTAAATCAGTAATAGCAATTGACAAGAAAAAAAACCCACATTCATTTGCTATAGTAACTTATTTTATGTAAAGAAAAAAATTTCAGCCTGTGCTGTTTTTGAACCATGTAGCAAGTAAGACTGTCCTGTAATACAACTAGGATATGCATGCCTGCATCTTACTCTCATCACAGTATCATTGGTAGCCCTGCAACATGCTAGACCAGTGATACTCAGACCTCAGTGGGTCAGGAGCCAAATTAGTGATCAGCATTACCCAAAAGAGCCAGAGTAGTAGCTGGCTATAGTATTATATATTCATATTTAAATAGTATGATGGGAAATATTTAGTCATGTGTATATCTATATCTATAAAACATCTATATCTATAAAATAGCAGTGTATATTGTTCTCACAGCAAATAAGTTAATAACTTAGTGCAGGTTGAAAACTTAATTGATTAATATAATAAAAGCATCCTTATTAGTTAATAACTTCAACTGGTTAATAATTAAATCTCACAATGTTTTACTATCGTGTTGCAGAGCCACAGGAGACACTTCAAAGAGGCACTTGTGGCTTCTGAGCCTCAGTCTGATTATCACTGTGCTAGTCTGTAATTTGTGGAGATAAGGAAACATTATGGAAAATTGTATATAAAGTAAAGCTATATCTATATAATGTGGAATATGTATGATTTTAAGGGAGCCATAGGGATTTTCTTTCCACTGACATTGTTTGGTAGCAATAGCGTTAGTGCAAAGTTGGTAGTAATCATGGCTCAAAGACTGTTTAAAGTGGTGCAACAGTGCCACTATAGTTGAGGTTGCTATCATCTGTTTAAAGGTTGACTTTTCTAAGTAATTTAGAATAGACAAACTTCTTCAGATTTCTTTGAAAGTTGGTGTGCCTCTAGAGTATGCAGGTTAGTGACCTAAATTTGGTGTCATTTGAGCCAGAGGTTCCAAATATGTAAGCTCGGGGGGTGGGGGACTGCCACAAAAAAACCCTAGAAAAAATGGCGAGGTGGTATATGTGTCTGTTTTGTTTTATTTTTAATGTACAGAGCTAGAAGTCAAACTTCTGATATGATGCAGTTCAGAATGGTTCTCATCTGTCACATTTTACCCAAGATAGCGCACAAAATCTTTGGGTACTCATGCTGAGAATAGTATTTAAGAAAATATGCATGCATGCATCAATACAGAAAATCAGCTAGAAGGTTTCCATTCATGCCATTTTATATGCTTTGAAATTTAGTGCCTCTTCTGGCGGGCAGGGTAGCAATAGGGATCCAAATTTGTGGTCATTCAGCCATGGAGTTCCTGAATTACAGGCATCTTCGAAAATTGTTTCTTAGTGCTTCCTTGCACTGAGACAGGTTAATGGTTGGATCAATTGCAATGGCTGTGAATTTACCCTTCAATTAACATAATTAAGGATAAGTTAATCACAAGCCCCCCCCCCCACGACAAAAGGAGTTTTTTTAACTGAGCAGCTTGGAGGTTGCTACAATTTGTGAGTCACGGGTGGTAGTTTAATTTTGGGGGGAATGTAGTTGAAGTCTTTTGGTGGGGAAGGAAATTGGATATGTAATGCATCCTGGGTTGGAGGGGCATTAGAAGATGGAAGAGTGGGGGTTAGGGGAATAGGGATTTGGTGCTCCAGCAAGGGAGCGGGTTATCAGGAGAGAGATAAATAGGGATGGTAGAGGAGGCAAGAGAGGGTGGGGGCACACTCCCTAGCTCTGCCAGTGTACCCCAGCCTTCCTGCTCCCTAATCTTCCTGCAACAAACACACTGCCAGTGTACCACAACTCCTGTACCCCGCAGCTGTCCATGTACTTCAACCTGCCTGCATCTCAGCCCTGCCAGTCCACTCCAGCCCCTGCATTCCAACTCCCATTCACTCCACAACTCTGCGAGTGCACCCCAAGCCCCAGCACCTCCACCTCTACCATGGTTCTGGTGACCAGTTCAATATTCTGGGAGACAGGAATTCCTAGAAAATAGCCCTCACAGCTGGCGCTAATGGAGACCTTTTCTAGCCCCTTTATCACAGGGGGTTATTGAATGTATAGGCATCAAATACTGGACTTACCCAATGAGGAGGCGTGGGCAGGTCAGTGCTGAGGCATACTGGCTGTCAGAATGGCACCTGTCATGAACAACAAGGATGTGTGTGCATACCCGCTCATCAGCTTTGATTTGTTATTAGAAATTGCCATTTTTTGTGTCACTCGGGCTTGTATGTAACCTGGGGGAAATCTTCGTCTCCTCCCTCTCACTCCTCGTATCCAGACAGTATCTAAGTGTGGCTGCTCTTCATCCACATATGTCTAAGATTCATCATTTTCTTTCTGCGCAAGCAGCTAAAATGCTGCATGATCTCCCATCTCTACAACTTCAGCCACCTCCACTGCCTCCTCAGACCTCTGTGACAAACATATTACTCCCACCCATTCTACAAAATACAGCTGCTAAAATAATCTTTCCCTGTTGATCAGTCCATATCACCCTCACCCTTTTTTAATCTCTCCACTAGCTCTTCCCATGTCCACCACATCAAGTTAAAGACACGTCCTGTCCTTCAATCCTTTTTAAAACATTGTCCCTCATTACTCATCTGTTCTTCTTTTACCACATTTCACCCCAGCTCCACCAGTGATATGAGGGGGAAAAAAAAGGGCAACCTGATGAACTCTTCTGCCGTGGAAATACTGTTTACATAAGTAAAGTTGGTGGAATGGTTGTGGAGCTTTCTTGTCCTTTGTAGGTCAGATTGGGAGTTCTATGGTGGTGGTCTGCATGACAGATCTAGAATATGCCTCCAACTTCAGAACTCATGGCCCGTCTTGTTAAGTTTTAGACCAGCTTGCTATGTGGTGCCGTAAACCTTCATTGTTGTTTTTTCTTTCTCTTTTTAGGGACGAGATGGTGCCCAAATTGAACCTTGGGAAGATGCAGACTACCTTCTTTACAAAGTCACAGATAGATTTGGTTTTCTACAGTAAGTAGCCAGTTTGAAAAGGAAATAAGATTAAATGTTTGTTATTACTTATTAGTATTTTTTGATGTATGCCTAAATGGTGAAAGTATTGATTGCTTACTTGTAATAGAACTCCTGTGACAACAGAATTCCATTCAGTGTATAGATTTTAAATGGTCTTGCACTCTGGTTTTTCTCTGTGTGTTATATTCTCAGCTTTTTTTAATTCCATGATTGAAATTGATCTGTAGTTGGGAATAGAAAAGTTTTGGATTACTTTACTTGGGTGTGAAAAAGAAGTTCAGAAATTGGGAAGTCTAGATTGTTTACTGGCTGGTGAAGACATTATTTAAAAGGCCTAATAAATATGTTCTTATAGCATTCTTCCTCACTTCCTGGCCCATACTGTTCTGTGATGTTGCTGCAAACTGTTAATTAGCTGTCAAATTTTGCCTTAGGGCTGTTTTTGCTTCATTAGTGGGTGAATTGATTCTTGCATATATGGTTTATAAAGTCCTTTTGAGTCAAATGGGATGAAAGATCCTGTACTTTGTAAACAGCTATTATTACATGGCATGTATTTTGGGTAAAAAAGAGAAAAACACGTACATGGGTGGTGGGGAAGAAAAATTATTTCTTGTTGCCTTCCTAGGGCCTAGTTCAAAGATCACTGAAGTTATTGGAAAAAGTCTCCCATTGACTTTAGCGGAGCTGAATCAAACTGCTGGAAATTTGCAAGCAGATTCTGCATGTAGGCATCTCTTGTGAGCTACTCTTTTAAGTTGATTTTTCATGCTTGTTACCGGAATAACCCTCTCTTTCTTGACTAACTTCTGAAGGTCCCTCAACTCCTCACTTCTACTATAATTCTTTTTTCTGTTCAGCTAGTCACTGTTCCGGAAACTCAGATTTCATGAACCTTAGTCCTGTCTTAAACGTTAGATCATATTTCTTCTCCAGCACTGACATTTTCATTGGTACATAGTACTGTACAAAATCCAGTCCCTGTGTACTCAACTCTATGGGATGAAAACAGCAAATTTATAAAACACGAAGACTGCATAAATTAGCAAAAATCTTAGGTCTGTGTAATTAGTGAAGAGACTTTTCCTTGGTCTACACTGGGGAGGGAGAGGGGGATGGAATCAATCTAAGTTACACAACTTCAGCTACGAGAATAATGTAGCTGAAGTCAACGTAATTAAATCATCTCACCGTGGTATCTTCACTGCGGTGAGTAAACTACTGCTGCTGCTCCTCCGTCGACCCCACCTGTGCCTCTCACAGTGGTGGAGTAAAGGAGCCGATGGGAGAGCGCTCAGGGGTCGATTTATCGCATCTAGACTAGAAGCAATAAATCCACACTGCTGGATCGATTGCTACCCGCTGATCTGGCGGTTAGTATAGACCAGGGGTAGGCAACCTATGGCACGGGTGCCAAAGGCAGCACGCAAGCTGATTTTCAGAGGCACTCGCACTGCCCAGGTCCTGGCTACCAGGTCTGGGGTGCTCTGCATTTTAATTTAATTTTAAATGAAGCTTCTTACATTTTAAAAACCTTATTTACTTTACATACAACAATAGTTTAGTTACGTATTAGACTTATAGAAAGAGATCTTATAAAAATGTTAAAATGTATTACTGGCACACAAAACCTTAAATTAGAGTGAATAAATGAAGACTCAGCACACCACTTCTGAAAGATTGCCGACCCCTGGTATAGACATACCCATAGTATCTGTCTGCATTAATCCTTAAGAATGAGAGTTCGAGTGCCATCAGTGCAACTCGATGATTCTCGAACCTAGAACTCATTCCAGATGAATATTATTCTGAAATGTGTCATACCACCCAAAGAAGAATTTACTCAAAACAGGAATGTCAAACTCCCTTTGTGGGAAAGCCAATTTACACTGAGTTCATGTTTTAATTGTGGTCAGTCTTGTCTTTTGCAGTACTGAAGCTTTAGAATTTATCCCTTTGCCAACCAGGTATGTTGGTTGTGGATGCGGCGAACCACAAAGAGCGTTAGGGTCAACCAGGTTCTGCTCCAAAATTGCGGGATGCCAAGAAGTTGGATCTCTTCGGCCATAAAGTCTATTCGACTAGGGGGCTCCAGCTTCATATAGCGAACCAACAGGCGGCGCTGAGTCATTACGCCTTCAACTCCTGGAGTACGCTGGCTAAATTCCAGGAGTTTGTCCCAGCGGATTCATGTAGAGAGTTCGGAGGAAGGTAGGGTGGTCTCCAGAACAGCCCTTCAAGTAGCCCTCGATGCAGTGGACTTTGCTGCTAGAGCTATGGCTACTGGCATCACCATGAGACGTAGTGCCTGTCTGCAAGTCTCTGGTATCCCCTCGGAGGTGCAAAATACAATCCAGGATCTTCCATTTGACCGCGAGGGTCTGTTTGCCCAAAATATGGACAAATGCCTTCATAGTGTCAAGGATTCTCTGGGGACCCTGAGATCTCTGGGATTACACACCCCAGCTGCTTAGAGGAGACGTTTTAGGCCCCAGCCCATGTCCCATTTCTCCCAAGAAGCTGCCAGGCAAGACCAACCCAGAAGAAGGGGCAGGGTTAACAGGAGACACACTCAGTCACCCTCTGCTCAAAGGCAGGATTCAACAAAACAGCTACCAGATCTCAGTCAGAACTTTTGAGGGTACCCTTCGCAAAGCTGCATCCCACAATCACCTTGATGATGGATGTGTCAGAGCTCAGTTGGGGAGCTCATCTGAGAGGTGTCAGAACTCGAGGCCTCTGGTCCAATGCAGAGCTGTCCCTCCACATCAATGTGAGAGAGCTCAGAGCAGATCACCTGGCATGTCAAGTGTTCTTTAGGACAGGTGCGTATCAGACCTGACGGATAACACTGCAGCCATGTTTTATATAAACAAACAGGGTGATGCTCGTTTCTCTCCCCTCTGTCAAGAAGCAATAGCCCTGTGGGAGTTCTGCATCGCCCACATAATCTGCCACAGGTGGGGATTTCCCCACATGGACCTGTTTGCCACAAAAGGCAACAGGAAGTGTCAAAGGTTTTGCTCCTTTCTGAACACAGCCCGGGCTCTACTGCAGACGCCTTCCACGTTTCTTGGGTGGGTCACCTGATGTACACGTTCCCACCATTTCCCGTCATACACAGAGTGCTCCTCAAGGTCAGTCAAGACAGGGCCTCATTGATACTCATAGCACCAGCTGAACCTGTCAGTAGCCAGACTGATAGAGCTTCCACTCTGCCTCTCCCTGATCTCGCAGGACCATGGCCGCCTGCAACACCCCACCATGAAGTCCCTTCACCTCATAGCATGGAAGCTCCTTGGTTGAACCCTCGGAAATTCCAGTGTTCACATTCGGTCAGGGAAGTCCTGCTGGGGAGCAGAAAACCCTCCACTCGTACCACATATCTGGCTAAGTGGAAGCATTTTTCCATCTGGTCCCGAAATAAGGGGACGGAACCACAATCAGCCCAATTCCTTTTGTTTTAGATTATCTCCTGGACCTCAAGTGGCAAGGGCTGGCATTAGCATCCCTCAGGGTACATCTGGTGGCCATCTCGGCCTTCCATGAGGGAATGGGGCAGGGCTCAGTGTTCAGCGATCCCATGGTAGGTAGTTTTCTTAAAGGCCTTGACAGACTCAATCCCTCTGTACGCTGGCCTGTCCTCTCTGGGACTTGAACCTGGTCTTATCCTCACTGATGAAGCCACCCTTCGAGCCTATGGTTACCTGCCTCTTCTATCTCTCCTGGAAGGTGGCTTTCCTAGTGGTTATAACGTCTGCTAGGAGTGTATCCGAGCTCAGACCGTTGACCTCTGAACCCCCGTATGCAGTTTTTTACAAAGACAAGGTGCAGCTACGCCCCCACCCTGCATTTCTGCCCAAAGCAGTCTCTCAGTTTCACCTGAACCAGGACATATTTTTGCCTGTGTTCTTCCCTAAGCCCCATTCTACTGGCAGGGAACAGATGTTTCATACCTTGGATGTCTGATGCGCCCTAGACTTTTACATTAAACTAACAAAGCCGTTTCAGAAATCACCACAACTCTTTATTGCAGGTGCAGAAAGAATAAGGGGGTTTCCCATTTCGTCATAGCAAATCTCATCATGGATTATGTCCTGCATCAGGACTTGCTATGACCTGGCAAAGATTCCGGTTCCAGCTATCACAGTGCACTCCACCAGAGTGCAAGTGATATCTGCAGCTTTCTTAGCTCAGGTGCCTATCCTGGACATCTGTAAGGCTGCTACCTGGTCCTCAGTCCACACTTTTACCTCCCATTATGCCATTACCCTACAGGCAGGGGAGGATGCTGGATTTGGATTAGCAGTACTGCACTTGTCACTCAGGTGAACTCTGACCCCTCCTCCAGGGTAACTGCTTGGAAGTTACCTATTGGAATTCACATGAGCAATCACTCGAAGAAGAAAAAAGTTACTCACCTCTCGTAACTATTGTTCTTCGAGATGTGTTGATCATGTCCATTGCAAATCCCACCCGCCTCCCCACTGTCTGAGTAATCCAGCAAGAAGGAACTGAGCAAACAGCGGGTCTGCAGGGGTATATATGCACCGCCATAAAGGCGCCACTCCAGGGGTCACCACTGCTGACCCGACGGGTACCTCGAGGGAAAAGCATCCGGCGATCGTGCATGTGGCATGCGCACAGCTATTGGCATGGACATGAGCAACACATCTCAAAGAACAACAGTTACGAGAGGTGAGTAACTGTTTTTTATGCAGTTTTCCTCATGTCCTCACCATTTGCCACACACCAGGAAATACTGGCTTTGCCTTTTTAAAAAATTACCCGGTACAAACTAGCTATTATGCACCTTGGGAAGACCTAAGTGGCACCAGTACTTTCCCTGCTTTCTCTAATGTTGGTGGTGATTGTACAAGACTTGGCGCTTTCTCTGAATTGATGTGGAGTAGAAGGGAGGAGGTATCATTGCATAGAACATTTTGGAAATGTGACAAATTGGCAACAAAAATAGTACGAAAGTGAGATTCCATTTCAAGATAAATTCCTAACCTTGATACTAAGTGTAATTTAAATCCACAGTGAAATATCAATTGTGAAATTTTGATCAGTTCCAATGATTATTATAGTGATAATTTGTTATTTACAATGACTTAGTACTGCTTGCATCTAATGCATACTATTCCATTTTTAATAACTACTGCCTCAGGAAAACTCTTCAAATTATTCACATTAATGTTATTTTCCACTTTGTAATTCTTTTGATGAATTATGGATGTACTATTGATGCTGGATTATTGAAAAGAAATTGCTGTGGCCCAGTTATTAAAATGAATTGTCAAATAAATTGCTGATAAATTAAAACGGGGGGCCATAAATGGGTAGTGTTCTCAGAGAAGTACAAGGCAGTAAAGTACAGTAGTAAGGATTAACAGGATGAAATTAATAAAGGGAAAATATTAAGCTATCAGGAAAAGCCTGCTGACAGATATACTAGGTTGCAGGATAGACTCTAGGGGAGATGGTAAAAGAAATAGTTAAATCATTGAAATGCCTTCAAGCTGCATGGAAACTGATTCAAAACACCGTAACAGAGGCTTAAACTAAACTTATACCCCAACTAAAAATAAAAAAACAAAGCAAAACAGGAAAAGAAGGTTCCCTGCCCCTGGCCACTGTGGCTAAAAGGCGGTTAGAAGCAAAAAGGCATCCTTTAGAAGTCATTGGAAGTCATATCCTAGCGAGGAGAATAGAAAAGAGCGCAAACTCTGGCAAATCAAGTGTAAAAATGTAAGTAGGCAGGTCAAAAAACAAAACAAAAAAAAACAACTTGAAGAGAAAGTAGCAAAATACATAAACTAACAGCAACATTTTTTAAGTACGTCAGCGGCAGGAAGCCTGCCAAACAATCTGTGGGGCCACTGTACAATCAAGGTGCAGAAGGAGCACTCAGAGAAAACAAAGGTGTTGTGGAGAAGCTAAATGTATTCCTTGCATCAGTTTTCATTGAAGAGGGTGTGAGGAAGTTTCTCCCATTGGACAGATTCATTTTAGGAGACAAATCTGAGGAACTGTCCCAGATTGAGATGTCAGTCGAAGAGGTTTTGGAATAAATTGATAAACTAAACAGTAAGAAGTTATCAGGAGCAGACAGTATTCACCCCAAAGTTCTGAAGGAACTCAAATATGAAATTGAAGAACTGCTATCTTTGGAATGTAAGCTATTGCGTAAGTCAACCTCTGTACCAGATTGCTGGAAGATAGCTAATGTGAAACTTAACCAAAAAAAAAAAAAAAAAAGTGACCCTGGCAATTACAGGCTGGAAAGCCTAACTTAAGCACCAGGCAAATGGATTGAAACTATAGTAAAGAACAGAATTATCACACACATATAAGACGAAATATGTTGGGGAAGAGCAACATGGCATTTTTAAAGGGAAATCATGCCTCACCAATGTATTAGAATTCTTTGAGTTTGTCAACAAGCATGTGGAGAAGGGTGATCCAGTGGATATATCATACTTGGACTTTCAGAAAGTCTTTGACAAGGTCTTTCACCAAAGGCTTTTGAGAGAACTTAGGCAGTCATGGGATAAAAAGCAAGGTCCTCTCATGGATCAGTAACTGGTTACAAGATTGAAAACAAAGGATAGGAATAAATGGTAATTTTCACAATGGAGAGAGGTAAATAGCAGGCTCTCTCAAGGGCTTGTACTGGGACCTTTGCTATTCAACATATTAATAAATAATCTGGAAAAAAAATGATAAATAGTGAGGTGGCAAAAATCACAGAGGTTACAAAATTATTTAAGATAGTTAAGTCGAAAGTGGGTTGCAAAGAGCTACAAAAGGATCTCACTGAACTGGGTGACTGGGCAACAAAATAACAGATGAAATTCAGTATTGATAAGTGCAAAGTAATGCTCATGGAAAACATAATCCCATGTATATATACAAAATGACTTGGTCTACATTAAGTGTTGCCACTCAAGAAAAGAGACCTTGAAGTCATCATGGATAGTTCTCTGACATCATCTGCTCAATGTGCAGCGGCAGTCAAAAAAGCTAACAGAATGCTAGGATCCATTGGGAAAGGGATGTATTTATATTTTCTGTTGTCTTATCTCAGTGTATAAATTCATAGTCCCTCATACTGAATACTGCGTAAATTGTGGTAGCCCTAGCTCAGTTAGAATTGGCAAAAATACAGAGAAGGGCAACAAAAATTATGAAGGACCATATGAGGAGAGTGTGATATACTGCAGCAGAATCCAGACTGGTGTGGGACTGTCACCCCTGCCCTGAAACCTTGGATGCCTTACAATGCCTTGCTGTATAGTTCATATGGGCTGCTCACAAAGTTCCTTCCAGCATGCAAGCCACACTCTGAGTGTTTGTGTGAAACTTCAGCCTGCCAGTTACACCTCAGCTTTCACCAGCCTTGGTTATACTGCCGGGTGACCCCAACATACCCCCAGTCCCAGATCTTCCCTCAGAAATGTATGTCCTATACTACACGACTCTTTCCTGGATAATAGAAATATATTGTCTGTTGTTCCTTTAATGGAATAATATGCCAGTTGTTATGTCAAATGGTGTTACCCAGAAAATTTAATGTCAAAACACTTAATTAGATAAAACAAGTTTATTAACTATACAGAGAGACATTTTAAGTGAGTGTAAGTAATGAGGCATAAAAGTCAGAAATGGGTATGGGAAAAAGATAAAATGCTTGCTAAGTATCTACTTAAGAAAATACCTTAATTTCAAAGCAAACTTTCTCACCACATGCTCCAGCAGAGTAGTGACCAAACCTGGAGATCAGAACCCCTCCCCTGGAGTCCAGTGGCTGTGTCCCTTTGTCTTCTCAGGTATGGAGAATGAGGTGGGCTTTTTATAGTTTTGGTCCCTCTCTTGAAAAAAACATTTCCATCTGCAACTGAGCCATGACAGAATTAATCTGCCATGTGTTGGTGAACACTTGAACCAGCTGAGAGGAAGCTGCAATATTTGGTTTGCAGCTGTGACCAAAGAGCTTCCCTGTGATTTTATTTTGATCAGATTGAGGCTCTAACTTGTTTTTTGTTCTTTGAGTGATATTCCTGTGAGTGCTCTACTTTAGGTGTTTGAGAGCCCCTGTGCTTGTATTCAGAGATTTGTGGTAGCAGTGCCTGACTGGGTCGCACATGTGCGGTCCCCGTTTTACGTCGCCTCAAGCGGTTAACTGTTGCAGCATGACCAGGTCCTCCTCAGTTTCTTCTCTACTGCCTTTGGCTTGAGTCGGAGCATTCAGCAACGCCTCAGAGCTTATAACTTAGCCCTTTGTTCTGTTAGTTCTACCTCGAATAGTGAGTGTTCCCTGTTTATCTTCCCATTTTTCTTTCGTTCAACTATTAGGATAGTGTTTAGTTCTCCCCTTATCGGGGAAGGGAAGTATTCCCCTCAGAGGCATGTCCGATTCATGGGGGTTTAAACACAACCTCACCTGCAGGCTTTTGATACCGGTTTCAGACACACACACTCAGGATGCTCACTGCTTAGGTGAAACAAGTGCCTCAGAAGTGCTCACATTGTCACAAACTAACAGCCTGGACCAGAAAAGTCAGAGACTTGCAGCTTAAACTGCTACTCATGGAGAAGTCTCTTGGGCTGGCATCTGAGCCAGAAGCATGGATTCTTCCCGGACACAGTTCACTGACTGCAGCCTCTGACAAGGGCTCTTCTTTGTCTGTGATTCACATGACAGACCACCCAACTAAAAAGGTGGCTAAAAATAATACACTTTCCCTACCAGCTTGGGAACTGACCAAGAAATGGCATTCCCCAAACTGGGGGATCTCATTCATTCCGGCCACACCAACAGGCTCCACAGCTGAGATAGTTGGACCTTCCCATACTGTAGGTTACCATGAGAGCTAAGGACTCCTAGAGCTAGTTCAAATACAAGCAACGAGGAGAAACAGAAACCCCATGCCTCGGCACCAACAGAGTCATCCCAACACTCGGCATTGGGCACATCAATACAAGTGCAGCCTATGCTGCCACCTCCTAGCAGCACAGTGCAATGGACCTGTGCACCTGTACTGACAACAGCTCCATGGCAGCCAGTACCCATCATTACCATATCCATGGTACTGGTGGTGTTGGCACCACAACATTTCTTCTTACCTAGAGACCTCATGGTGTGCTTGACACCCGACTCTCCCATTCTCGGCACCAAGGGTCACAACAGCAGTGTCAGTACTGAGCTGCCTCGCTACTCCGCCATCTGCTCCCCCATTTTTGAGCAATGAAGAGGATAAGAATGAGAGAAATATACCCCGAGCACCACTCTTTTCTCCCATCTGTGAAACGATCAGACCTGCCTCACCCATGCCCTTCATGCCACAGTGGCAGTATTGGGCCCCATGGATGACACATCACCCGTACCACCTTAAACTTCTTAGCCCATGCAGGAAGAGTACATGACAGTCACCTGTGCCATTGATACCAGTACCATCTGAGCAGACACACAGGCAATATGAGCTACAAGTACCGTATACACAGTACCATATACACAGAGACACAGACAATGAAACAATGCCAGAAACAATGGCCCCCAAGGAGATGACAACCTTCAAATCAACCTACCATGTCTCATCAACTAGCCACTAGCAAGTGTTTTCAAACTTTCCTAATGTGGACTTTGCCTTCTATAGAGAGTTGATGCTTCCCCTCCCATTTACAATGCATGGGTAAGTAATTTTAGGAAAGAATTTAAGATGAAATTCTGGTTACCTTGAAGTTAGTGGCAGAACTTCTCATGATGTGCTTGGAGCCAGGATTTCACCTTTATTATTTTAACTGATTCGTTAGTGAATTTTAGTAGCTGGAAACAGGAACCACGTGATCAACCTGTTGTTCGTGGATCACTAGCAAGTATTATGAAGATCATTATTGGAGTCGTCTAATTTTTACATTCTACAGTGCATGTAGTCGAAGCAGTTTGAAGAATGCCTGATTTTTAAAGATCTGATGACTGAAGGATTTGTATACCTTTTGGAACTAGCTGAATTTCTTAACTGTTCATTTTTCAGAGCTTAGTGCTTGATGTTTATTTAAAGAGGTAACATTTTTGTTAAGAAGCCAAAACATTTTATTTTTGATGTTAGCAGAACTCCAGTGAAGCACGTCTTCTGTCTTAACTCTTTCTAACTAAGATCTTTGTTGTGTGGATTTGAACATATCATCTTCCTATTAGCTAGCTGGAGTTCTGTTTGCAAGTTATATTTTAAAAACTACAAGAAGGCAATGTTAATGCTGCACAGTTAAGCATTCAGAGTCAAGAAATGCCAAAATTAAAGTGGAACACAACCCCAACTCTACCCCCTTGTGAAAACGCATTTTATGATAGTCTTTACATCAGCCCCTGTTATTGTCCTCATAAAACAATGCATCATTATAGTGGACTGCCAAGTATACCCATAGTTAAGGTTTACGCTACCTCTTCCACATCTTCTGATAGGTGTGTGTAATACTTTGTACAATTTTCCAGCTTGTATGCTTCACTGCCTTAGACTGGTATTTTCAAAGGAGCCTAGATGTCCTATATTTTCATGTCTTGTGTGCAGCTACATCTTTCTAAAGCTTCCCAGAACACAGGACAGATGTAGGAGAGGCAGCATTTGGTGGCCCTGAAGATCAGTGGCATTTGCATAAGGTGACACCTCCACTTCCTAATCTTCAGACTATTCAGCGTCAGAAGGAGAACTGAAGACTAATACGAATACAGCGGCCTCAGCAGCTTCCTAGGGTGGAAAGGGCATAGCCTGTAGATAAGTCAGAGCAGCAAAAAGCACACTCCCTTCCTTAGTTCTCCAATCAGGCATGCCCCTGGCAACATGCAGCCGGAGCCTTCACACTCCTCCATGTGGAAATCACCAAGTCACTGAAATATGACCTGAAGAAGAGGTCTGTGTCAGCCTGAAAGCTTGTCTCTCTCACCCACACAAATTGGTCCAATAAAAGGTGGTATCTCACCTACCAAATCACTGAAAGACATTCCCCTGCAAGTTTAAGCAGCCTCAGTCATCTGAAGTGTGCTTGGATACGTCATTTGGCATACGTCAATCACAGCTAATTACTTAGTTGCTCATCAGGTATACAGTGATTAAGAAATAAGTCTCAAATTCTACACCTGTATTTCTTTTGTTTAACCAGCTACTGAGATCTAGGTCATCTACTGCAGAGTTGTGTATACCTTTATCTCCTCTATCTGTAGCTCCATTGTCTATGAAGGATGTGTAGTATGTTTTTTGTTTTTTGAGAGCTACTAAAGGCAACAATTACTTTCCTCTTCATTCATTTCATGTTGGAATTCTGCAATAGATTTTGGTCAAGACTTGACTCTCTCAAAATCTATTGGTCAAAAATATACTGTGACAATGTGGAGATTTCTCTATCAATTGAACAGTTTTTTAAAAGAAAACTATCAAGACACATAAAAAACTTAATCTTACCTGCTATGAGCGTCCCTTAACTTGTTGTTTTTCCTCATCCCATCTCCTGCTTACTTGTTGTCACCCATTGTCATGTCTGAAATTGAAGTATAACGTTGCAGGTCAGAGACCACTATATTTGTTCTGCAACCAAGGTGGTGGGTGAACCTCCCCCTTCAGGGAGGCTAATTCCCTGGTTACCCACTTTCCTCCCAAGGCCCTTCCCCCATCTGCTGGAGCCCACCCCACCTTCCTGCCATGACCAGAGCCCTGAGTCCCCCATGGCCAGAGGAGCTCCAGCCCGAGCCCTGAGCTCCAGGCCGCTAGCTTCATGGGAGAAGGGGACTGAGGGCGGGGCCTTGGTTGAGTATGGGCGGGGCCACAACGTGGGTGGGGGGAGGCTTAACCTATCCTGGTTTCAGTACCTGCCACCCATGACTTCAAGTAGCACCAAGGTATCTGAGTCAAGCATTGTTTGGGGCTGATTCTAGGAAGTGCACATTCAAACTTTTGTATAATTAGAAGTCTATCAGTTGATATTGGAACATCGAAATTTAGGTCCTTGGACCAGATTCTCAGCTTTTGTAAATTGGGGCAGCTCTTTTAGTTCAAGTATCGATTTCAGTGGAGCTGCACCAACTTACAACAGCTGAGCTTCTGGCTCACAGTTCTATTCTCTTTATCCTAAGAGTCTGTTAAAATACTGAACATATTTCAGAATAGTTTGCTAATGCTGGAGATTATTGCTTTGCCTAGGGCATACATCAGGCAGTAGAGATCAGTACTTTTTCTCTCACTAAGAGACTAATATGTACCCATTTTTCCCTATCAAACTGTATTCTTTAAGTGTTTTGAATTTTTATTAGTTGCCTAATGCATTTTTGCAGCAGGCGGCAAAAATGAAAATAATGAAGCAAAAAAATGGATTCCAATCAAGAACTGTTAGATACTCCATTAAATGTCTCCAAATGAAGGCATTGATTTTTTTTATCTATAACATTAGTAGGAAACATTTTGATAAGCACAATGTTGGTTTTTTTTCCTTCTTTTCATTTCGGTATCTTTATGCATTGGCCTTATTGGCATATTGTCTTTAGCTCTAAAACATTAGTTCCTTTTAATACCATTAATACATTCCCAAAATCACTTCTGCATAGCTCAAAATAACACCATGGCTACCAAAAGCAGTCATAGACCTGAATCCTGCAAACCCTTATTCATGCAACTGGTCTCACTGACTTGAATTTGGATGTCAAACATGTTTGTGTGTTATAGTGAGGCATATAAAAGTAGTAGGGATTTGCAAGGGAATATAAATTGAAGATGGAAACCAGGCTGCTGAAACTTTGCATCAAGTAATATTAAAAATGGAAATACTATAACTAATTGATCTTGGAGGTAGAAATAAATAGAAAAACCCATACACCAAAGCTGTATTAACTTGGGGTATTAGGAAAGCTGTACTGACGTTAAGAAAGATTTTGGAAAATGTGATAAAGCCATACTTTATGGTGAGGCATAACCAATATCCTTCAATTCCTGAACCCAGCCAGGCATTAATAAATTCAAGTGGCACCAAATTGCGCCTGTGTACTAAAAAAAACAACACAGTTAAATGTTTGTTCTTTACACAGATTAATTATGAATTCAAATCTTGGTACATTATTGGTATTTCTGCCTCATATTCCGGCTTGCTGTCAGGGTTTTCCTCCTCCTTATCTGCATGTGAGGGTCAGGCCTGTCAGTCAAGATAGTGACTTGACTCCCCCTTTGCTGGGGAGATTCTAGTAGTCTCTTCCACAGGCAGACCCTCAAACAAATTCAGAGCTCAAAACTTAGTTTTTAATTTACTTTTGTAAATTCTCTTTGGGATTGAGGCCTCATATGTGGGAGTTGGACTGGCAGAGATTTTATTTTCTTATGAAGTTTTTTTTGACTCATGAGAATAGGGAATTATCAAAGATGTAACAAACCTTACATAGTATACCATGAATTCTGCCTAATAATATGCAATGCATTTCCTTAGACTGATTCTGCTCTCTGAAATTATGCATTGCTAATCAGCACTGGTGGAATTGTTAGGGAAGTGCTGTTAAAAAGCAAATTCAGCTCCAATTAACCTTTTGGCCTTTATAACCTATTGTGCAGTCAAGCTTTTTTTAAAATGAGGTTTTTTCTTAAGTTAGTAATGGAAAGTCAAAATAAATGTCAAGATTCATTTTACTAATACAAGAAGAGATCTTTTTGGTGATTTCAAAGGCATTCAGCAGTTAAAAAATATTTTTATTGCACATTTTAGAAGGATTAAAAACATAACTAACAATATAATATACAGATATTCTTGAAGAAATACAAGCTTCAGGTCAAGAAACCATCTGTATCATTTTGTCTTTCCTTTGCATTAGTGTTGCATCCATTTCTGAAATTAGCATTTGTTGTAGATCGAAATGTGGTGAGACATGGGTGCTGCAAGGTGGATTCTAGTTCTGGCTACTTGGAAAATTCTTTAATGGTCACTATTGTCCCTCCAAAAGCACCTTTTTTTGTCAAGTTTGAGTCTGTTCCTAACTGTTTTGTGGATGATAGCTAGTCTCTCTGTGTCCAGTTCCTTCAGGATCAGAAGGATGGTATTCAGGACATTGTTCCACCTCTTTCTACTGTTACCTGTAGGGCCTACCGAATTCACAGTCCATTTTGGTCAATTTCATGGTCATCAGATTTTAAAAAGGGGTACATTTCATTATTTCAGCTATTTAAATCGAAAACTTCACAGTGTTGTAACTGTAGGGGTATTAACCTAAAAAAGAGTTGTGGGGGAGGTCGCAAAGTTATTGTGCGTGTGGGGAGGGTTGCAGTACTGCTCCTCTTACTTCTGCATTGCTGCTGGTAGTGGCACTGCCTTCAGAGCTGAGCAGCTGGAGAGTGGCAGCTGCTGGCCAGGAGTCCAGCTCTGAAGGCAGAGGCAGTGCCAGCAACAGCACAGAAGTAAGCATAGCATGGTATGGTATGTCACCCAGCATTCAAGTCAGCACAGAAGAAAGGGTGGCAGTACCTTGACCCCCTAAAATAACCTCGTGACCCCCCTCCCCTGCAACTCCATTTTGGGTCAGGACCCCTAATTTGAGAAATGCTGCTCTCCCCCCTGAAATCTGTATAATACAGGGTTAAAGCATACAAAAGGCCAAATTTCATGGATCAGGGAGACCAGATTCCATGGTGTGACACATTTTTCATGGCGGTGAATTTGGTAGGGTCCTAGTTGTGTCTCTCTTAGCGAGAAGGAAAATCTGTCTTGGGATGGAATTTCCTGATGTTTTCTTCTTATGATATCCTCAATAACTTGGGGTACCATTTCTTCACTCCTCTCATTGCATAAAGTCTGAGACAGCAGATGGATACAACAGGACAGTACAAAACCATATTGGTGATAAGCAATGGTCATACACGCCAGCAGTATAACTGTTGTGAAGTTTTGTATAGGCGTCATGGCAACAAAGAGTTTTGAGGGGGGACTTGAAGGAGGCTATTCACAGCACTGACCCATTTTACCTCATGCTTGGGAGGCATTCTCCATAAACATCCACAAAGCTACCTTCTTACCCACCTCCAGATTAGTTTTGTTATACAAAAGGATATCTTGGTTTTTGTTCTGAGCTCAGAACTAGACTTAAAAAAATATGGGGCGAGGAGAGTGAGGGAAAGGGACACAATCAAAATTAACATTTAGATGCACTCTATGTAAGGGTAGAACAATTTAAGGATGGATCTGAATAAAGGAAAAATTAATGCATTGTTGTATTCCTATTTATAAAAGTAATTGGTATCTTCTGGTTCATTTTAAAAGTCTGTTTCTGACACATTCTGTTTACCATAATTTAATGCCGTAATAAATATCAGAACTTATCCCAAGTAAGATTTGATATTATAAACTATGATTTACACTGTTAGTTTTATTTACCTTATGTATGACAATATCAGTTAATTTTTTAATGGAGATCAGCTGCTCTAGAATATTTTATTGCCTCATTTCACATTATAGGGCATCAGTTTGAAAGCTATTCTGAAAGAGTGACATGTTGATTACACAAAACTAGAATATATCCTACTGCTAAATATCGTACTATTTTTATACTAAGTATCACACTTTTGACAAACTTTGTGCGTCATAGAATCAAAAGGTAAAAGAGAAAAAGATCTATTAGATCATTTAGTCAATATGTCCGCCAATGCAGAAATTTTTCCCTAAGGTATGATTACTAATATTTTGTCCAGCCAAGATGTAAAAGTCCTAAATACTGGAAATTCTGTTCTTTCTCTTTGGCTAGCTATACCACAGCCCAATAACAGCTCACTCTAAGGATCTTTTCCTCATATATTTAATTTTATTTATTATCATATTTATGCTATTTGTACCCTCACATACTACAGTATATAACTCCATTTCCACCTTTGTTTTTCCATCCATCAAATATTTGCAGACTTACATTACTGCTACTTCTAATCTTTTATAAAATCTATGCCTATTCAGCTCTCTAAGAAATTACTTCATGTTCATATTGGTTGCTAGTGAATTCCCTCACTTTTTCATTCTTTTTGATATTGTGGTGGTCAGAATTGAATATCCTGCTCTAGGTCTCTGCACAGACCTCACATTTTAGTCCAAATGGTTAATGATGTTCTTCAAGTGCTTACTCATTTTGATTCCATTCTAGATGTGTGCACGCCCACATGCAGAGCCATCAGAGATTTTTGCTTAGGGTCCATAGGATTGGGTGTAGCACCCCCTTGAGTGCCATGCTCATGCGTTGGTATACTAGGCGCCACTGACCCTAAGCCCTCTCGGTTCCTGCTTACCGCTCATGGTGGTTAGTCAGAGCGCCTTGTCTTGAATTGCAAGAGTTCTTACAGTACATTGTTCGGTGTCCTTTATTTTTAGTTGTTGGGCACTTAGACTATTAAGTTAAGTGTTAGAATAGTAGTTTAGAATCCTATTAGTGACCCCCATGAGAGGTGTTTACGGTACAGTAGACTCTCGATTGTCCAGGATTGGGTTAGCCAGGTTGTGGATTAACCAGGATGTCAAAAAAAAAATCTATGCGTAACTCGCAGGGCCGGCTCTGGCTTTGTTGCTGCCCCAAGCACACAACCCACCCCGCACCAGGGTGCACGGCAGCCAGTGAACCAACACCTTCTCCCCCCGGCGCAGAGTGGCTGGTGAACCAACCCCCTCCCCCAATATTTCCTATGGATGGTGATTATCTGGGATTTATTAACCAGGATTAATTTTTTCCCTATCATCCTGGATAATCAAGAGCCTACTGTGTTTGGGGGAGTTCTATAGAAAGGACAAGTGTAGGATCTGCAAAAAATGTTCGTCCTCTAATTCAAACAGAACGAGATATCTGCTTGAGAGCCCTCATGGAGACTGTGCTTCGTCCTACCTAAGAGCTCTCCCGATTGGACTCCACACCTGGCACTTCAGCGTCGGTGCACAATGCACCATGGGCACCGGAATCCACCTGGAATCCACCCGATCTCTCTCCCCAGTACTTAAGAAGCATCTGATGTCAACAGGCCTGACAGCACCGCAGAAAATGAGGGTTTTAGGCAAAGGACCTGTCAGGCCACATGCCTGCCCTGGAGCTGCTTAGGGGTACTGCTGTGGTTGGACCCCCTATCCCAGCCAGGGACTCACCTCTTACCCCTGGGAGTGGCGGGGGGGTCCTAGTCTTTAGCAGGGTCATCTGTGCCCTAAGCATGCCCAGCAGGCAAGTAGGTTGTCCGGCATCGTAGGGGCCAAGCCATGTGTTGGATCCTGGTGAGGCCCCGGCATCCCTGGGCAAGCCGGTTATGGGACCTCCCTCTAAAGCAGCGGAGTGTCCCCGGACCGCAGGCGCCGGTCCCCATCACCTCAGCCTCGGTCCCCAATTAGAAGACACAGGTCCCTGATGCCAAAGCCTCCCCCTACAAGGCATAGGACACCTGAGTCGTGACACTGATCCCTGTACCCACTCTGATGTAGTCAGAGTGTCTGAGTACAGGCTGTAGATCCAGAAAAATGAGTTCTTGAGGGGAGGGATAGCTCAGTGGTTTGAACGCCTGCTAAACCCAGGGCTGTGAGTTCAGTCCTTGAGGGGCCATTTCGGGATCTGGGGCAGACATTGTGGGTGAAATTATAGCCTGCGTTGTGCAGGAGGTCAGACTAGAAGATCATAATGGTCCCTTCTGACCTTAAAGTCTGTGAGTCTACTGTCGGGCCTTCTGCCAGAGATCGCCATGCTACAGATCACCATCGCCTAGGCAGTCTCCCAGGTATCGATCCTTCTGGTGCAGGATTGTTCCCAGTTGCGGCACCAGTTTCTGCCTCCCCAGTACTCTGGACAGATGCCAGTCCTTGCCCTTTCCTTACCGATCTCCGACAAGGGTCAGTCGACAGACTCAGGCATCTACAGCTCCGCCCTGGGCACTGGTTCAGCCCCTCACCTATAAAAGGCGAATTGCCACAGCCCCCGAGATCGGTGCAGCTTCTATGGTGGCAGCTTGGAGGCAGGGGCAATGGCCCACTCAGTGAAGGTACTGGAACCTGTGGTGTGTACCTGTTAGGCTGGTTCCATACTCCCACCTTTCCTCTCAGGCCGCATCAGACAAGCTGCTCCCAGCACAGCAGGCACTGGAGTCGGAGCATGGTACCAGATCCGAGTGGGGGCAATATAGCAGGCCCCAACGCCCAAGGATCAGTCCCCAGATGAGCAAGGGGAAACTGCCCCTTCTCCTGTGGTGCAGTCCTTTTCATCATGTCCAGCTGAAGCAGTGGCGGACCCCTTGCAAACAAGCAGTCCCCCGTCCCCTGTTGAATTCAAAGAGGTGGAAAAGAAGTACTATGTCCTAGCAAAGGGATTTGTGTACCTGGACCCCACTGGAGGGTGGGTATACATGGTCATGTCTTCCATCAACGAAAGGGACAGGCGAGTGGCACACCGAAAAATAAAGATGTCAAGAGGCTGGACCTATTTGGCAGGAAAATTTGACAGCTAGTCTGAAACTTTGGGTGTCTAACCATCAGATTCTGCTAGGCAGGTAGAACTTCAACTTGTGGAACACTCTCAGTAAGTTTAAGGAGGGCCTTCCACAAGACCGGGCCCTGGAGTTTGCCACGTTAGTGGAAGAGGGCAAAGTGGTGGTGAGAGGCGTTCTCCAGATGACCTGGGACGCTATGGACTTGGCGGTCAGGGTAGTCTCCTCTGTGTTGATCATGAGGCACAGCTCCTGGTTACAGTTCTCTAGCCTGTCCCATGAGATGCAGATTAGCCTTTAGGACCTCCCGTTTTAAGGAACAGGGCTCTTTTCAGAGCTGACTGATACACGGCTTCATGGCCTTAAGACTACCATGCCATCCATCATTCTTTGGGCCTACTCACCCCTCAGCAAGCTAGAAAGCTGTTATGTGCCCCACCTCCACTGAGGTCATGGGGTGTCCCCTGCAGGAAGAAAGACAGGGCCAAAGCATCTTCCTGTTCCTCTGCCCAGCCTAGTTCTTCCAGAGGCCAAGAAAGCTAGAAGCAGGCATTTGAGGATGTTTCCTAGTCACTTCCCAGGATCCACCCTCCTGCTCTTTCCTCAACCACCTGAGCCCTTTCTGGTTGGCCTGGTCGCAGCTGACTTCGGACCATTGGGTGGTTGACATAAAATCTTCGGTCTGCACTCTGCAGTTCATGGCCAACCCTCCCTACCACCCCACTTCCCTGTCCCTCCTCAGGGACCTTTTTCATGGGCAACTTCTTGTTCAAGAGGTAAGGAACCTCCTGTGCCAGCAGAGAGTAAGGGAGGTCCCTCCAGACTTGAAGGGGAAAGGTTTCTACTCCCACTATTTCCTAATCCCATAAGCAAAAAGGGACCTCAGACCCATTCTAGATCTGTGCCACCTCAACAAGTCTCTCAAGAAGTTAAAGTTTCACAAAGTCTCTCTGGCCTTCATTGCTCCCATCCTGGATCCTTGAAGGACAAGGATTTCCATATTTTCATTTTTCCAGGGCACAGGCGTTTCCTCCATTTTGTGCTGGACTCACGCCATTTCCAATTCAAGCGCTGCCATTTGGTCTCTTGTCAGTCCCAAGAGTATTGACAAAGTGCCAGTGGTCACTTACCTGAGGTGCTGAGGTGTTCAAATTTTTGGTCTAGGGACCATCAACTCGAAGCAGAAGAAACAGTTACTTACTGTAACTGTGGTTCTTGGAGATGTGATGCAGACCCACAACCCACCCTCTGTTTCCTCTGCATTGGAACCTAGTCCCTGGCATTTGGTGAGAAGGAACTGAGTGAGTTTGGGGCTGCGCTGCCTCATATAGTCAGGAGAGGGGCTATGGCCACAAGGCACGAGTGCCGCCCCGCTATCGGTACTGCTAGGTAAAATGTTCTGGCTCCAGTATACTGGGTGCGCACACATGTAAGAGGAGTACACATTTGCATCACATCTCAAAGAACCACAGTTACAGTAAGCAACCCTTTCTTCTTAGAAGAGCAATCTGTGTAGCTGTTGCACTATGTTTGCTGTATGAGTGCACTGCAGCCAAATCAATACTAAAGGAATTGGCTTTAAAAACATAACGAACATTAACATTTTGAATACTCCAATTTAGGAATAAAATTGTAGTAATAATTGGATTTCTACATCATCGTTCATTCTGAAGGATCCCAAACCTCTTTATAAATGTCACTGATATATAGCATACTGAAATGCAGTCATGCCTGGGAGAGTGGGCTACGGCAGGCCAAATGGCTCACAATGTGTGGGGAGGGGTACGCTGACAGGAACACCAAATCACATTTTTACTCTTACCTAAATTGCTATAGGCACTTCAGTGTCCATGCATGGTGGACAAGGTCTTGGGTGTTTTAGACTGTTTCTGAAAGACCTTTTGCATATGATACATAGTTTATCTGTTTTAGGAATATGAAGGACTGGATTTATTCTCTCAGGATTCAACTTGATGGTTCTAGGGAGTATAGATATTTCTGAACGGATGTTTAGATCACAAACCATCCCTCCAGATTGAGATAAGGATGGTCTGAAATAGACAACGTTGAAAATCAAGTTCTAAACTACAGAGAAGCAGGACAAGGCTGGGGCCACGGCAGGAGGCAGGAGCAGAGCTGCATCTGGACTGCGGCGGAGACCGGCAGCCAGGCCCATGGCTAGGTGCGTCTCCACTCCTGGCTTCAGCCCTGGGCTGGGAACAGAGCAGCAGCCAAGGCTGGGGGCTGGCATGGGGCCAGGAGCGGAGTTGTGCTGAGTGTGGGGACGGGAACAGGAGTCA
Organism: Dermatemys mawii; assembly: GCA_007922305.1. NCBI lineage: Eukaryota > Metazoa > Chordata > Testudines > Dermatemydidae > Dermatemys > Dermatemys mawii. The sequence goes on along the minus strand of ML677341.1, from coordinate 8,746,045 downwards.
AGGACCGGAGCAGGACTGGGGGCAGGGAGGGCCTGGGTGGGGCTGGCCCATGTATCCCGTGTCCCTCTGGACATTCCTCCCTAACCCTTCTAGGGGTGCACTTGATGGTGTGGGAACCTCTGATCTTAACTAATCTATTATAGAAAAAACACACACACACACACACCTCCGAAGAGAAAGGTGCCACCTTGTGTCTACTCAGCAGACCCAGCTGACTGTCTCCCTTTGTGTGGATAAGCACTGCAGTTTTGTATAAAGTTTACATATCACAGTTCCTTAGTAAGTCATTTGCTGTATTTCTGTAGGTGGAACCAAAATTAGAGTTACTTGATGTGCTAGACTAAGGTAGGACAGTGTAAAACACATGCAGTACATAATAAACTAGCTTCCACAACAAACCACAAAATGAAAAGTTAAGCTGCCAAATCAGACCAGCTTGGTGGTATAATAGCTGTGTGTCTTATATGAGATGCATAGAAATGTGGAGACTTTAGAACACTGTCCTGTTTGCTGCTAATGGTGATATGCCTTGGCACTGAGAAAAGGCTTCTCTTGTGTGTTTGGAACTAGTTGCTTGCGTAATCCATAAGGTCATGCAGAATGCAGCTACTGTATATTTATTCAACACAAACGAAGCGAGATCTCTGGATGCAGGCAGATGGTGCCAGGAGGTGGACAAGACACTTGAGAGTTGTCACTGGGGGAAAATGAAGGTGGGGATTGAAGAACTGAAAACACTTTTCTTTAGTGAAGTTGTATTTATTTATTACAACTCTTTTTCAAGATAGTTTAATTTTAGGTGATATTGAGGACCCACTTTAATATGGTTTAATTGATATGCAATAAAAGCTGTTTTATCCAGCATTTCACCAACCGGAAAGCTCTATAAAACGGCATTTCTAATCTTCATTGAAATTCTGGTTTATAATCCGATTGACGTGGGACTGGCAGGGAGTTGGGGCATGGAAGGGGGTGCGGAGCATGGGCTCTGGGAGGGAGTTTGGATGCGGAAGGGGGTGTGGGCTAGCAGGTTGAGGTGCAGGGTGGGGAGAGCGTGGGGTGCCAGATCCAGGGGGCACTCACCTCTAGCAGCTTCCCACAAGCAGTGACCTATTCTGGCTGTTCCTAGGCAGAGGCGCAGCAGGCAGCTCTGCATGCTGCCCCTGCCCCGCCTGCTAGCTCCGCAGCTCCCAACCTCAGCCAATGGGAGCTGCAGGGGCGGTGCCTGCGGGTGGAGGCAGCACAGTGAACTGTCTGCTAGGCCTCCGCCTAGGAGCAGCTGGGACTGGTCGCTTCTTGCAGGGAGCTGCCCAAGGTGAGCACCACCCAGATCTGGCACCTCGCAACCCTTCTATGCCCCCACCCGCTGTCCCACGCCCCCTTCCACACCCAAACTCTTTCCCAGAACCCACGCCCCAGCCCCGCACTCTTTCTTTCACCCAAACTCCCTCCCTCCCTCCCTCCCTCTTAGTTAACTGGCATTTTTTAATTACTGGCACCCCCCATTCCCTGAATATGCTGGATAAAATAGCTTTTACTGTATAAGGAAAAACTTGTAAGATAGAATAATGGTGCACATAAAGTAACATAGTCTAGCAGCCTTTCAACAGGTTAGGAGTTGTTACCTTGCTGTTTGTTTTCAGAAAGGCATTCGGATACTTTTAAAATGTTATCAAGTTAATTGATCGTAATGTTCTACTGTAGGCACATTGTTCAAAAGATTAACTGTCTGGATTTTCACGTTCGGTTCCAGTATGTGTGCTGGAAGCCCTGTGACCTAAACATGGGAGTTCTATGGAGGGTGTTGCCGGGGGCAAGCTCTAATAATAAAGTAATTATTTTTCATCATTATTCAGCTTAAATATAGACCCTGGATTTTAAATATCAGCATTTTTTTAAATGAAGTAAATGTGACCATACATCATTGTGCTGTACTCTGTGTTCCTTCAGTTCTGTGCTGGCTGCTGGAGCAATGAAGAGGTGAAAGGAGGCTTTAAAACTACCATTGCAATTTCCTCTGAACTCTGGCAGGGGTCCCTTTAGCCCAGTGGTTCTCAAACTTTTTGTACTGGTGACCCTTTCCACACAGCAAGCCTCTGAGTGAGACGCCCCCCCCCCCCCCGCTTATAAATTAAAAATGGGGGAATTTAATTTAATTTTAGTTTAATGCAAGAGGGACTTGTGGCTGACAGCCCCTGCACCTGCCTGGGCTTGACCCTCCCCCTAGTTTGAGAACTCCCGTTTTAGCCCTTGTGCAACTTGGAGGAGCTCTGTTATGCTGGCATATAATGGCCTCCTACCTGGACCACTAGATTGGCAAAAGAATAGGATGTTTTCTGATCTCTTCAGCTTAAACAGTATCTTTTCAACTTTGGCCTGGTCTACACTAGTGGGGGAGGGGATCAACCTAAGATATGCAACTTCAGCTACATGAATAACGTAGCTGAAGTCGGCGCATCTTAGATCGACTTACCTGGCATCCTCACAGTGGCAGCGGGTTCCCCCGTCGACTCTGCTTGCGCCTCTTGACAAGCTGGAGCTCCGGAGTTGACGGGGAGCGCTATGGGGATCGATTTCTCTCATCTAAACCAGATACGATAAATTGATCCCCGATAGATCAATTGCTACCCGACGATCCAGCAGGTAGAGAAGACACACCCTTTGTCCCTTTACTCCTTACAGTATATAAAGAGCCCCTTTTTTAATTAGTTGCTCTGCAAGCACTGCGGGTTTTGGCATGATATCTTAGCTCTTACCCTCTGTGTTCAAAGGTTAGTGTCGCTTGTGAGTCCAGAGCTGTTCTCAAGTACAGTTGCACCTAAGTGACCATATTATGTTTGGTCCTGTGCTTTTTGAGGATTTCATATACCTAGACATTTCTCCTGTAAAGGCTTTGGCGAGCTTCAAGCAATTGCTTTCCTCGGTGTTTACCTGATTATTGTTTATCCTGGCTCTAAAACAAAATAGGGGAATTTTCTTAATATTACAGATCAGCTGCTAGTGTTCTGCAAAGACTGAAGATGATGCACACGTGAGAAGGAGCTGCTAGTTGGCAGCAAGTTACATTAACCTTGTTTGATGGTAGCAAAGACAAGGGTTAAATTTAGTGTCTCACAATGTAAATAGCTAATAAAGCCTGAAAGAGCCCTTGGTGATAAATTTTCAGTTAGAGTTCATATGATTTCAAGCTGCTTTTTAGAATTAGGGTGAGAAATGAAAGAATTCTCTTTATAGATACCCACTGAAAGCACTATGTGCACTTTTCCTAACAATCTGAGTGAGTTTACTGGGTAACTAAAATATTGAAGCTTCTCCCTCTAGCTCAAAGATTGTTTGAGTCTGTCTACATCATGAAATTGAGTAAAATACAAAAAAAAAGGACCTGAAGACAAGTTTTTAGCTGAAAGTGGTAGACTCATACAATTGACTAAACAGGACTAACATTGATTGAAAATCATATAGAATGGACTAAGGATTCCCAGGCCCATATTTCAGAACTAGCTAATCTTTATAAAACAGAGCGATTCATTAATTAATTTGAAACTATACAGTATAGTCTCTAAGGTGCTACAAGTATTCTTCGTTTTCTTTAAGTATACATCTTGAAATCCTCTAGGACAATGACTTTGAATTCTATTTCACTGACTTTTTTCATGGCAGAAAATAACCTTTTTTAAAATTCTAGTAAGGATTTGACTATATTTTTGAAGCTAGATTAACTCATATTTATTTCGATGGCTTACTTTCTATTTATGCCATCTGTATTTTGCTTTTTAAAATTGTTGGGACTCTCTTATTGCACAAAATCTTGCAGTGCTCTTCTCTGCTGTTGTAATCACTTGCAGGAAGTCTTGCAGTAATTTGAGTTAACAGTTTGTTTTCTGCATTCATCTCAGTAACTACATGTTTGTAAGAACCTATGAAAAAAATTAATTTGTGCCAATTAAGCAGGACTAATTTTTTTTCTTTGTTTTTAGTTCAGAGGAGCTTCCTTTTCATGATGCAGCAATAGAAAGGGTAAGTCCTATGTCTTAAGTCTCTTAAAACCGTACGTAAGCATCAACACTTGACGGTATCCTTTATAATATGTATGTTTTATAATTGGGGGATATAATGTCATATTATGGACTTTCATGTTGACAGAAGCACATTTCTCACATCTGCTAGTCAGTGGATAGGAATCTCCTACGAAAAATCAGATTTGGTTGAACTGCATTTCTGTTCATATACGACTAGATGCCATTATTTCCTCTGGAACTGTTTACACCTCTCTTGGGTTAAGCACAAAAGGTCACTACATTACTTTGTACATTGCAGCCTTCACATTTATCCCAGGCTCTGCTGGTGTAGATGAATTATGGACAGACACAAGTCCCTAATGTGGCTGCATGTTGAGTTTCTGCTTAAAAAGAAGACAATTCCATTAATGAAATATTTCAAGTTACTCTTGGCTCTTGCCCTAGTTCAGTTCCCTTTGGTTAATTGATAACTTGAAAAGACAATAGTAGAGGGTAACATCTGTTAACATTTGTTTTAAACAAATACAACTCTCATAGCCTTTAAAAACTGTCTCTTCGGAAAATTGCAATATTCTGAGCTACCGAGAGAAGTTGATGGGGATCACTGTAGGGCAGTGTCTGTAAGGGAGTAAGAGAAAGGAGTGCTGCTTATGAAAGAAGAAAAATCCCTGAGTCCCTGTCCATTTTGCATTGCTAGGTGGTTCTTGGTTCATGACGGCCTGTTTCTGCAACCCGAAACTACATTGTTTTCCTGCAATGTTTCATTGCATTTATAGCATATCGAGCATATATTGTTAACTTCATTTTAATCAGAAGGACATAGCTGTGTGTGAGGCTATGTGTGTTCATGGTCTCAAATATTGGACAATTTACAATTATTTTTCATTGTCATATATGATACTTGAAGCTCTGATTCACTTAACTAAGCATGAGATGTTTAGTATCCATAAGCTATGCTATGAAAATAGTGTCTAATTCTCATATCCCCATGTTTTAATAATACTTTCCCAGGCAGAGTTTTTGAATTGGTACTATATTTATTGTACACTTTCCAATGTTAAATTGCAAATGTAGTTACTTTTATAATTACACTGTATTCTAGTTAAACTTCTGGTGATATCCTGACCTCTGCTGGCCTGAGGCTAAGGTTTACATTACTCCAGTCAGTGATGCTTAGTTCTCTGCATTTCTGTGTTACCACAGTAGTAGTTAGGACAATTAGCATATAATTTCATTGTGGACTAATAATAAAGAAAAGATGGAGGGTTTTTTAATTAACTTATATGACAGTGTGGGACTGCCCAGGCTTTTTTCTGTATCATTTCTGGCCTTGTATGATGACTAGAAGCAAATATTGGTGATATTTTGATCAGTTTATAGTTTATAAAGTTTTTTACTTCTTTCCCTTTAAATGTGAAATTCTTTTCCTTTGGTCACAACTTTTCCTTCATACATGTTCCACTGTGCAACCTACATTGCTTTTCTTTGTGTAACATGTAAAAATACAGTAACTCCTCTCAAAGTCGTCCCGGTTAATGTTGTTACGTTGCTGATCAATTAGAGAACCTGCTTGTTTAAAGTTGCACAATGCTCCCTTGTAATGTTGTTTGGCAGCCACCTGCTTTGTCCGCTGCTTGCAGGAAGAGCAGCGTGTTGCAGCTAGCTGGTGGGAGCTTGGAATCAGGGTGGACCAGCAGCCCCCTATTAGCTTCCCGCTCCCCTAACTTCCCTGTGTGGCAGCTGTCCAGAGACGGTGTGTGTCCCTGTCTGCCATGCTGTCTCCCCTCCCTCCATTCATGCTGTCTTGTAGAGTGTGAGGCTACATTAACAGCAATGGGTTAACCCCTTGAGGGCTCAGCCAAATGCTAGTTCGTCATTTAGCAGTAAAGCATTCCATGGGAAATATCCCACCCTCTTTCACCTTCTAATTTCACTACCTCAGCCAGGCTTCACAATCATCATCGCTGTGTACCAGTTTTAAATTGTTTAAAATTTATACTGTGTGTGTGAGTAAGTGTGTGTGTGTGTGTATGTATGTGTATATATATAGTATAATTAATTGTGATACAGCATGGCCAGAGGGCAGCAGGAGAGTGTTAGAGGAAAGCCTTATTCCCTGTAGAGGAAAGCAAGTTACTAGAAGTTGGTTCTAGTAGCCAATTAGAGTAACTGAAGCCAGGCACATGATAAAAACCTCCTGCTTCAATCAGTCAGTTGAAAGGAGTTGGAGGAGTTGGAGCGGAGAGCAGTTTGGAGTAAAGCAGGGGAGAGTTTGAAGAAGTGCTACGGTGAGCTAAGAAGACCCAGATCATAGGTAAAGGGGCACCTGGCTTGTGCAGAGAGAGGGCAGGAGGCCCCACAAGCTGAAGGGTAGGAGAGAGAAGTAGCCCAGGGGAAGGAATAGCTAGTTCAAGTAGTTTACTGCTATCCTCAGGGCCCCTGGGCTGGGACCTGGAGTAGAGGGTGGGCCCGGGTCCCTCCCTCTCCACTCCCCTACTCTAGGATACTAGTGGGGCAGTTAATACCCTGTTCAGGGGCAAGAAATGGTGCCCTGAAGCCCCCACAAGAAGAGAAAGCGCAGGACCCATCATAATAGTGCAGGCAAATTTGCCACAATAATTATATATATATATAGTATATGAGAGAGTGAGTCTTTTGTCTGGTAGAAAAAAACTCCATTTACATTAATTCTTATGGGGGAAATTGGATTCGCTTAACATTTTTCAGGAACATAGCTACAACATTAAGTGAGGAGTTACTGTACTTTAGGATCGGGTTAGTGTGACTACACAGTAACTACTTTTCACATTTCATTGCAAAGGCCATTTGAATTCTTAAATGCCATAAACCATTGTACTATGTTATAAACCAATTCACCTTCACATTTATGCAATGTTTTAAAATGTAAAATTAGGAGATGCACCCTGGTCCAGTGGATAGAGTACTGAACTAAAGACCTGGGTTCTATAACAGGTTCTGTCTCTGATGTCTAAATTGCTTCATCTCTCTGTATCTAGCCCTAACTCTGTCTGTTTCTCCTTGCTCTGTCTTGTTTGTTTAGACTGTAAATTCTTCCAATTTTAGTAGTTCTTACCGTGTATTCGTACAGCACCTTGCATGATGGAGTCTTGACTTTGGTTGGGGTCTCTACCAAGGCACTACCTTAGGCGCTCTACTCCAGATGCTATTGCAATATTAATATTAAATAAGAGAATGTCACAAAGGTGGATATTTGCCAGTTAAGCTTTATCTTTTTCCCTTTTCAATAGCCCATTATTTATTTTAACTAGAATAAGATTCCCTCCCAATATCAGTTTGACTCTGTTATTCCCGGAGGTAAAAATACTTCAAAGTTTGACTATATCTACACTAGCACTTTTGTTGGTAAAACTGTTGTCAGTCAGGGGTGTGAAAAAACACATCCCGACCAACATAAGTTACACTGACAGAAGCACTAGTGTGGACAGTGCTATGTTGGCAGAAGAGGCTCTCCTACCGACAAAGCTACCCCTGCTCGTTGGAGGTGGGAGAGCAGCTACACAGGAGTCCTTAACCGCAGTCCAGCAGCGGTGGTACAGCTGTACTTTCGTAAGGTATCTAGTGCAGACATAGCCTTTAAAACAAGAGTGGGCAAGCTATGGCCCGTGGGCCACATCCGACCTGCGGGACCATCCTGTTTGGTCCTCCGGCCGGGGAGGCTGCCTCCGGCCCCTCCCCTGTCTTCTCCTCCTCCCCTGGAGCCACACCATTGCATGGGCAGTGCTCTGGGAGATGGGGCTGCATTCTCTCGTGGGACAGCATGTCTGGCTCCGCATTGAGCCAAACACACTCCTCTGAACCTCAGGGTAAGGGGGTCGAGGGGTTGGATAAGGGGCAGGGGTTCCTGGGGGGCAGTCAGGGGACAGAGAGCAAGGGGGGTTGGATTTCCTGATAAAGCAGTAGTATCCATCTTCTCTGCAATGTACTTTTAGAGATGTAGCCATGTTATCCAAGCAACTCTTGTTGGATGTGAAAATGAGCGTTGCTTAGGTAAAAAAACAAAAAAAAAACCCCACAACTGTCCAAAAAACAAACTTAGAAGAGTTTAAAGACCAGCATAGACTGACCCAGAAGAGAAGAAGCCTGAATTAACCTAAAGCTGAAATGAGTTCAGTATTAGAGGCTCAGAGTGAGGGTGGGATTTTATTTTTGACCAACGATCTGAAAAGCTTGTCCAGAGCAGAGACCTGGTTTGCTTTACTGGAGACTTGCTGCACATTCCACTTCCCCCACCTCCTCCCCAAGCCTGAACTATGCCCAGAGAAATAATTTGGAAAACTTCTGCTACTGGGATATTATAAGGGGTTACTGTATTTTCTCAGCCTCACTGTGAAAACATGCAAGTTCAGTAGTGACCTAAGATATGTGGGAGGCAGCAATTTTTCTACAGTCTCCTTTTTAATCTAAATGTTACATGATAGAAAATCAGCTTTTAAAAATATTCTTAAGATGCCAGTGCCTGTCTCATAAAGATGCCTCAAAAGCATGAAACTCCACAAGAACCTCAGGGCAATGAAATGCAACATGAAAAGTCAGATAAGTAAGACTGGCAAAGTAGCAATATCAGACTTGACCCTGTTAGTAGGAGCTGGTATTAAACCGCCCAAGAAAATGGATATAATATTGTTGTTTCATTATTTACTATTACTATATATTTAGTATGGCTATATTTTTCATTTCCACTTCATTGTGGAAAAAGCTTTCTGGACAAATTTAACTCCCTAATACTTTCTTTCAGCTTTTCAGACCTGTAGTTAGATCCATCTGCTTTATTTCTGCATAAATTCTGCTGATCAGAACTGAACTATTACCTTAGTTCTAAAGTGTAAATCTACATGGAGTCAATTCATGCTATGGAGTCATTTACGAAATTACTGATCAGCATATTTAAAAATGAAGTTTTTATTGTGCATCATCCACATTCACGTTTTTTCTAGTGCTATCTCATGAGCGTTTCCTTCCTTTTTTAATACCAAACTTTATGGTCTAACAATGTCTTGCCATATTATTTATAGGTGAGAGTCAGAGAAAATTATGCATATTGTGTTTCTACTCTATTATAATGGCCTGAAATGCTATAAAATCACTGTTGTGGTTTATGACTGGCAGGAGCATATTTCTGTTGGTCTATTTAACACAGCAGTACAGTACTATCGTTAGTCTACACATGGAATTTGGCTGTTCCACACATCCTCTGTGGCAATTATCAATATGGTGTAATTTTATTTTTTTCTAGCAAAACCCTTGTGTGACAGTGCAGAAGTTGTGTGTGTGTGTGTGTGTGTAAATTAAGCTTTTGTGTGCAGTTATGTACACAGCTTTTAAAAGCATTTCTGAAATACTTGGCCTTTATCTTACTACACAAAACAGTAGTAGTATACATGGTTTAATTACAATAAGATATCTGATACATGAAGTGGATTGTCCTTGTCTCTAGATGTAGACCAGATGGATGAAGATAACAATGACTGTGTTAAAAACAAGTTATTTTCCAAGTCACTTCATAAATTTTATCATGGAATTTAATTTAAAGATGGAAAATAACTAAGTTCACTTCGGGCTTGTCTTCACATACAGCGATGTCTACATACTGCTGTAGTGCTGTATGTGAAGAAGCTACTATGCTGATGTGAGAGTTTCTCCTGTCGTCATTGTTAATCCACCTCCCCGAGGGGTGGTAGCTTTGTCGATGAGAAAAACTGTTCCACCCACACAGTGCTGTCTACACAGGGGTTAGGTCAGTGTAACTACGTTGCTAAGGGGTGTGGATTTTTCACACCCCTGAGTGATGTAATTATACCAATATAGGTCTGTAGTTTAGACCTGGCCTCAGCCCTATTTCTGCTAGTTCAGACTTGGACTAACTTTTGTTGGTGATAGACACAAGCTTTCGAGCTACACAGAGCACTTCTTCAGGTTTGAAAAACTAATTCAGTCTGTGTTTACATTAGCACTTTAGTAGTTAAAACTTATGTTGCTAATGGGCTTGAAAAAAACATACCCGAGTGACATAAGTTACACCAAAAGAAGTGCCAGTGTGTAACTGCCAGCTGACATAGTTACTGCCATTCATTGAGTGTGGTTTAATTATGCCGATGGGAGAACGCTCTCCTGTCTACCTAGAGGGGCTTCATGGGAGATCTTACAGTGGTACAGCCGTGACACTGTATGGTCTCTAGTGTAGACATAGTCTCAGTAGGTCACTGCTGTATATAAGGTAGAACAGATTGTTTAACATAAGTGGTTAACATACATTTCAAGGGACCATTCAAGGGACCATTAACACTCCTCCGGTCATAGGGAAGAAAGGCAGGGAGTGGGGAAAGAGCTGCTGGGGAGGGGTTTGTTAGTGGGTTACACATTGTTGTAATAAACCATACATCCAGTGTCTCTATTCAGACCATGATTTTTAGTGTCTAGCAAAGCCTGGGAGCTTAAATTCGTAACTTCATCTTGAATGGTCCCTTGAAATGTGTGTTATCTACTTATGCTGAACAATCTGTTCCACCTTGTATTTAGCCGTTACACTGAGTTAGCCTATATTTACACCACACTTTTGTTGGTAAAACGTTTATTGGTCAGGGATGTGAAAAAAAGTTTTACTGACGAAAAGTGCCAGCGTGGACAGCACTTTGTTGGCAAGAGACACTCTTCTGCCAACAAAGCCAGTGCCGCTTGTTGGGGGTGATTTTATTTTGCCAGCAGGAGAGCTCTCTCCTCTTGACAAAGAGCGGCTACACAGGAGACCTTACATGCCGCTGCGAGGTATGTAGTGTAGACATGGGAGAGGAGTTGGATTAGATTTTTTTTAAAAAATTCTTTCTCCTGCTCATTTAAATAGAATGATACCACCTAAGACCACAGTCTTGCAAACACTTCTGAATGTGCTTAATTTTAAGCATGTGAATAGTTGACACGTGAGTAAAGTTAAGCCTATGGGTTTGCAGTATTGGTACCTAAAATTTGCTAATTCATTTAAGTTCATGTAACAGTGTTATTGCCTACCAATCAAGTCTAGGTTTTTAATGATTTGGGAAGAGCTTTGAGGTTTTTAGTGAGAAAAGTTAACTTATGTATGGGACCATTCTGCAGTTGAATTAGGCTGAATAGGGAAGGGAGGTCATCACCTCAAAGCACCAATAGATTTATGCAGAATTTGTTTTTCAACCATTCACACTGGAAATTAACTGCCTGGAATTTTTAGACACTTAATGTTTTTGGTGCTTTCCAAAAATGTGTCCGGAAGAAATTTAAACCCTCTCTACTGCAAAAGCGTGTGTGTGTTTCTCCTGGGTAATTCCGTGCCAAAAAAATAAAAATTCTACACACAGTATTTTAAAACTCTGTATATTTTGTTTGTCAAAATAACACCGGTTTCAATTACATAATAATAATAATTAATACAGACAAAAAAAGATTCAGGAATGTTTTTTAACAACTAGATTCTTTACTAGGCAAATTAATACAGAATGTTATACAATTATACAACTTTTAAAACAGAACAGAGTAATTCATTTGATCTATAATACGGAAACTTATTTTCTGCACTAATCAGAAGCAGTGCAAAGGCTTTGAGGGAGTCAGGAGTTATGGAGAAGCTGAGGGAAAGGGAAGGAGTCTGAGAGTGAACTTGGAGGGTTGTTGCCTGTGGGTGGTGGTAGCATGGAACAGCTTTTTTTGAAGAGTGGATTGTTAGGAAGTTGGGGAGCCTCCCCTATGCAGACCCTGGCTGATCCTGAGCCTCTCCTATTTTGTCAGGCACATCTCCCCCCATTTCCTTGTGTCCCTGCAGCCCTCCTCCCATTCAGCCTCTGGCTTAATGCTGTCACCCCACGAGTTCCTAAGCTCCTGCCCAGTCTGTCCCCCCCACTAGCCTTTCTGAACTCCAGCCTGTGACCCCTCCAGCAGCCCCATGTGCCCCACTCTGTCCGTGTACCCCCCATCCCGTACCTCCTAACCTGGCTCTGCAGGTTGGGTGCTATGATGAACGCAGCTGGCTGTTACTTCCTGTCAGCTGCTGCTGTCCTGGCACGACAGCAGTCTCTGGTGGGCGAAAGGTGAAACTGCAGCACTTCTCAGGAAGAATAGTTTCTGCACAGAAAAAAAAATCTGCAACAGACATGAATTCTGCACACATGCAGTGGCACAGAATTCTCACAGGAGTAAAATATATATTGGGCCGCCAAATGATTTTAAAAATTTCGATTAATCACGGTTTGATTAATTATGATTAATCGTGGTTTTAATTGCACTGTTAAACAATAGAATATTTATTTAAATACCTTTGGATGTTCTCTACATTTTCAAATATATTGATTTCAATTACAACATAGAATACAAAGTGTACAGTGCTCACTTTATATTATTATTTTTGATTACAAGTATTTGCATTGTAAAAATGATAAAAGAAATAGTATTTTTTAATTTCACCTCATACAAGTACTCTAGCGTGATTTCTTCATTGTGGAAGTGCAACTTTTTTAGCATAACTGCACTAAAAAATAAAACAATGTAAAACTTGAGCCTAGAAATTCATTCAGTGCTACTTCTTGTTCAGTCGAACGCTAAGACAAGTCTCATTACATTTATGTCAAGAATGAGAGGGGTAGCCGTGTTAGTCTGGAATTGCAGAAGTGACAAAGAGTCCTGTGGCACCTTAAAGACTAACTAAAATTTTAGAGCATAAGCTTTCGTGGACTAATACCCACTTCGTCGGGTGCATCCGACGAAGTGGGTATTAGCCCACGAAAGCTTATTACATTTATGGGAGATGCTGCTGCTCACTTCTTATTTATAACATCATCTGAAAGTGAGAACAGGCATTCACATGACACATTTGTAGCTGATGTTGGAAGGCAGGGATCAGCAACCTTGGCACGCGGGACCGCAGGGTAAGCACCCTTAGCGGGCCTCGTCGGTTTGTTTACCTGCTGGTTCGCCAATCGCGGCTCCCACTGGCCGCGGTTCGCCGTCCCGGTCCAATGGGGGCTGCAGGAAGCGCATGGTGCTAGCAGGCCCCACCAGTTTGTTTACTTGCCAAGTGTGCTTACCCTGTGGTGCCACATGCCATGGCTGCCGATCCCTGTTGTAAGGTATTTATGTGCCTGATTTGTTAAACAGTCATATGCCCCTTCAGTCACCATTCCAGAGGACATGCTTCCATGCTGATGATGCTTGTTTAAAAAAAAAAATTGCATTAATTAAATTTGTGACTGAACTCCTTGCGGGAAAATTATATGTCTCCTGCTCTGTGGTTTTACCCGCATTCTGCCATATATTTTGTGTTATGGCAGTCTTGGATGATGACCCAATACATGTTTGATTTCAAAACACTTTCACTGCAAATTTGACAAAACACACAGAAGGTACCAATGTGAGATTTCTAAAGATAGCTACAACACTTGATCCAAAGTTTAAGAGTCTGAAGTGCCTTCCAAAATCGGAGAGGGATGAGATGTGGAACATGCTGTCAGAAGTCTTAAAAGAGCAGTATTCCAATGCAGAAGCTACAGAACCTGAACCACCAAAAAAGAAAATCAACCTTCTGTTGGTGGCATCTGACTCTGATGATGAAATTGAACATGCATCAGTACACACTGCTTTAGATCATTATCGAATAGAACCCATCATCAGCATGGAAGCAAATCCTCTGGAATGGTGGTTGAAATATGAAGAGGTATAAAAATGTTTAGCATATCTGGAATATAAATACCTTGCAAAGCTAGCTACAATAGTGTCATGTTAATGTTCTCACTTTCAGATGACATTATAAATAAGAAGAGAGCAGCATTATCTCCCATAAATGTAAACAACTGCGAAGACAAACAAGAAGTAGGACTGAGTGGACTTGTAGGATCTGAAGTTTTATGTTTTGTTTTTGAATGCAGTTATGTAACAAAAAATGTACATTTGTAAATTGCACTTTTACGATAGAGGTTGCACTACAGTACTTGTATGAGGTAAATTGAAAAATACTATTTTTTTTACAGTGCAAATATTTGTAATAAAAATATAAAGTGAGCACTGTACACTTTGTATTCTGTTGTAATTGAAATCAATATATCTGAAAATGTAGAAAAATATCCAAAAATGTTTATAATAAATCTCAATTGGTGTTCTATTATTGTTTAATAGTAGAATTAAAACTACAATTAATAGTGATTAATTTATCTGAGTTGGTTTGTTTTGAGTTAATCGCTTGAGTTAACAGTGATTAATTGACAGCCCTTATATAAATAAATAAATAAATAAAAGTACATCGGGCTGACAGCTTGTATGCAAAGAAACGGCTTTTTCCAGGTAAGAATAATTTAGCAAAGGTGATGCCACTGGTGCCACTATAATTCTTGATGTTAAATGTTCCTGCAGTGGAAAATATCTTGGTCAAACTTGTTTGAAATACTTTCATAAGACTCTAAAGTAGATATTTTGGAAAAATCTAGGTTTGAAATTAATAAATGTCATTTTATTTCAGCAAAAGCACCTTGAAATTGAAAGAACTACAAAATGGTTAAAAATGCTGAAAAGCTGGGAAAAATACAAGAACAGCGAAAAGGTAAGTTATATATGTTTTTGGTCAGCTTCCTCTATTGATTGTAGCAGTATTAAATTAAGTAGAGTGATAATTCATACCTCATTTCAGAAAAATACATTTAAAAATAAAAATGAAAAACTGTTTTTGATTGCGTGGTGCAACAATGTAACAAATTAACAAAGAAACTGGTGTTGAAATACAGGAGTTTTGAAGGACAGCATTTTGGGGGCCTTGTGGCATATTCAGAACTACCATTGCCTATACATTTCTGTGTTGCATTAGAATTGTGGAGTGGCATTGGGACATGCAGAGCCAGGAAGCACACAGTGTTAGCGTGCATGCTGCGTAACATCTGTGGTAGAAGAGGAACTGTACATCACAAGACTAGTAGGTAAATAGAGAGTAAACTACTAGTCTTCAGGAGGAACAGTCAACACATAATTATATTTGAAAATAGTTTAAAAAATAAACAAAAAGCTTTTATAAAGTTAACCAAAGAGGGGCCCAATCCAAAAGTCCAGATCAGAGCATGGGAACTCTGATCATACTCTGATCAATGTGGGGGAGGGATAGCTCAGTGTTTTGAGCATTGGCCTCAGTGTTTTCCCCAGAAATTGAAATTAGGGGGGTGGGTGGTGTGGTGGTGTAATGACTCGCCCCTCTGGCGCCTCCTGCTGGTTGTCCGGGAATTAGCTCTTTCCAGCTCGGAGTGCCCTCTACAGGCCAGTGTCTCACTGTCTGCTGGCCCCCATGCCTCTCCCGGACCACAGTGCCCTTGTGTCTGGGGTGCTGTCCACTGGCAGTACCCCCACAGTCTCTGCCTCTGGGTCTCTCCTCCCTGGGGAACCCCCAACCTTCTATTCCCAACTTGCCTCAGTTTGGGCTACTGCCAGTCATCAAGCCCCCGCTCCCTGGGGCAGACTGCAGTGTAAAAGCCACTCATCATAGGCAAGGGGGTTTGGGCCAGCTGCCTTTGCCTAACCCCCCGTACCTTTTTAGGCCTTGGTATCAGGCCTTCAGCCTGGGAGATCACCAGGCCTGAGCTCCCCTGCTCAGTCTGCCCCTGCCCCAGCATTGCTCCACCCTCAGTACCCTGTCACACAGGCAGCCAGGCCCTGTTCTCTCCCAGTCTGGAGAGAGACTGCCTGCCTGTCCCTAGCTCACAGCCTTCTTCTAAGGGTCAGCTGGCCCTAATTGAGCTGGCCACAGCTGTGGCCAGCTACACTCCCCCACCCCCCCATTGCTTTCTCAAGCAGCAGCCCTCTGCTGGGCCGCTTTTAACCCCTTCTGGGCCAGAGTGGGGTGATCACCCCGCTACATAGAGGTGTCAGGGCCGATGAGCAGTGAGACTGTGAGGGTGAAGGCAGGCTGTATGGCACCATAGTAAAAACTGAAAAATGTTTCATGACCATTTTATTAGATTTAACTAATAAGACTTACTGTTCGCTGTGGCCATTGTTGTTCATTGTGCCACTGTTCACTCCCTTGCTCTGTTGCCAATGGCCCTGTGCAGTCACCTTCTGTTGGTACCTGCCACTGTGACCTCTGCAAGTTGGTTTCTTGAGGTTCCACACAGCTCTCAGTGATTTCAACTGAGCTCTGTGGGGTGTGTCTTCCATAGGAACACTGTTCTCACAGCAGGACTAAGTACTTAGACTTGGTTATCAGTGATTTCAGCTGTAGTGGTCACTTAAATAACCAAAAGACTCTCGATGAAGCTTAATCAGCTCTGTCTTTAAACAGTGGAGAGGGGCAGGTTAAATAGTACTTGTGACTCAGACAGACTATCAAGCAAAACACCTGTCCCCACCCTCTTTCTTGATGCACTCAATCAGCACAGGTTAAGTACAGTTCTGCTACCCTTTACTCATACAATAAGAACAGCAACAACATTTCATTCCCCCTGAATTTGACAGGGGGTCATCTGTGAAATATTGCCAGTAGCTATTTAAAAGTGTACATTGTTGCCACACAACAGGTCAGGACAAAAAGTAAAGAAAAACATTGTTCAACTGAAATGACAGGGGAATTTTAAATAGTTATAATTAGCCATTTGGTATTTAACTCAGGATTCAGCCCAGGGTTAACATCACTAACTGACTTGAAAATGGCTGTGGGATTTTTAATGACCACAAATGAGCTTTGACAACAAAAGAAAATAAACTACATCTACATGTGTAATAGCTGTACTTCTGTGCGTAATGACTTCCTCATGTGGAGAGACAGTTGTGTAATGATAGCGTACTAGACTGAGTCTCAGGAAACCTGGACTTTTTTCTAGTTTTGTCTTGGGCAGTTCACTTAGGGTAGGTGTTGTCCATGTCTTGCAGAGCCAAATAGGGGAATTCCACGAGGTTGTGTAAGATCTACGTGGATCTTCGTTCTGTCTCCCCTGCAGCACACAACTCTTGCATTCTCACTGCCCCCCTCCTCCTTTACTGTGAATGAGTTGGTGAGGAGGGGCTAGAAAAAGGCCAGAAGTGGGTGAGAAGCACAGCTGTGTCCCTCCAGGTGTTAACAAGCTGAATAGGGCTGGTGTTGCAAGGGAGAAGTAACCTACACATTTTCCTGGATACAGCAAGTTACAACCTGCTGGAGAAAGGGGAGGGAAGGAAGGAAGGAATTGTTACTCTCTGAATCAGTTTCTTCCCAAAGCTGAAGTGATGAACATATACTACCCTTTCTAGGGTCACCATACATCTAGGTTTTCCCAGATGTAGCCTTGTTTTTGAACTTCCTTACTCTATCCAGGCAGATTTCTCAAACAACAGCCAATGTCCTAGCTTTTTGCAGAGCAGACAAACTGCAGCACAGACAGAGCCCCGATTGGTCCCTCCCCTGCATCTGTACCTGATTGGCCCATTCCCCTGCAAGCCACAGCTGCTGGATCCTACCTAATCAAACCCCAACTCTGTGGAGGGAGTCCCACAGGGAGCCACTGACTGGGGGCTGTCACTGCATCCTGGGCTTGCACCTGTAGCCCTGCCACTGTGACAGAGCAGCACTGTTCTCACCTCCCGTAAGTACCCCTGCTGCAGGTATCCCCAACTGTATCCCTGTACAGTTCTCCATCCCAGCTCCTCCCCCATTCTGGCAGTGTCCTCTTCTTGGGAAACTAAAATGTGGTAATCCTAATGTGGGCTGAACGTGAACTCTCAACATATATTTACACAGCAGTTGGGAGGGTACTTCACAGCATGGGTGAACAGACACTTGCTAGCTCTGCTTGAGCTAATATGCTAAAAATTGCAGTGTGGCCACAGCAGCAAGGATGGCAGGTCAGACTAGCCACCTGAGTGTGTGCCCAGGGGGTTGGGAGCAGGATTTTACAGGAACTCCTCACTTAACATTGTAGTTGTGTTCCTGAAAAATGAGACTTTAGGTGAAACGATGTTAAACCAATCGTTTCCCCATAAGAATTAATGTAAATAGAGAGGATTAGGTTCCAGGGAATTTTTTGCACCAGACAAAAGTCCACACTCTCTCTCTCTCCTCCCCCCGCCAGCCCCATTTTAAACAAACAATTTAATACTGGTACACAGTGATGATGATTGTGAAGCTTGGTTGAGATGGAGGAGTCAGAGGGTGGGAAATTTCCCAGGGAATGCCTTACTGCTAAATGAACTATCAATTTTCTGAGTCCTCAAGGGTTAAATCTCACAATCTATAGTGCAACAGGAATGGAGGGAGGGCAGAGACATATACATCCTGAGAGATAGAGAGAGAGAGATGTGCATTCCGCTTTAAGTTATCAAGAATGGTGTCAAAAGTACAGTGCCTTATTAATTAGATCAGCAAGCCTGCTGCTGCTGCCTAATGCAGCAGCTCCCTCCATCCTGTGTCCCCTCTGATCTATAGAAGATGTGGTGAGCAGGGGGGAAGGAGACACCCTGACATTAGTCCCCCTCTTCTCCTCCTCCCTCCTCTCTCCCAGCAAGCAGGAGTCTCAGGGAGCATCTCCAAGGCCAAGGGCAGGAGCAGCACTTTGCAGTGGGGGAAGGGACATATGAACTGCTGGCAATTGATAGCCTGTTGGGCAGCTGATGACATTAAAAGGAAGGATTGCACAACTTTAAATTAGCATGTTCCCTAATTGATTAGCAACCTAACAACGTTAACCGGGACGACTTTAAATGAGGAGTTACTGTACTCAGATGGCTAGCCTGAGCTGCCATCCTTGATGCTGTGCCTAGACTATTTTTAGAATAGTAACTCAAACAGAGCTAGCAAGTGTCTGTCTACCTGCTCAGTGAAGCACCCGCCCAGCTTCTGCATGGACATACCCTTAGGGCTTGGCTACAGTAACATTTTATAGCGCTCTAACTTGCTGGCTCCCCTGAGCTCAGCAAGTCTGAGTGCTTTAAATCACTAGTGTGGACAGGCTCCGAGAGCTCTGAGTTAATCCCCTCATGGAGGTGGGTTACCAGGAGAGCTCTCTCCCAGTGCTTGCGCGCAACCCCACACGCACTTCAAAGCGCTGCTGCGGCAGCGTTTCCGCAACTCCTTGCTGCTGTCAAGGCTCCTTGTGTAGGATTTCATGAGCTACGGCATTAAAGGGTAAGTGGGGTCTTTGAGGATCAAGATGGGAATTTTGACTTCCCCTTCAGTGATTTTCTGGTCTGGGAAGCAAGTCCTGGCTTGCACCTTCTTGAACAGGCCAGTGTTCCGGAAGATGCATGAGTTGTGTACCTTTCTGGGCCAGCCTGCATTAATGTCAGTGAAATGCCCATGGTGATCCACAACCGCCTGGAGAACCATAGAGAAATACCCCTTCTGATTAACATACTCAGAGCCTAGGTGGTCTGGTAACAGAATAGGAATATGCATCCCATCTATCGCCCCTCCACAGTTAGGGAGACCCATTTGTGCAAAGCCAGCCACAATGTCATGCATGTTACCCAGAATCACAGTTCTTCTGAGCAGGATGCGATTAATGGTTCTGCAAACTTATATCAACACAATTCCAGTAGTCGACTTTCCCACTCTGAACTGGCTAGTGACCGATCGGTAGCTATCTGGAGTTGCTAGCTTCCAGATTGGAATAGCCACCCGCTTCTCCACCGTCGGGGCAGCTCTCAATCTTGTGTCCTTGCGGCGCAGGGTGGGATGAGCTCATCACACAGTCCCATAAAAGTGGCTTTTCTCATCTGAAAGTTCTGCAGCCACTGCTCGTCCTCCCAGACTTGCATGACGATGTGATCCCACCACTTAGTACTTGTTCCCGAGCCCAAAAGTAGCATTCCATGGCAGTGAGCATGCCCATAAACGCACAAGCAATCTCGTGTCGTATGATTTATGCGAGTTGACATCATCATTGGACTCCTCATTGTTAGTTTGTAGCGTAAGGAGTAACTCAACTGCCAAACATGATGTGCTGGCAAGACCCGTCAACATATTCCTTGGCACTTTGGGATCCATTCCCACAGACCGAAAGGGAAGACAGAGCGTGCAGTATAAAAAAC
Organism: Dermatemys mawii; assembly: GCA_007922305.1. Taxonomy (NCBI): domain Eukaryota; kingdom Metazoa; phylum Chordata; order Testudines; family Dermatemydidae; genus Dermatemys; species Dermatemys mawii. The sequence goes on along the minus strand of ML677341.1, from coordinate 8,725,991 downwards.
ATTGAAAGATGGTGCCAATTGTGGACGGAAGCACAGGGATTGCTGTGATGTGAAGCGATGCATCACAGGATGTTGGAACGGGACCCAGAATGCCCCGCACCACCCCACCCCTTCCCACAGGCCACAGCACCAGACTGAGAAGAGGTGCTCTGTGGAATACCTGCCCATAATGCACCACCCCCAGTGCCGCTGCAAGTGCCGCAAATGTGGCCACACTAGTGCTCTTGTAGCTGACAGTGAACATGCTGCAGCACTTTCCTTACTGTGCTCTCCGAGGGCTGGTTTAATTCACAGTGCTCTATATCTGCAAGTGTAGCCGTGCCCTTTGTATTTTGATGGTGCTCTTAGAAAACATTGCTCAGTTTATACCTCTGTATTCTTGGCTTGTTTTCCTTTCTTCCCTTTAACATCTTTTGAAGATGGAGGAGGAAACTATTGGGAAACAGTTAATATCTTTTAGGCTTCATATTAAAGTCAATTTATAAAAGAGAGAAAAGAGGAAGGGGAGTACAAAACCTAACATGAATGACCTCTTGCAACATTTCTATTTTTTTTTTGTGGTGAAGGATTTAAACCATTGTTTTGTAGCATTGTAGACCTGAGCATATCAGCATTGTACTAATGAGGGATAACTGAAAATGAAACCAATAAAGACGACACGCTGTCCAGTCTAGTTTCATTATCAGCGTGTAAACAAGCCGTAATACTCTAATCTAATTTACTCTCTGATATTTAAAATGACAATCAACTTAAATTACCTTTCTGTCCTTTCAGTCTGCAGTTCATTTTAACTGCTATTGCAAGCAATACCTAAGGTTAGATAAGAGTATTTCTCACTATTTTCCAGTTTTACTTTGGGTTTGTCTTCCCTGCAACAGTTTGAGTTAGTATACTTGAGTTACCGTGCTCCAGCTGGACACTGGAGTTACACAGTGAGTTGATTAGTCTCATGGTGTGATTAACTACTGCTGAGTTGGAGTGACTCAAGATATTGCATCCCACTCCATTAGTAGTTGGAGCATGAGTGCTTCAAACCACCCCACTTCATGGGTCGGCTAACTCCAGCTTTAAGCACCACTTAACTTGAGCTAGAGATTTTTGTGTGTGGACTGAAGTGGCGTTAGAGGTAACTCTTGAGTTATAAAACTCGAGTTTACTGAATTGGGCATTTGATGGACCTTTATGCACAGTCAGCTTCACTCTTCTGCTACAGATGTTCTTCTATGTCATTTTTGGGTCTTGCATACAACATTTTTTAAAATAGGAAAATGTGATTGTAAAACCACAATTGGACTCTTGTTGTAGCTGACACTGTTTTAACTCATGTGCTTGTTTGTTTTAAAACTGATGGTGTTTCAAGCTGATAGTGTCCCTTTAAAAATCCACATGGCCACTTTATTTCCAGATTTCATTTGAGAGCGTTGTATGTGTGTACGATTCAGGTGCCTGGGGCGCACAAGTAGAACTCCTGCTCAGATGAGTGGAGTGTGTGTGTGTGTGTGGTGTATTTGGTTTTATGTGAATTATTTATAATGTATTAATTTTATATGTATCTAAAATAATACAGAGCACATTAATAAATTACACTGAAAGAAAAGAGTTAACTGAAGTGTTACTAGTAAGAAAAATGAGTGAGGAATTGTTTCAAGTATGAATTCTTTTGAGTTTTGACTAAAGTTAATTATTACCTTGGAGACTAAATGCAAGAGATTGGCTGATGATTATGTTTTTGTCTGTCTATGTTTTTGTCCCTGTCTTCTTTTTAGCTTCAGTGTAAATGTAGCTAGATCAGGATTAGTACTGATTGTGGATAATACAGCTTGAGCAGCACTTTTGTGGGCAGAAATTTGCTTTTTAAATAACACTCACTTCCTAATTCCCAATAAGACAATAGAGACGGTATTTGTACTGAGTAAATTTGTACCTCAGATGTGATGGGTGATGTTATTGGAAGTGTCATATTGCAATTATAAAGTGGGTATGATTGAAACATACCCACTTTAAAATTGCAATATGGCCACTTGCGCATGCCATTAAGATGGACATTTATTGTTCCCAATAGAACGGGGAGTACCTCAGTAAAGGCAACTAATTGAACAGAGCACTATAAATAATGGCAGGGATAACAGAACTTTATTCAGCAAGGGGCTTTATTTGCCAGAGGCTAGGAACTCATTGTCCACCCTGATCATCTGAACACTGCTGAGCACACAGACACTCTTGAAACAAGGATTGAGTACTTTTCCCACCCTCTTCCCATACACACGAGTGATTCAGAGCACAAAGTGAGCTGACTTCCAACCTCCCAAAATATGTCATAGATGGTAAGATTAAAGTATTGTTTGTTATTTACTATTTATTAGAGAGCTGTCGCTGTTTCTCAGTGAGTACAAAACACTCAAAGAGAATATGTGTGTGAGACTACTGCTGCAATTATCTGGGAGGGTGGGGTGGGGAGAGAGACAGGCATTAAGTATGGCAGCTCCACAACCCTGCCATTCTTAAGGCAGCAAGGAACAGTGCTCAGCTGCTGGAGTGACTCCTGTCTTTCTCTTTCTGTCTTCTCCTTGGGTGTTTAAAAGCCAGAGAAACAGCTTGTATCTAAAGAAAACTTACAGATGTTATCTTAGGCCAGGTCTACGCTGGGGGAGGGGAGTCGACCTAAGATACGCAACTTCAGCTATGCAAATAGCGTATCTTAGGTCACCTTATCTCAGTGTCCTCACAGCAGCAAGTCTATCGCTGCCGCTTGCCTGTCAACTCCGCTTCTGCCTCTCGCAGTGGTGGAGTTCTGGAGTTGATAGGGAGAATGCTTGGGGATCGATTTATTGTGTCTACTCTAGAAGCGATAAATTGATCCCTGATAGATTGATCACTACCCGCTGATCCGGCGGGTAGTGTAGATGTGGCTTAGAGGATCCCATTCCATCTGACATCCCTGCAGTTTTCGGGAGGACTGCTTCTGAAATCAGTATGTTTATAAAGCATGTAAAGACAATAGCAGCATATTATTTACAGAGTTGTGGACTCTGATTGTAGTTGTGAATGTGTTTTGGAAAATGCAGTAATGAGATATTCCAGGAATGCAGAAAAAAGAGAAGAGGTGCAGGCCCTAAGGATAGAACAGCCATGAGAATTACTGGTATAAGTAGTTGGGCAGCACTTCTGTAATGACCTTTCATAATATATAACCAAGAAATTTTGCCTTCAAGAAACTTCGTATCTGTGTATGAGAGTGAATTTGATTATATTCCTCTAAAACTTTTTATTCATAATTGCAAAATACAGTTTTCTTTAATCCTTTCTTTTGTAAAGCTGCTCATCTACTGCTTCCTTAATTCTTTCCTTCTTAATTTTTCAGGTGGAGTTAATGGGAAAGCATTTGTGTGTGTGTGAGAGAGAGAAAGAGAGAGAGAAATAATTTTTAGGCAAAACTAGATTTGCCACTTCAGATTTAGGAAGTATTTCAGAGGTTATGGAAGATGTAAGACAGAGTCCTGGACACAGAATTTCTTTTTTAGTCCTGTTTTATCTCACTATGTTGTCTAACCTTGCAGAGGTAGGAGGAGCGAGGAAGGGAGTTCATTCAGTCCTTAACTTCTCTGCTGATGCAGCTTACAAAGGAGCTAGTTTGAATGGCTTGTAGACATCTGACCACTAGGAACTGGACTGATACCAAACAGCCATCTGAAGGTCAAGTCTTGGTCAGATTTGAACTGGTGTCCTAAAGGTAATCAAAAGTGCCTTAATGGAAACCATCGTTCAGGTTCATCGCTCTATAGCCACATTTCACAATGAAGCCTGTTGATTCCAAAATAATTATTATTCAGAAACCTCTTCAAGAACAGGGTTGCACTTTCAGACTGTGTAATGGTCTCCTGAAACTGCATAAACTGCCCTTTTGCCTTTTTCATGTCTGTTGCTTGTCAAAATAAAATACTATTCTTCTCCAGCAGCAGCTTCTTATGTAGAAGGTGTCTGTCAAATGGCAAAATTCCTCAATTTCTATGTTCTAGTTCTTGACATCAGTTCTTCTAGTTTATGCTTTTACTTCCTAATTGTATTCTACAGCGTACCAAGCCAAAGTACATCAAGCCATCAGTCACTACTATTAAAGCTTTCCTGACTTAACGTGGTCACAATTTTCAGGAAAGATTAAATAAAATTCCACTTACTACCTTGCCATTTGAATATTGATGACAATGTATGTCTGCCTTTCACTGCCTGCCTTCAGCTTTAGTTGAGACTCTATCCACAGAGAGAGGAGGAGGAGGGGGAAGGGAAGGAAAACCTGCCAAGAAAAGCTAGCTACGTTTATTTTAGAATTCATAGTGCATGTGATAGTCAAATCTTCACTTGCTTTATGTTCAGTCTTCAAAGCCTGAATAAAGTATCACTTTCCCCTCTCTGAGATTTCAGAATAAGATAGTGCAGAGCTCTTATGCTTGCACTCTCCTGTTATTGTTATGAAACCCATGACAGATGAAATATCTAATGAAGGCTCCATTATAGCAATACATTCTTTTAGGACCTCGGGATTTGATTCTTATCCTTGCCATGATTGATTCTTTTTTAGCTGGTGGCCTCCCTCAGCCTCCTGGGAGCCTGAATGACAATTCTCACCCTTAAAAACTAGGTTTTCTGATAGCTGCCTCATTTCTCTTCCTGAGCCAATTAGATTTGTGAGCTTGCTCTTGCAACATGGCTTGAGAAGTGTCTTGGTTTTGTATTTCTCACAGAGATTTTCACAGTGGCTCACAGAGTATGTTGGAGCATTTTTGGGGTGGAGTGCATTTTTCAGTCAGGCCGATTGACTAATCGGCTGTTGTAACAGACTTTGTTGAGCACTCACCTTGTGGCCAGTCACGAGACTGCTGTGAGGGGATCCAGATGCTCACATCTGGAGTCTGAATAGAGCCCCGTCTTGGCATCAGTGCAGGGTGCATAGATCCCCAATTGAGCACCCTGTCCTGAGAGTTTAGACCATGTGGCCTGCTGCATAGTCCCTGAAAGCAGGGCAGAGCTCTCAATTCCTCTGTAGATCAAACATTCTCTCTCCCAGAACTCAAACAAAGGTCTGAGCCTTCTAGGTTAATGTTAACTTTCTTATGGGTATGTGATAAGGTATAGCCTGTAACCCATAGAAAAACTTTGCACAGAGTTCAAATATGGTATTGCTCTTTACTTATCACACAAGAAATATAGACCTAAAAGATGTAATGACTCTACATGCATTTCCATGCCTCAGTTTCCTCACTAATCTAGACCATTCTTTGGGCTGGGGTCAGAATCCTTTGAGGCCATCCAGTGTTTTTCTGATGCAATGCATCGTTTGTGTGCAGAAGTATGGAGCCTTCTCCCCCCAGCTCTTCTTCTCTGACTAAGGCCTGTCAGTCTCCTTTCCCTCTCCTGCTCAAACTTCCTGTGTCTCTCCTTTGAGTCTTCCCCTTGTGAATCCTTTTATAGTCTCCTTCTTTTCATCTGTATCTTTGTGCTACTTGGGAAATTTCCACTCTGCAAACTCACAGCTCCCCTGCAGATGAACTTGGCCTTCCTTCAAAGGATGAGCTCGTTTCCCACTCCAGCAGTCTCCTTAGCATAATTATTATGTAGTCAAAATACAATTATTAAAGGTAAGTCCTCCCCATTGTCCTTAGTCTTGTAGACCTTCTGCATGTCCTGTCTGCTATGGTGGAGACACATACATAGGGGCTTTCCATGATACAACAGTTTCAGAAGAACAATTTCATGTCGTCAACCAGAATTCCTAAGCTGTACAAAATGATCCTCCAAATCATCGCAGATACTCATCTTGCAAAATCAAAATGGGTTTTATTTTCCATTTTAATTCATGCCATGTGTTTTCACTTCAGAGTTGGAAAGAACTACTTAAGGAAAGAACTACTCAATCCTACAGCCACCTCCCTCTCTCTTAGTCAGGGGGGCATATTCTCAGCTAGTGTAAATTGTCATAGCTCCATTGAAATCCAAATTCAGTTATATCTGTAGTGCTATGACAATTGACCCAAGCCAAGGTTCAGTCCCAGAGTGTGCCAGATGTAGAAGCCTGCATTTCAAATAAATTGATTACATTTTTATATGCAATACGTGCATAATTTTTTCATCATGTTTAATGTTAAGGGCGCTGTTCCAGTTTCATAATGCTATGCTGTTATAGAGAAATATTTTCAGACAGTAACAGCTAACTGAAACATACAATATCTCTAACAAGAAATACAAATAGCTAAACTTAGCACTATAATTTATTTTAAATCAGATATTGTTATAGTTTGGTTAATGAAAATTCCTTCATTTCTGGAGGACTGTAATAGTTCTAGTGTGTGTGTGTGTGTTTTATTTTTGAATCTAGAGAAAAGACAATCTATTTATGATCATGCAAGTCATATGATAATATACAAAAACAGCTATTTCCAACACAGGTATGTAACCTTATATTTGTGTTATAGGGTAATAGTAATGTACAACTTATGGTGATAGACTTAAATATACTAATATTGCATTTGCTTTTTTATTTGACTATTCTTTAACAATGTGGTAGCTGAAGGCTTATCATAAAAGAGAGGTTTTCTGTTATGTGTAGCTTCTGGTTTTGCTGGATATGGTATGACTGTCTTTTTCCTCCTATAAAAAAATCTTTCACATTCCTTTCCCTTCTTATTCCCTGTGTAATTGAGCTTATGTCATGAAAGATTTTCTTTCTTCAAAGGAGATATCAGTCTTGTTTCTGGCAGCTTTTTAGCTTCTTTCTGTCTCTGAAACCTATCAGACAATGGGAGTTCTTAATCCAGTGTTCTGTTCTATTTCTAGTCAAAATCTTGCAACATCTCTCAATAACGACAGGATCTTCCTCTGTTTAAATTAAGCAATAGTTCTGAGAGCAGTCAATGGATCTGAGTCTGTAGGGCCTGCAGGGAAGACCAAAATGAGGCGTGGCGTTATTCTGCAGGTTGTCTATATGCCTCTCCTATACTGCAAAACTTCTGATCAAAACAATTAAAAATGTTTGCTCACATCACTGTCTTGCCCTAGCTTTGAATAGCCTTGTTGGCGCCTAATATTTTTTCCATAGATGATGATCTGCTTTGTGAACCTGTCACTTGTTTGTTCAGGTTATTTGTGCTGACTGTTCTTCCAACTTTGCTTTCACAGAAGTTCTGTCAGTCCTTTTATCATCAACCTTCAAGTCAGGATTTCAGAGAGCTGACTTAGTTGCTTGTTGTTTCAGCCTGTGTGGACACACAAGGTGGCATAGAGTTGCCCATTCTGCTGCAACCCTGGAAACACATCTGTCTCTTTCCTTAGTGTTACTCATTTTCAAAGGGTATTTTGTTTAATAATGCATTGCTCAGGCCTTTGGCTGTTATTCCATACGTGACTCAGTTTTGTCTTTATTTCAGCAAGAAGTTTATATCACAAAGTATGGATGATGGAGCTTCCGTTAAGTGCAGATGCTCAGTATCCTGCTGACCTTTCCCCACCCCTGCCCCCATCACTCCACCCCTTCTTCACCAGTTCCCCCAAAGCCTCGCCCCCATCACCTGCTCCTCTCCCCTGGTAGGGCTGCTATCTGTGAAGTACATCTGCCCACACATCCTTTACAGACACCTTGTTTAAATGCCATTTCCATACATACACAGTGGGAAATTTGCTTCATTAGCATACCCATTCTGGAGAGAAGAGGAAGGGAAACTCCCGCTTTTGCATGTACAGCTGGGGTGAAAGGGAGGACTCCCCACTACATTTACATGGATGCCCAGATTGGCAGAGACTACCCTTATTTCCACTAGTACCTAAGAGAGAAAAAGGTTCCACCCCTTGCACACACAGTGAGTGCGTGGGAGGAAGAGAAAAAGGTGCTTCCCATTTGCAACACACTCATATGAGAGAGGAGAGGAAGGGAGTACCCTTCCCCATTCCATTTGTTGCATACACACCCAGTTCCCACACCCTAAGACACTCCAGGCTGAGAAACATTCTGAACTTTCCCTAGTTGGGAGTGGGCAGGGCAGGGAGAGCTGTGGGCTATGGTTGGCTGGGCTCTGTCCCCCTCCTCATGAAGGGGTGAGCATTCTCTCAGCGGGTTAAATTCAAATTGGCAGCGAGCAGTTTCGACAGATGATGATTAAAAAAAGAGAGAGAGAGAGAGAGAGTCAGAGACATCAGGGTTTTCAAATGGCCCCTGGGGGGACAAGCTGAAACCTGGACTGTCCAGCTGAAAACTGTTTGGGGTGGCAACCTTACTGGTGGGACTGTGTTGACTATCGCCTGATCTACACTTAAAAGTTTTACAGGCTAGGAGTCCGATTGTTTACTGGTGAAAGCTCTAGTGTGGATGCAGGTAGGTCAGCTGATATAAAGGGGCCTTATACTAGCATAGTTAAAGCAACAAAACTTTCTGGTGTAAACAAGGCCTTACATTACTGCTGTCACCATGTCTGTTCTGTGGATAACAGAGGATTGCAGCCTCCATGATGGGCAATCCAATTCCTTTTACAAGCAATAAATGTCACCCAAAAATTTTAAATGAAAATTCTCACCCAAGCATTTGCCAGCCTTTTAACGTGCATGAAGCAGACAAAATCATGTGTCTGATTGTGCCTTTAGACAGCAAGCTGTTGGAAGTTTGCAATCGTTCTAGTTGATGTGTATATACTTTTTGCAGTGGTGAAGGGTTGTATACATCTGCCTTGTATAGTAGAGATGACAATTGAGTGATAAATTTCCCTGTCTTTGAAAAGCAGTAACTTGGCCACTACTCTTCATGTTTTTCAGCTTGTACTTTTGTGCTTTCACATTGTACTTTTGAATGGACCTCTGGTCCTTGGATTATTAAAAATGAAAGAATTTTAAAATTTTAAATAGTCTAGTCTGACTAGTACATTTCTAAACCTAAAGCTTGATCTGAACTACTTGATGATGTATCTTATCTTAATGTAATGTAAGATAGGTAGTTCTGTTGCCCAAATAGCCTAAGGTTTTCCCGTGTGGCTTGTTTACTAGCCTTTCAGCTCCAGAAACCTGAATTAAAATCATAAATGAAAGTAAGATTAAGATTCTCTCTCTTTGGGGTGGGAGAGTTTTTAAATTACTGCCTAGATTACAACCATAATTCATACAGATGCTTGATGTATGCAGTAATTTGTCACTTGATCTGTTGTGACTTTCAAAGCATGTTAAATACAAAAAAAAAATCCAATAGATCTGTTATTGAATTACCTCTCATTTGGTTTATAGTCAATTTTTTACCCACATGAAATGACTACAAAACAAGTTACCAAATTTCAGAAGAAAGATCTATGTTTTTTAATTATGCTATTGTGTACTCTCATGTTTTCAGTTATGATATACTAGGATAATGGGTGAGAAGAAATGCAGTACCCAGTAAGAGTCAGTCTAGATTTTCTGTGGTATAATAACAGCAGAATCTTTAGATATACACGTACAGCAAAGGTGGGTACAACATAAGACGCTGAGAATGGAAAAGTAAATAGAAACGATTCATTCTTAACTTCCAGTCCATTTGTCCAAATATAGACTTTTTAAAATTTGCAATATCCTACATATTCCTTTGTGGGTATATGGTGTGTGTATTTTATTAAAAAAAACCCTCAAAATATATAAACTCAAAGATATTTTTATGCTAGTCACATATTGGTCAGGTTTATATCTCCGAGATATTAACTTGGAACATGTTGCTTGCTCCATAGGGGAATGAGAAATGTATTGCACTGAATATAGGCGCATCAGAACTATTTGATTTAATACTGGCCTATTTTTTACTATTTTAATGATTTTTATACTGCTAACCAAACTAGCTATGTTAAGTGCAGAGGGACTTCCGCTTACCACAGAGTTACTGAGACCTGCTGTGGGGTGCATGTGTTTGCTTAACCATATCACCGAAAGGATACTATTTTGTAGATGGCATTCAAAAAAAATACCGTCATTTAAATGTACAGCCCTGCCCAGAACCATGGGTACATACTCAAGTGGCTGGCCATGCATGCTACCACTCATGTTGGTGTGGCTACATTTTGAGCTAAATCATGGTGTCCTGGGCGTGACATGTGAGCTGTGCTCTCACCTTCTGTTTGTTATATAGACATCCCCTCAGTGTACAGTCTTACAAGAAATTTTCTAAAAGGATAGTGCCACATGTTTTGAGTGTTACTGATTTTTCATAGAGTTGTAGTATACTACTGGATTATCCTTTATTCCCTCTCAGAAACTTTAACTTCTTAATTCACAGTGCGTAATAATAGTGAGTTACGTGTGGACTACTTCGGAATTAATTTTGTTTATGAGCTTAGTGCTTATGTACAGTGACAGGTCTCTATAGCACAAGCAGCAGCAATGCAGGTTTCTCCAACTAGTCCTGCCATTGTGGATGTCCTGACGTGGAAGAGTCTCTTCCAGGAATGAGAGGATAGTTCGGTCTCCATGTCTAGTCCTTGGCCTCTCTGCTAAGGCTGCCAACAGGGATCCCAGTTACCAGTATTTATTAGACACGCAGAACGTGCCAAAATACATCCAGCATTACTTCAGGACTGATTGATAATATTATGACCTTCTTTTGATGATAATGCTTGATGCAGGGAAGGCCCTCACTCAGTTCAAGATTTTCTGGCTTGTTCTGCATTCATCTTATGCTTTCTTTTTACAGTTTCATAGGAGAATTTATAAAGGAATCCCACTGCAGTTGAGAGGTGAAGTCTGGTGTTTACTACTTGATGTCCCTAAAATGAAAGAAGAAATGAAAGACTTTTATAATGTGAGTTTGCAGAATTTCCCCATAGAATTACCAGTCAAAACTCTTAGATGCTGGGAAATATTGAGCTTTTATTTTACGCAATGTAGCAAAAGCAGTAGAAATTGTGTTTAACTATATTTTCAATTCTGAACCAAAGAGAAACTTTTGAGGGCTCAGCATTTGACCTACTTACATTTTGGTTTTGTAATTTATGTTGTTCTTCTGATTTCCTCCCCCATCAATCAAATAATTAAAGAGCAGTTCTACTCAGAAAAATTACTATAAAAGTAGCATCATTTTGCTCAGCAGAATCTTTCCCCAGGTTTCCCCCCTTTTCAAAAGCCCTATCTGTGTAATTCAGTGAAAAAAGTAATGTGGGGTGTTGGTGGTGGTGTGTGTGGTTTTTTTTCCCTTTCTATTGTTTTTTACTTATTAGCCCTGCAGAACCAACACAACTTTATGGGAGTGAGCTTTACCCATGTGCGCACACTTACTCTAGAATGAGTCCTTATTCTGAATTAACTTAATCCACTTTGGAAATGTATTAAGTTAATTTGAAATAATAACATCCAAACAATAAAGAATATAGTTCATCTGCTCTAAATTCACCCCCTACTTTATTCTGGATTAATTTTCACATGTGGACAAAAAAAAAAACCCCTGAAGCCCTGTAAGTCTGATTTCTGCTTTGCAGCAGGAGGCAGCCATAGGTGAAAGACCATACTAATCACTAGCTTGAAGCACTATATCTCATGTTCCTGCCCTCATCTGGTGAAACTTTGGCAGTGGTTCTCACTGTTCTCTTGGAGCTGGAGGCAGATTTCTTTCAAAAGAAAGTGTGGGGGTAAATAAAAATGTTCAGTAAGTTTTAAAAATAAAACCGTAACTGGGTTGTTTGACTCTAGAGGAATTTCATGTATTTGAATGTTTGGTCAGAGGGAAAACAATTAAAATCAAGCTTTGAGAATAACCAACATGACTTAATTTAATGTTTGTAAAGCACTTTGAAGATGTAAAGTATTTTGCAAATGCTTATAAAACAGAACTTTGTTAGTTTGCAGTAATTCCTGGGAAGAATATTCCAATTTACTGAAGTTTGAGAATTTAAGAGAACAAGCACAATAAAAATAAACAAAGCTAGGTATCATGAAATATGCTATATTGATTTATTTTGGCAACTTTATTTTAGTTTATTATAATATTTCATAATATCCTAGCCAATGTTCTAATGGAATAAAGCACATTTCTGGGGCTTTTTTGTGTCAACATATTTTAAGTTTTTGGCTTTTGAGACCCATTTCAACTATCTTGCTAAATCTTTGCTGAGAAATGGAGGTAGTAATTTTACATAAAATATGGATAAGTGAGGTTCTGCGGAATTCACACAAGAATGAATATGCCTTTTAAAAATCTAAAAGAACTTACAAGCTAGTCACAGAATTTTGTAATGGGGGAACTTTCTACATTGAAAGTATGCCTGGACATAAGAATAGCTTTTTGGTAGACTATCACATATATATTGTACAGGTTCAATTAGTGTGCTGTATCAGGCATTTGGAGGACAAAGATGAAAATATTAAGGAAAAATATTAAGCAAACAAGATTATTACCTATTCTCTGACGAATACATATAAGATTTAGGAGAAGATGCTTTTTCTAGTGTGGAAGTGAGGACATATTTGAAGTTCTTTGGTTATGATTGCTAGTCTAACCTCCAAAAGGGGATAGACACAGAACAGCGGACTTGTTGGAGTGGTCCGGGGGAGTGGGAGTTCAATAGGCCTGCTTAATGGTAGAGCCCCAGCAGCTTCTGCTGCCGAGAGGATGCCACATGCTGGGCTCCCACTCCCCACCCCCAATGCCCCATCTCCTTCGTTTCCCCATCCCATCCCCCTTCTCCACTGCCCCCTGTCCCCTCCCCCTTCTTCTCCCCACTGCCTCTCTCCCTCTGCTCTCGCTCCCCCATCTACCCCCGTTGCCCTCCCCATCATGGGCACTCACTGTTTATACAAAAAATAGAATGCCTCCCAGCACACAGAAGGGGAGCACGACCAGCACTAGGATCTAGGAGGCAGTGTTTGAGCACCAACTTTCTTCAGCCGAGCAGCTCTGTGCTCACAGAAATCAGGGGGGAGGCAGTGGCACGTGACCCCTCATGCCCTCCCATGCCTTGCCTCGGGGAGGCAGTGCCCCCGCCCAATTATGCCCATGTGTGTCCCCATCCCCAATTTCTGCATTGCATCTCTTTGCTTCCCCGTCATTTTCTGTAATAAGCATTATGAGTTCCCAGGTTACAAATGTTTTTGTCCGCTAATAAATTCTGTGGCCTTAAGCAGTTTCTCTTCCTATTTTAAATGTCCACAGAGTTTTGCCTAATTTCTTTTCTTTATTGCCATTTTTCCTAGAAATTAAAACATCACGCACGAGGATCTTCACCAGATATCAGGCAAATCGATCTCGATGTAAATCGAACATATAGAGATCATATCATGTTTAGAGACAGATATGGTGTTAAGTAAGTGAATAAAAATGTATTTAATTCAGTCATTCCTTGTTTGTTTTTCAGATAGATTTTGACCTACCTAAGACTCCTTTTACTACCCAAGAAGTGTGACAGAGCATTGAATGTAAAAGTTTCAGATTTCAGAAAGTAACAGATATAGCTTAAAGAAATGTAGTCTGTGAATAGTTCAGAGTTACCTTGTTTAATCTCCATCCTGCAGTCTTTACCCTTTAATGTGTTAAAGCTATGGCCACTGGAAATATAAAGGAAAAAGTCTAAATTCTTATCCCCCAGATGCTATAGACATTTTTACAAAATCTGAGAAAATTTGTTGGCATCTATTTAAAGCAAATTCAAAGCATAAGAAAAGACTAACTACTTTAATAAATTATGCATATCTTTACAGAGCAACGTTACAAAAACAATTTTTTCTTACTTTTCTGATAACTTTAATGTCTCCCTTTTTAGCCTTCCCCTTGATTTTCTACATTTCCTCTTTCACAGTGTAGCTTTGAAAACCAAATAAAACCCTAACTTTTTAACTATGAACATGTAATTAGTTATGTAATTAAACCTTGCCATCTTAATATTTTCTGACTTTTTTTGCAATATTTTGTTTTACAGTTGTTGAATAAAGAATATTAGTTAACTATTTCATTATTTAAACATTTTTAACACAAACGTACCAAATGACAGCATTGTTCTTAGGCTTCAGGATCATTGAGATGAATGAAATACATCTCACAGCTCTTCGAATGTATCATTGCATTTTTTTTCAGTAGCTTCTGGAAGACCTTACTGCATTTGTTCACTTTCTGAAAGGTTATATTAGTCATAAGTGCGATAAACTAAAATGTGTTATTTTGTTTACTACGTTTGTATTCATATTGTAGAACATTGTATAGCATACTTCACAGACAAATAGAAAATACCCCAGCATCTGTGTCCTTGAGAATGCAGAATCTAGATAAAATCCTTAAATTCTGTAGACATCTAGAGATACAAATTTTGGGCAGCGACCCTAAATCAATGGTAGAATGTGGAATTTCCACATTGTGTATTTCTAGTGCCACTTCTAATGGTATTTGGGGAAAGTTCAGTAACCATATCCTGCACTAAAGTAATGGAGTCCAGTTATTTTTTTCCTGAAAGTAAATTGCTTACTTTTTCAACAGTTTATATTCTTCTGAATGTTTTTGTGTTCATCCTGTTTTAGGCCTTTAGTGGGAACACTTAGGGTAAATAGTATTAAAATGTTACTAGTTAAAGCTAGTGATAAAGAGTCCTGTGGCACCTTAAAGCATGTTTCTTTCCCATGGGTCCAGATGATGAAGATGTCATCAATGTAGCGTAGATAGAGGAGGGGTGTGAGTGAACGAGATTTGAGGAAGCGTTGTTCCAGGTCAGCCATAAAGATGTTGGCATACTGTGGGGCCATGCGGGTGCCCATAGCGGTGCCACTGGTCTGGAGGTATATATTGTCACCAAATTTGAAATTTGACCTGTAGGAGAGCACTTCAACCTCCCTGATTAGAGATAATAAGCTGGTTCAGCCTGATTGGACTAACCTTGTTATCTCCCACCTGGTTCTTGCCTACCTATTTATACCTGCCCCTGGATACTTCCACTGCATGCATCTGACGAAGTGGGTATTAGCCCACGAAAGCTTATGCTCTAAAAAAATTTTAGTTAGTCTTTAAGGTGCCACAGGACTCTTCTGCAATTCCAGACTAACACGGCTACCCCTCTGATTCTAGTTAAAGCTAGTTAATATTAGACAATCATAGTGATATTGTGCCCTTTACATTTTGTTTCCTTTTGGCTGCTTTCTGCCATCTGATTTGTGGATAAAGTTTCTGTGAAGTTTATTGTCACTTCATAATTAGGGTCCTACCAAGTTCAGGGTCCATTTTGGTCAATTTCAAAGCCAGAGGGTTTTAAAGTTAGTCAATTTCATGTTTTCAGCTCTTTACATTGGAAGTTCAGAGTGTTGTAACCCTGGGGGTTCTGACCCCAAAGGGGATCATGGGAGGTGTTGCTGAATTGCCACCCTCACTTCCAAAGGCAGCAGACCTGGAGCTTCCTGCAGCCGCAGGAGGTTCGTGGAGGTGGATCTGATCTCCTCCCTGCTGCTGGAGCAACCAGCTGGGGGCTGCTAGCTTCTGGTCCCAGCCAGGCTGGGGAGAAACAGGACTTCCTCTTCCCCTGCACGACCGCTCTCATGGAGAGATCAGTCCCACTTCCAGGTACCTCTGCTGGCTGCAGGCAGCTCTGCAAGCTCTTCTCTCTGAAGGCAGCACGGAAGCCAGGGTGGCTTCTTCCTCTGCATGGCCACTCTGAGAGTTTGATCCAAGTCCAGGTTGTAAAATCTGTGGAAAAAGATAAGCAGAATTGCTCAGACGTGATGAAGACCGACTCTTAGTTTGTTCTGCTAAAAAGAATTTAAAGCAATGTATGTTAAAATATAAATACTTTTAAAAGCAAATTCAATATTTCATTGTTAAAATCACAGCGATCAAAACTGTCAGAATATTTTGCTTAAGTATATACCTGAAGATTTACCAAAAAAATTAAAAAAATTAGTGAAGGAAGTGAGTATGTTTGTATAGAAGGCAAATAACATGTATGTGCATGGACACATACTATTAAAGAAGAATAATTTTGTCTGATCAAAGATGTCTTTGCTCAGTTAAATCCTATATCGCTTACCCCAGGAGAAGTAAGACCAAGATTTTCTAATCAAATATATTCTTAATTTAATTTTCATGTGTCTGACATATGAAAGTGTAGTGTTTCATACATTCATTGACATTAAATCTTGAGAGAAAGCTAAACGCTCTTTTTTTGTTTTAAAATTCTGAAACTGGATTAATGAAGTGTGATGTAGTATTTTAAAATGCAGAACACAATCTGTTTATGAAGCCCATGTGTAGATATGAATGAAGCCTTTTACCCACCTCTTTGTTTATCTGCCAATGCAGATTGTCTTTAAAATGTCCCTCCTGTTCCTTGTGAAGTGGGTCTGTGTTGGATGAATAAGAAATATGCGGTTCAATGCAAATTTTCTTCAAATGAAAATAAACATTTGTTAATCACCCAATGCAATCAAAGACCAAATAAAATGAAATATGGAAATTGTCCTTTCAAAGAAATAAGACTCAAGTTTAATACCTAGTACCATAATAATTCATCATCATTCAACAGTTAAAGGAAGGTTGAAACTGAAGTCCAGCTTCCATTCTTTTGTCCATATTGTTTCTGTGGCAATCGTAAAACTCTGGAATCAAAGTGCGTGAGTTTAGGGCTTAAAAACAAAACAAAAAAACCCCACACCTCACAATACACGCACGTTCTGGACTTCTGTACAGCATTAACAGCACACCTGCAAATATTTATAAATAAGTGATATCCACTCACATAATCATGCAGTGAGCATGTTCAGAGGAAACACTGTTAATTGACCTGGGGAAAGTGCTCTCCAAGGTTAACAGATTATTCTCTCCCATCTCTACTAATGGGAAATGTAACATTTTTGGTTGATGGTCAGCAGAATAGTAAAAAAACATTTACAAGTTTTGGTTCAGTGATGGGGAAGGGGAAGAATGCATTGGAGATACGGGATAGCTGATTAGACCTGTACGAAACTCAGCAGTTTTATTTCTATGGTCTTTAGTTTTGGTTGGTATTGGCTCATATTCCTAGACTCTTAAGTTCTGAACAAATCTTGAATTTGTTTACTGAAGTTTACACACAGTTCAGCAAATCTTGGATTTCATTATGAAAGTTCTGCACAACTCTACACTGAACATTACTTAACTCCTAAACTGGAGAGGAAGCAGAATTCACACTTTTAATATATTAACAAATAGTTATTAGAACATGATGGGCTAATATAGAAAGAAAAAGGGAGAGTAATTATTAAATAGGGCAAAGCTTTCTCAAAGCATGTAGGAGAGTGAACAAGTTGTGTAAGACCAAGCACAGGAATAGGAGTCAGTCTCTCAAGTGTTGTTCCTGGGTCTGCCACTGATGCGCTGTGGGACCTCAGAAAGGTCATTTAGGCCTAAATTTTCAGAATTGGAGTCTAGTTTTTGGACGCCTTGATTTTGGAGCACCCAGCTTAAGATACAGTGGCCCTGTTTTGTTTCAGAACGGCTGAACCTCTGTAGCTCCCGCTGAAATGAATAAAAGCTGCTGGTGCTCAGCAGTTCTAAAAATGAGGTCCACGAAGTCTCAAATCTGGCACATGGGGTTGCCAGTTTTTGTTGAACGTATTCCTGGAGGTTTCATCACATGACAGTCTTTAATGAAAGATTAATTTTTAGTTTCTGGAAACTCCAGGGCAATCGTGGCATGCAAAACTAATGGATGCTTTGAAAATGCAACGTAACTAGTTTATGCCTCAGTTTCCCCAGCTGTAAAACTGATACATTTCCCCACTTATCTCCTAGAGGTGTTTCATGTATTAGTTATTATTTAAGTACTTTAAACATATAAACCATTATAAGTAGTAACTATTGTTTGATTATATTACATCTCTTTTGATGGTGAAGTATATTTCTCTTAAGTTTTTGAAATTAGACAAATTAGAGAAACAGATATCCAGAAAGTAGATTCAATAGCTTTCTGGTTTTCTTTCTTAACAATAATGTTAATATTTTCTATTTACTTACTCTCTTGTTTCTCCAGGCAACAATCCTTATTCCATGTTTTAGCTGCATATTCAATATATAATACGGTAAGTCATGTTTCATGTACACTTGGGGCTGGTCCTCACTAGGGCAGGGGATCGACTGTGGATACTCAGTAACATAGCTGAAATCGGCGTATCTACAGCCGACTTACCTGCCGTCCTCACGGCGGCGGCGCACTCCCCCGTCGACTCCAGCTTGCTCCCTTTGGCGACCTGCAGTTACGGACTCGACGGGGGCGCTGCTGGCAATTGATTGATTGCGTCTTGATGAGACGCGATAAATCGATCGCCATAAGATCGATCTCTCCCCGAACTAGTGAAGACAAGCCCTTGAGATCAAATATGGGCCTTTTAAACAATGTTGCCAAAGTTACTAAACATACTTCTCAACATACATAAAATCTGAACTGTAGCCAGCTCAATCTGGTGTTTGTAGAGTGGAAGCTTGAGTTCAAACACTGTTGAAGAGGCAGCCAGCATGTCCCTTCAGCCCCTTCGCTTGCCAGCGCCAATTCCCACAACTTCCATTGGCCGGGAACAGAGAACCACGGCCACTGGGAGGGTGGGGTGGGGATGGTGCCTTTGGATGGTCAGCATCAACAAAATGTCTTGTGGCCTGCGATCAGGTTACCCTGATGGGCTGCGGATTGCCCACCACTGCTATTTGCCATTGTAGGCAGTCTCATACCACTGCCTCCATAAACTTATCAAGCTCAGTCTTGAAGCCAGTAGGTGTTTTGGCCCCACTACTTCTCTGGGAAGGCTGTTCTAAACTCCTTGGGTGCTTAGAAATCTTCGTCTACTTTCAAGCCTAAATATATTGATGGACAGTTTGTTTTGTCAACACCGGTGCTTAACCAAGGACTCCTCTCCCTCCCTCCTATTTGATCCCACTGACATTTTGCAGAGAGCAGTCTTATCTCCTCCCCTCAGCCTTCTTTTGTTAGGCTAAACAAGCCAAGCTCTTTGAGCCTTGTCTTGTAAGGTAAGCTTTCCATTCCTATCCTGAATGGCAGTGCTTTCTTGAACTGGGGCTTTTAGAACTCCTGTTTTGTGCCAGAAATGTTCCTGGTTTGTAGCATCTAAGTCTGAGTTGCCTATTAAAAACATAAGTAATGTAAATGTTGTCAGATGTCCACTTCTGTGCTAACATATTATGCCCCCATTCTGCAAACATTTTTATAATTCTGTTTAACTTTACACATGAGTAGTTCCAATAGTGTCAATGAGACTGTATGTAGAGTTGTCTGTGCATAAATGTTTGCAGGATTATTCTCATTATAAGTAAATACAGAAGTCCTCATTCTTAATAAATATCACTTTGCTTCCCTTCCAGCCTCATATCTATTTAAAGGACGTTTTAGTTTTGCTGTCCCAGATTGAAAGTTCTCTCTTTTGGTGGAAGAAGAAGCTAATATTACTGTTTTTTAATTCTAGAATTATGTTTTCTGTCATTTAATAGATGCACTAGATTTTTGATTGTACAGTGTTTAGGGTTACAATTAGGATTAAAAATCTGATAGCATGGACTACCTTTGCTTTCCACAGCACATTGTTTGGATTAATTAATAATAATTTACATTACATGAAAGATGCTGTTTAAAATCAACAGATATTGTATAGACATCAGTAGTGTTTAAACAAGTAGAAAAAGATTAGTTTTTAGGCTGTTGTTGCATTTTTTTTCTTATTATATCACAGTTTCAGACTTCTTAGCTAGTTTAGTTTTTATCTTTTGGTATTAAAGCAAATTAAAAGGCTTCCTTGGCCAAAGTTCTTGTGGTGAATCCATCTGTCTAAAAGACGTGCTCAATAATTATCTCTTTCTCATCAAACATACATGAGCAGCTGGTTTTGTAAAGTCAGTAATAATCCTTACTTAAGCAGTCTGATGTTTCTTATTGCTGGTTCCCACCATAGGAGTTAATATATTAGTACAGTAGCCTTGTGGGTTTTCCTGTTTTTCATTGCTACAGTTTTTGAATAAGAGGAAAGATGTCTGTCTCCCTTGTTTATGTATCTGCAATATGTTCTTGCCCTATACTGTGCTGCTGCACATGGAGAATAGAAAACACATCTGTTCTGATATAGGTTCATATAAATTATATGCAAACATTTTAAAATAAAAGATTTAATGTACAAATATACTGTATTTTAATGAAAGGCCAAAGCCAGTTCAAGCACCAGTTGGAAGATGGTGAATTATCCCTTCTGGTATAATATGTTTTGTCTTTGAATAGCCATGGTAATAGCGTTTAAAGGAAAATTTTAGCCATGAAAATTTGAGGGGGGTGTGGGTTTGCCATATTTAAAGAGTTTATTCCAAAAATGATGTATTTTCCCAAGTTAAAAAATCCACAAATAGTTTGGGGTTTTTTAGTTTATGAAGTTAATGCTTCCTATCCTCTACATTTCAGGAGGTTGGATACTGTCAGGGAATGAGCCAGATCACAGCTTTACTCCTCATGTACATGAATGAAGAAGATGCCTTCTGGGCCCTGGTGAAATTACTCTCAGGTCCTAAACATGCTATGCATGGTATGGAATTTCAACTCACATAGTACAATTGAAATTTCAGCATGTCCTAATTAGGTTAGAAATTATTTGAGACGGGGGCCAAATCGATTTGTGCATGTTCAGTGCCTTCTACAGTGGGGCTGTTATCTTGTATGGGGCTAGTGCATGCTACTGCAGTACAAATAATACTTAATAATCTCTTAATATATAAGGTTAAAACTTATCTAGAATTTCATATGATAGTTTTATAGGTTATATTCTATGAGTAGTCATCAATGAAAATTTCCCATCCTCTAATGTTGTTCTGCTTGAGTCCCATTAAAAGATTTGTGTGTGTTTGTGCGTGTATAATTTATTCTGGGAAAATACCCAGAAGTTCTTAGAGCTATCACTTTAAGTGTATCAGTGTCTCTGCTTTAGCTATTAGTGCCACTGATTTGTTCTGTTACAAATGCCACATTGTCAGAGCCTTGTAAAATGCAGATAGAGCTATTATTTTATGTTAAATGCTGCACTTACAGGTATTTATTCTAAGGACTGTGTTTCTGGACTTCATTGCTGATATTCATGGAAGTTAATTTAGTTATCTTTGCCTGGCAGTGTCAAAATTTGGTTATGCAGACATTTATATAGCAATAGAATAATAATGAAAACCATATTTAAAAAAACCTGTTACATGGCTGTGACATCAACTGGCAAAGCTGGAAATCCATAGTTAAAACTAATGCTGTAGGTAGGCACAGTGATATGAGCTAAGGGTAAACTGTTGGCAAGCTTTATCTCTGCCTCACGTAGAATTCTATCATTCTACCGTTTTGTTACTTAAATATAATTGTGTGTTGTCTCCAATTTATTTGTTACTTTTAAATTTTATTATTTTCTGTGAGTTCTTTACCTTCTGACAGTGGCCAGTGCCAGACATTTCAGAGGGAATGAACAGAACAGGGAAATTATTAAGTGAGCTATCCCCTGTCATCCCATCCCAGATTCTGACAATTAAAGGGTTAGGAACACCCAGAGCATGGGATTGCTGTCCTTACCATCTTGGACCTATCCTCCTGAAGTTATCAAATCCTTTTTTGAATCCAGATATATTTTTAACCTTCACAACATTCCCTGGCAATGAGTTCCGCAGGTTGACGTGTGTTGTTTTAACTTGCTGACTATTAATTTAATTGGGTGACCCCTGGTTTTTGTGTTACGTGAAGGGTTATATTACACATCCCTATTCATTTTTTCCACACCATTTTTCATTTTATAGACCTCTATCATATCCTCCTTTAGTCATCTCTCTCTTAAGTCAAGTCACCATTTTGTAATGTCTTCTCATACAAAAGCTGTTCCATACCCTTAATAATTTTTGTTGTCCTTTTCTGTACCTTTTCCAAGCCAATGTAAACTAAACTAATCCATTCTTATTATTTTCCAAATTAGTTTACTCATCTGTAGTACATTTGACCCCTATTCACCCGTAGGCTTTCCCCCACCCCACCACCTAGGGATGCTGTTTTGAGCCGAAAGCTAGTCTTCTATACACTATTAAATAGGATAAAGAATGTCCTCCAGATTCTAAATGTTGGTGTTTGGGCACATCACACTGTTGCCAGGAGAGATTCTTACCCTTTGATTTGTGCTCTTAACATGATGCCTCTGAGAAACGCCCATAGAATAAATTTCTAAAGCGATTAGCTTTTGCAGGAGTCATTTTATACTGCTACAGTGAGCCCAAGTGCACCCAACTGGCTGATGATGAAGGAGCTCCATGAGGGTTGCTGTGAGTTTTAGTGGCCACACTTGTATGCTCCTTTTGCTTGTCTGCACTGAGCTGGTAGCTAAAAAACACTACTGCCAGAGCGGACATGCACGTTTTTTCATATATGAACAATTGTGCTTTGAATAGAATGGAATAAATGGAATAAAATAAAATAAAAAAGTGTCTCACATCTCTCCCTCACAAACCATTACCATAGCTTATGTAAACTGAAAATGGCTGGATTTAATTTTATGAAATTTGTTTAAAATATTCCCTCCTAAATTATTGGTTGACAAGTTTGAGTTTGGAGCAAATTCTTTTCCATAAGGGCTATAAAATCCCTTAAAACATGATTGATAAAACACTTAGCACTTTGAAATTCTAAAATGGAAGATCTTAAGTGCTTTAGAAGTATTAACTAAGCCTTACAACACCCCAGTGGGGAAGGTTGTGTTTATAGATGTGCTAACATATAACCTTAATTATAGTTTGAATGAATAATACCCTTGCTCCCAAATAATCAAATGCACTTCATTTTATATACCTAAAAACCATTTACAGCAGTGAAAGCATTACTATAAACACTAGAGATGCTAAAGAGTAAACTTCCAAACTGATTTAGGTGAAGTATGCATGCATGTTGCTATTTGCGTTTCTTCCTGTGTACATCTTTAATAAAGCAGCCCTTAAACTATTTCCAGTCTAAACTATTGCTGTGCATGTGTTTCAATTCTAAATCTCGAGGAAATGTCTCTTCTCACACTTGATGCCAATGATCAAGACATCATCTCCGAAATAAATGGTTGATAGTGATGGCTGATAGTGCAATTAAGGAAAGGTGCTGCCTAGAGTAGAAGGACTAAAAAGTTCCTCCATATAATAAACAAAGCACTTTGTTTCATCTGCCACCCACCTGTGACCTGGGGACTTAGACTGTTTTTCCGGTGCAACCAAGTCTCTCTCAAAATACACAACCCAAATAACCCTTGGTGTAAGTCCACTGAAACCAAGGGATGAATTTGACTGTAAGGGTACATCTAGGCTGCAGGAAAAAACAAAAGAAACCCTGAAATGTAGCAGAGTCTCAGAGACTGGGTTAACTGACCTGGGCTTGCGCTACAGTGTTAAAAATAGCAGTGTAGACATTCCGGCTTGGGCTGGAGCTCTGAAACTCATCTCGTCAGGTTTCAGACTCTGGATGCCAGCCCTAGCAGGAATGTCTGCACTCTGCTTTTCGCCCTGTAGCATGAGCCTAAGTCAGTTGACCTGGGCTCTGAGACTTGCCAACAGGAGGGCGGGGATGTCTCCCCCTCAACCTCTCCAGTGTAGGTGTACCCTAAACGTTTTCTGTATGTCTGCCACGAAGTCTCCAAATCATAAAACCCAGGTAGCTGACCATGAACATGATCTAGATTTTTGAAAGCTATTTTCCTTAAAATTTTCATAACTATTTTCCAGATTCAGGCTAAAGAATTAGTGTATGAATAGAAAGAGCACCAATTCCTTTTAATATAATGAATGATGAACAATTAGTTTTGAGGTGCTGATTCACAGTTTATGTAAAAAAAACAATTTTGCTTAGCTGAGTGTAGGTAACATCAGACATTTTTTTTTCATATGACAGAGGAATCACTATATTAACATATTAAAATAGGAGTTCTTAATGGTTAGTCACTCTGCATATTGTGCTGAATTATTGAATTGGCAACTGTCCAGAAGGCATCTTGATTTTAAAATTTGATTCTATTCTGAAAACTGGTTCAGATAAAATATTATTTTGGGGTCTCTGTTTATTATGCCACTAACTTCCATGTTGTTTGCAGTGTTGTAGCCATGTTGGTCCTAGGATAATACAGAGGCCGGGTAGGTGATGTAATATTTTTTTATTGGACTACTTTTGCTGAAAAAATACCAGGAAGAAGAGCTCTGTTTAAGTTCAAAAGCTTCTTACTTTCACCAACAGAAGTTGTTCCAATAAAAGATATTACCTCACTCACCTTGCCTCACTAATTTCCATATTAGCTATCTCAGTTTACAAGTAAAACTATTTTTTCCTCTTGTTGCCTGCCCTGCAAACTCAGCTGAGGCAACGAAATTCCATCTGGGTGCTTGCATTCTCAGACATATCACCGATAAAGTTTTTGCAGGTTACCTATGCCCTTAGTTTCACTGTCCAAGCCCATGGTCTTCAAATTACGCTCTCTGCTTATTTAATTCCACATCTGGGTTGGGAGCCCTGCCTAATACACTCTCTCTTTCTCTACCCTTGCTGCTGCACAAGTTCTGGCAGCTGTGTGGTTTGTGTCTGCCCTATGAATACACATGGAGAGCAGACTTGCTAAGAAGGTGCCTTTCTGTGCTCACTGCTGAGGGCAAAACTATGCTTCAGATTTCTGTTTTTAACCTTTTTTGGAATCTGTCGTAAAAAAATCAGAATTGCTGCAGCTTGTATCCATCATAGCTGTTATTAAATTGAAAATAGGCAATAGGAAAATGGTTGAGATTTTACCACAGTAGCTTGAACAATAAAAGCTACACTTATTCTTGCATCAAAGTAGTAAAATGTACTGTGGAAATTATTTTGAGCATTTCAGTCTTGAAAATTTGTGTAATTGAAACCAACACACTTTTAAATTTTTACATACCCTTTAGATAAGTTTTTGTGAAGCGTGTCCTTGTTGCATGCTGCACATTTGCCTTTTTTTTTTCCCCTAGGCTTTTTTGTTCCTGGTTTTCCAAAACTGTTGCGGTTTCAAGAACATCATGAGAAAATATTGAAGAAGTTTTTATCTAAACTTAAGCAACACTTGGTAAGTAAATATGACAGAAAAAAAGTAGTATTTATTGCACCAAAGCCAGTCACGTTTCAGTCCAGTCTAATCTACTGATTTAGAATGCTACAAAATTGTGGGATGGATGTTGGATACTAACCCGCAAAAGTTCTGTTGTTATATGAATAAAGTAATGGAGTTTTGGCCGAATTGGGACATTGGGCTCTTAAAATAATCAGATTAGGAGTCGCATCTCTGAGTGCTGTTTTCCTGAAAATATTTGGGTCTCCAGTAAATGCAATTCAAGATTTTACTATTTAGCAAACCCCTGCACACCAGTTGCCTTTAATAAAGGATTTATCACATGCAGAACTAATCACACAGTGCGTCTGGGCAAGGAAGACTTTTGTAATCTGACTACATGCTCTCCTTCGAGTAGTGCCCCATGGGTGCTCCACTTCAGGTGTGCATGAGCAGAGATTTTCCATTAGTAGTGTCTGTTCAGCAAGCTCAGGCATCCAGGTCAAAAACTAGGAATGGTCAAACTGGTCAAAAACTAGGAATGTATTTTGAGCATGCAAATGCTATAACTCAGGCCCCAGTGGGGAACCATTACAGCTGTTGTTATTTATGCATTTATATTACAGTGGCACCTATGGGTTCCAGCTGAAATCAGGGCCCTGTTGTGCAGGGTGCTGTACACACTCATGGAGACAAGTCCCTGCCCTACAGAGACTACAGTTTAAAACAGACAAGACAAACAAAGAAAGGATTGCTATCACCATTTTACAGATAGGAAATTGAGGCCCAGAGAGAGTTTGATTTATCCAAAGTGGCATTCTGTTCCCCCCACCCCACTCGAATCAGCCCACAAGCAGCCAGAGAATTCCCCTGCCATGGGCATAGCATTGTGCCATCATAGGCAGCCCTATACTGTCCCCACTGCACACTCCAGCCGTGGGAGGCAGGAGGTCTAGGGCAGAGAATTGAGCACAGAGCTCCTACTGTTGTACCCCCAGAATCATCCTTCAACTCTGTGTAAAAACGCTTCCCAGAAATAACTAAACTTCCAAGACATGACAATAAATGCACTGAAAGGCAGTCAAGCGATTTGACCCACTCCTAAAGCCTACAGCTACAAGAACCCCAACTTTATATTTGTGGCACATAGTTCTACACACATCGTCATTTGCATATGCAACAATCTGAAAAGGAGGCCACAGTGAGGTTAGGCCCTTTATTCCTAAATTTAGGGAACACTTAATATAATGTGGGCTAAAGGTTAGAGGAGCACACTGAGTTCTTTCTCTGTCTGGGTTCTATCTCTGTGCCACTGATTCATTGAGTTTCCTTAGGCAAGTCACTTAATCTCCCTGAGCCAAATTCATTGTGACATTGTGTTCCAGCTAATCCCCATCCCTCTGCCAACTTCCTACCCAGAACATGAAGAAAAATCCCAACCGAAAGTCTGTCTGAAACAGTACTAATATATGGGAGAGGGAGGATCTCAACATTAACCAGTAATCTAAATAATGATTAAATTTACCTACTGTGCGCTCATAGGCATTTTAAACCCATAGCTGTGGATGTATGAAAATTCTCACGATAATCCCCCAAAGTTTGCATGTCCCTCTTTGATATGTTACTCATGCACCACTTCAAGCTCTTTCGGGAGTGTTACATTCTCATTCATAGATTCCAAGGCCTGAAGGGACCATTGTGATCATCTAGTGAGTCTGACCTCCTGCATAACACAGGCTACAGAACTTCCCCAAATTAATCCCCACAGCAGATTGTCTTATATCTCGATTTAAAAATGGTCAGTGAGGGAGCATCCACCAGCCTTATTATTAGTGAACATAAATAAATCCTCTTGTGAGACTCCATCACTCTTCCCTTTACAACAATCCCAACAGCAACGCCTCCCCACCCCCGATCTCCATTCATCCCATCACCCCCAAACCATTTCCAGATACCATAGATGATCCCCTAATGAGATCAGCTGATGATGCCAAAGAACAGCCATCAGCCCCAAATAATAATAGCCTCAAAGACTTCCCCCCACACACATACCAGCACTGTCACTGAAACACCCTCCCCTCTCCCTTCCAAGACCCATCTTTCTCCTCTCTGGCAGACCTCAGACAAAGCCTGCCAATGCCCAGCGGGGTGCTGTCAGTACCTTTGCTGCAGATGTTGGATTAGTGGCTGTTGGATCCTGAGTTGGATCTTTTCCTTTTCCATCCTGGCTCCTCGCAGCCATCCTCTGCCCCCTGCTCCTGGCTCTATCCCCCCGAGCTGGGCCCCCACGCTCTGTTCCCATCCTGGCGACCCTCCTCCCCATCTCATTCACATGGATGCAGAAAGTTTTGCTCCTGGATACAAAGTTGCAGCAATTGTTGATGCAGTCGGGTTGGCTCCTCCCCCCGGTTCTGCCCCTCTGGCACAGCTTGTGGGGGGCTACTGGCTGACTCACCTGGCTGCCCAGGACCCCTCCTCCCTTAGCGCTGTTCGGCAGGGTGCAGAGATCCTCATGGGCCAGCCCAGCAGAGCTGCTCTGCAGCCTGCAGCAAGGGTTGGTGTTACCCAGGTTTTTTCAACCCAGAGCTGTTGATAACTTTTACTCTGTGCGAGGTGGTGTCAGGAAATAAATTAGGGGAGATGGCTGTCCGGCCAATAGATGGCTGGCACAAATAGGACAACACAAGAGTGCTTTCACTTAAAGCTAAGATTTACTTAGTCTCAAGCACTTACACGCATCCACAACAGGTTAGCAAAACACCCCCAACCCTCAATAATTACCAAAGTCTAGTGTGGCTCTCGAGTGGCGCAGCAGCAGCCCGTCTGCTGCTGGGGACTGCAAGATGTATCCGGAGGGAGAATCCAGAAAAGTCCAACTACCTCAAACTTTCCCCCCTTATTTATGCATTACTAATAGACTGACATGTCCCTTAAAGAAAACTTGTAAAGCAAGCAGTTCCAATGGTCAGTCACCTCAGCCTGAGATGAAGCCTTAGTGCATCTACCTTGAGCACACCTCAGCTATTCACTTATTCACTTAAGCTATAGTTTTTTGGTTTCGTGTTAGTTGTTATATGTAATTCACTGTAAAGGATCTAAATAGTGAAAGGACTGACTCTCTTTCATTTCCCTCTCCTTCCACCGGGGGCCTTACTCTCCTGGCAGGGCATGCCTGTCTTGCCAGGTTTCAGACATTGCCTGTCTCGAGGAGAGGCTATCCTGGCTAGCAACAGCCACTGTAGGTGTGTCCATTGCTTGGGAGGGTCTCTCAACTCCCAGAAGTGCAACTTCTGCCTGGCCCCTGAATCCAGAGCAATGAGAAACATGGAGATTAAATTGAGGCTGCTGCTGATGCAGTGCTCCCTTCAACCTGCTTCTGAGTCAGGGGCCATCAATACATCTGTTTCTGGGCAGATTCAGCACCCCTTAAGTTAGAGCACAAGATTCCCCTATGAAGGAGAAGGCAATGGAGGTCTCAGGGAAAGCTTTGAAAAAGAGGATCTTGAACTCTGTCGTCGTAAGGAGCTGGCTCTTAAAAGTCCTCAGCTTGATGCCATAGAGGCAAAAGACTACTCTCTAACCCGGGGTTTTATTAACCCAAAACTATGGTAAATAGTCTTTGCTTTCCAAGCAGCCTCAGGACATAATTCAACTGGGACATGGCACCTCCGTGTGACACGTGATTGGTACACACACAAGAGCTTTCACCCCAAAATCCTTGTTTTTATTGAGTCCCAAGCACACATCTAAAATAACAATAGTCTAGAGCACTCCAGATATAGTTACCTGAAGTCTGAGATGGTGATGAGTGATCAGCAGCAGGTTTCTGGTGGCCAGCCTTCGTCCTAGCTTCTGGGAAGTTGGATGTCAGTCCTCTCGCTCATCATAATCTTTCTCTGAACTTCTCCAAACTATAAACTCTAAGTAATCTTTTTATAGGTTGCTCAATATAAAACACATAACTTATAGTAACCTCCAGTGGGATAACAATTTCCCTGGCAACAACAAAGAACTTATAATTCTATATATCAGCAAAGAAACCTCATGATCGCAGACATCTAGATCCAAAGTCAGCTATTCACACTTTCTCCCATTCTCCTGAATCTGTCACTTGATCAGTCCTTATTAGCATCACTGCCGCTGTGCAGCTGTTTTGTCTGCTTGCTTTGGCAAAGACCAAATTGTTCCTGACTACGTGGTGCTCTTGCTTCAAAGGAATGGTGGCTGAATACACAAGATGGCTGCAGTTACGTCAAGTCCTGTTCTCGTAACCCTTCCTCCAGTACTGATGAGGCCGGAAAGTCCTGGAGTTCTAAAGAACATAGCTCTGATAGGGCCCCATGCTGTCTACAAGGGACAAGGAGGGCAAGGATAAGCACTTCTCCAGACTGGTACTATCTGACATAGCTCTGCCATTGGTATCTCTCTGCTTGGCATCCTTGGTACTGGGCACACCAAGGTACCAGGCACCATTGGCCCCTGTACAGTGTGCTCCCAGTCGATGGTACCATCTTCTTTGGCTATCACATCAGTGCTGATCTTCTACTCAGTACAGCAGGAATTCAGGTACTCTGAGTTGTCAGTAATGGAGAAACTGGAGTCTCTGCTGCTCATAGGCACTGAGTGTCACTTGGTACCAAGACCCCAATTTTTGGATTACCGTTGAGGAGAATGAAAGAGACCTCCAGTTAGTGTTTTCTATCTCAGTATGACATTTTCCTACCCATCTGTATAGGAACCTGCTCTTTGACACTTATAGGAAGAAACTTGTGCACAACAATAGCGTGGTGGAACTGACTCTGAATGTCACTCCTTCTCCCATATGAGCCCTCTCAATGGCCATACTGAGATCTGTGGCTGTGTATCGGCAGCAGTTTGCCAGACCACCGACTCCATCACATAGGAAGACTAGAGTTTTCCAATAGTCTTCTCCCCAACCAGCCCACCAACAGAAGATGTTGGAGAAGTAGGGGGCGAGGGTGGATAAAAAGGCCAGCACTCAAACTCTTATTTGAGTGGTGGCCTTGTCTTCAGGTGAGGTGGTTATGTTTCCACCACCATCTTTGGCTGACAATTTCTGGCAATTTGAGGACCTTATAAGGAGGTTAACTGACCCTTTCTTGAAATACTACTTCAAGGGGCCAAGGTCTAAAATCTTGAAGTCAGCAACATTCGCTAGGTTGTATTATCCTGTTAATGAAGCTCTTCTGGCAAAGACAGTGTGGCAAATACGTGCTACCATTCCACCAACTTGTAAACGGGAGGATAAAAAAATATTATGTTCCCCGCCCAAGACTCCAAATTTTTGTTCTGCCATGCCGTACCTAACTCCCTGGTGATAGATGTAATAAATGAATGGGGCAAGCAATGGCTACTCCAAGTCTACACTGCATAAGGACCAAAGAGACTAGACCTTTTTGAATGGAAGTCTTATTCATTCATGACCCTGCAATTTCAGATCACAAATTATAGGTGATCATGGCCAAATATAATTTTATAAACTGGCTTTTATTGAATACTTTCCACAGGAACATAAGGAACAATTTTAGCCCATCATTTCAGATGGTGAATTATTAGCCAGAACCATTTGCTCAGCCTATGTCATCAAAATTTAATAACTATTTGGAAACCTTTGCCCCCCATGTTAGAGTTCCCACTCTGACTTGGGACCTCAGTCTGGTATTTAAATATCTCATGAGACCTGCACACAAGAAAATGGCAATCTGTTCCCTGCTCCACTTATGTATGAAAATGTCCTTTTCAGTAACTGTCACGTTTGCTCCTTGGGTCAGAGAAATTGGGGCTTTGATGATGGATCCCCCGCTTTATGGTGTTCTTCAAGGACAAGGTCTCTTTATGCCCATACTGTAAATTCTTACCTACGGTACTATCGGAATTTCATCTTAAGCAGTCCATTCATCTACCGTGTTTTTTTAAAAAAAATGCATACCTCTCAATAGGAGACCTGTTTTCCAACCTTAGCTGTTAGAAAGATATTGGCTTTCTACCTAGATATGACCACACGATTTCGGAAATCACATAGGAAGTTGCAAACAAATCCAAGGTGTTCGCAGTCTCTCTTCAGAGACTGTCAAGGTGGATCTCTCCTGTTGCCTGTTATGATACAACTGTTGCTCAGCCCTCGCAAAGGATGATAGTACACATTACTAGACCAGAAGCAACATCTATAGCATTACTCAAGTACATCCCAGTATCTAAGATATGTACAGCTGCTACAAGGGCTTCAGCACATACATTTTCTAAGCACTCTGCCTTGATCCGTGCCACCAGATCCTATGTGGCACTTGGTAATGCAGTACTATCTTCAGTTCTAGACTCAATTCTGAAGCTCCCTCCTCCTTTTGGGGATTCTGCTTGGGCGTCGCTTGAAGTAGAGCACCCATAAGGACACATATTGAAGAAGAAGAAAAAGAGGTTACTCTTCAAAGTACTACTTGAAGTAGAACACCCATAGGGATCCTACTCAAGAAGAAGAGGTCACCTTCTGCAGTAACTACAGTTCTTCAAGATGTGTGTCTACTACCCACCTTCCTTCCCCTCTTCTTCAGATTGTTCTCTTAGGATATTTGAATAGAGAAGGAACTGAGGGCTATATACCCTCAGTGTGCAGCACAAGGATATATAGGACACAAGAGTGGGTAAAAAGGATGTGTACCCAAGGGCTCGAGGCGAGCAGGCACATCTGAAGTGGAGCAAGGGGGACACATCTCGAAGAATTGCAATTACTGCGCAAGGTGAGTAACCTCTTCTTCACCCAAAGGGTAGCCGTGGTAGGAGGAATGAATTTTTTTCAGAACTTGGGCATAAGAAATAGAATGTACACTCTGTTTACCTCTCAGTTATGAAATCCTTGGGCTGGAACTGTGTGTGTTATTTTCATTACAATGTTGAGCACATTCAAGCCAAATAATAAGTAATATTCGTGTAACCTTTTTAATAGGAATATTACACACATGCATTATGGCGAGAATGGTTTCCTGATGAGTGTAGCTGACTCCAATTCTACTAAAATCTGTTTCTTTTGAACTTGAATAGTATACACTAAAATATAATCAATTTTTTTCTTTTTTTTTTTTTTTTTTTTTACAATGTACTGAGATTTATTCAGGCCATGCTACAATATATATTAGTTTGAAAACATTCTCTTCATTACAGTAAAAGATTAATCCAAAATTGCAGGGCATATCTTGTGATTTTTTTAAAACTACTGTGTAGTGAAAACAGAGATCCAGTAGCTCGCTTGCCTCTAGAATGAAAATTGTGGCTTTAATTTTCACAGTAGAGTTCATGCAGGTTTTGGACGATAGGTCAGAGCTGCTTCTTGCTTTAATTTTAGAGGATTTTGGCTTACCAGGCATAGAGCCACTGGTTATAGTGGACAGTTCTATGCTCTCAGTCCTTTGCTTTTCAGTAAGTGCTTTTAATAAATCAAAGTAAACCAACAAGTAAAATAGTATTTAATTAAGAGAAATAGGATATGACTAGATAACAAAACTTGATGATGGTCAGTCATTCTGCTGATACGATGTATTGTCCATATCCATTATAATATATTTAATAACCAAGAATAGTTTTTCCTCAGAGCCTCTTGAGAAAGATCTACAGTGTCAGCTGCAGTAATATTTCTAGTGTAAACATATTTTACTTAGAGTATCTTAATAGCACTCACCTTCTGAGGGAACTTTCATCCAGTTGCAAACAGAAATATATGAAATCTCAATAAATATTCATTACTAGAACCTGATAGGTCTTTGAATTATATATACCAGGCTATGTGCTGGAGTAAATCAGTTTAGCTGTGTTGAGTTTTTTAAAAATTGGAACTACATCAATTGACACCAACTGAGAACCTGACCCACTATATTTTCTTACATGTAGACTGTTGATTCACCTTATTTTACTGGGAAATCCCTAAACAAGCCCATTTGTTTTAATGACTCATACTACGAATGAATTTTTTATTTTTAAGATGGTTTCAGATGGTTTTAGAAGTTAATTGTAACAATTTCTCATTGGGGATATGCCACATCTCAGTAATAGTGCCTATGAATAATTATTTTCAAATGGGAGTTACGGTTTACAGGGTCTTGACTATAACATAACATAACAACACTGTACATAAAATTAACCAGTTGCTACTCTACATCTCAAGAACTGTGGGACTGGACTATGCCATTGGTTTTACTGATCTAGCTCAGGTCTGAATCCAGAGAACAATCAATAGTTTTGTCTTTCCAAATGCTCCACCTCTTTAAAAACTTCCATTATATATACCTTAAAATGAGATAGAAAGAGACTGAATTTGTTTAGCTACTAGATTGTGATGACACCTATATGAGCAACGAAGAACAGCAAGGAATGGCAAAAAGTATAAGGCCTGTGAACATGCCAGAGGACTATTGACTCTTGTACTGTCAGTCCCTCATTAATTGAGAACTTATGTTTCCGAAACTTGTAAAATAGCTAACTCGGACAAGCATGGACTCCTAATTTAAAATTGTGCTATCCCGTAGTCATCAGAGAAGACAAATTCACTATCACTTAATTTCTTGGCTGCCTCACCACTCAAACAGCAGCCTAGTCTCCTCCAAGATTTTCACATTGTAACCAGTGCTAATGCAAGTGACAGGAATGGCAGTCATTTTACAGTTACAGAAAAGTATAAGCATGTCATGTCTTTCTGCTTCTTGTTACTGTTAGCTGGTATTGATACTCAAGATATGGAAAGTTATTTCAGGCATAGCGAGCTTTTTCCTATGTAGAAGGAAAATAATATTTTCTATGCAGAAATATAAAAACTGTGTACATGGTGGGAAGGCAGTAGATGACTAATGAAATACAAACCTGTAGTTTCTTAAACCCATAGTTCAAACTAAGTCCCTGCTAGTGGGAAGTGAAATTCATTATCATTCTAATTACTCAAGGTCCATTGTGAAATGAATTGCTGGTCTTAGTCTGTATCCTGATGGATAGATATCCACCTCACAAGATCGTCACCCCATCTAGCACTAATAGGCACCCTTGCTAGCAGCCTTGTCCGCAGAGAAGTTAAAGATTAAATGGACTGTAGAGCCTGCAGACTGAGCTCTGGCTCCTCCAGAACATGAAAGAAATATGCACCCTCTTCTATAGTTGTTCTGACAATAAGTGGAAAATTTAATGTTTCCAGGGGTATCTGTTAATACTCATCTTCAAATATCTACATCTCTCTTCAGAAAAAGGAGATGAAAGAAAAATATAAACGAGAGACAAAACATTTGTTAGACTGAAGCAACACTGTTTGAAATAGTCAGAATTCTTTTGTGTGAAGAATGGTTGAACACTATGCCCAGACAGCAGTAGCAGCTAAGTTCAATTGTACAGTGAGCAAGACATAGGGAAGGAGTTAGTCTAAGAGCTCACTTTGAGTTTTGAGCTGAAGGTACTTTGCTATTGCTCCAAGTTAAAAAGTGGGAGGCCTTTATGTGACCAGCAGTGCATTGCAGCATTCTTGAGTATTTCTAAATTGTTGCTTTTTACAGGACTCCCAGGAGATTTCCACTAGCTTTTACACAATGAAGTGGTTTTTTCAGTGTTTCCTTGATCGTGTGAGTATCTTCTTATTTTTCTATTTCTATTTTTAGTCATATGTTGGGGCAAGCTGTTTTGACATTGCTGGCTGATTCTGTCATTGCAGACTCCCTTTACATTAACTCTCAGGATATGGGATATCTACATACTTGAAGGAGAGCGAGTTCTCACTGCTATGTCTTACACAATTCTGAAACTACATAGAAGTAAGAGATCTCTCAAACTTAAATGCTAAACAACGATTCGATTAGTTTTTAAGTAGTGTGTCGTTTTTTAAAGTAGTCATTTCTTCTGCTTGTTTTATTGTTAAAAAAAAAAAAATGACAATTTTTTTTTCCTCCGGTTTTGATCTCTTCTTTGTGACTGCGTAATCTTTCATCACAGCACAGCACGACTGTGATGCCCTCAAAGTAGCAGTCTTCTATATCATGCTATATAGCTGATGCTGGAATTACTGTTCTGCAAGGAACTGACAAAGAATATTGTCCAATTGAAAGCAGGACTTGGAAAAGCTAATTATCTGATATCTTGGGTAACTGTGCCAGGAAATCTTAAGTGACTTTCAGGAGGAGAAATGACTTATTTGACACAGTAAATTACTCATTATTATACAGTTGAACAATAGTAAAAAGGGTTTAAAATTGTATTTACTCAGTAAATGACACAGCCTTTAGAAAATTGTGGGAATAAGCATTGTAGTTACTTGGGTTCTGGAAATCCTTTAATGTAGTGTTTTTGCTAGATCAAAAGAGGGTTAATAGTCTCAAGTTTGGCCCTTTCCTGTTGTTTGTTTTTTCCCTACTACAATTTTCCAGGAGCTTTTTCCTTTAGCTGTCACGGGAGGATGACATGCTGCATCTAAGCCTAATTCTACTCTTTGGTTGACTATCTATACTTACTGCCGCTCTGCGGTGTATACTACTTCTCTTTTCCTTACCAGCAACTAAAATAAACATCTATATAATTTTTCTTTAATTCTGTTTCTTCACTTGTAGACTCAGTACCACTGGCTACGTAAAACTCTGGTACATAGGCAGTCTCTCTGTGTTTCTGGCTTGTTATATAAGAGATTAAATTCCCCTTATTGTAAGCAGCAGAAAACAATTGTGTTATATGTAGTTTTAGAAATAAATAATAGCAGAAAGATTCTCTCTCTTCCACCCCCAGTTGCCCTAAAGCAAACCAGTGTACCACTAGATTGATCACTACCCGTCAATCCAGCAGGTAGTATAGACATACCCTGAGTGCATATGTCACTTTTAAAAGTGGGTCTTGGGCTTCTAAGTCATGTAGATGCTTCTGAAAATTTTACCTCTAGTCATGGTTTCAATGCTATCTTCTTCTGTGGCCTTGAATAACCCATATGGGCCCATGAAAGAAGTCTCCAGGCCGCCATGGGAGTGGAGGTCCATGTGGAGGCGTTTGCAGAATTAGTATCTTAATTCTCACTGGGTAATTTACCCCATTTAACAGTGCGGATGCTGCATCACTCTCTCTCAGGACCTGCTTCTTAGTTCATAAAATGTTTTGAAGATGAAGAATGTTTATAATTGTTACACTTCTTAAAATGTTCAAGAATCTTAAGAACAAGTAATGGTAGGAATCAGATTTGAGTCTTCCTCTTTATTTGAAAACATAAAATCAATGTAATTCGTGTCCACCCTCCTCCCTTTTTTTTGTTTGATTTTGTTTGTTTTAAGGGAAGAGTGTTCAGTCTCAAGCCTCTGAGAAGCAATGGTGATAATTTGAAGGTTTTTTACCTTAACACTGACCTTTTTAAACATGTTCAGTATAGCACCTCATTGCATAAAAATATCAAGGACTCTTGAAGTATGTCTACACAGCAAAAACAACCCTGTTTCTGGCTCATGGTAGCTGACTCAGACTCATTGGACTCCAGCTGTGAGGCTGTGTAGATTTCCAGGCTCAGGTGGGATCCTGAGCTCTGGGACTCTCCTGCCTCACAGGTTCCTAGAGCCCAGTCTCCAGCCAAAGCCCAGAAGTCTACATAGCAATGAAACAGCCCTACAGTCCAAGCCTCATGAGCCTGAGTCGGCTGGCCTAGGCCAGCCATGGGTGTCTAGTTGCTGTGTATTCATATCCTTTGAGCAGTGTTTCTTGAAGGGAAAGACTGGGAAAGCACCAATGAATGGACCATTTTGGGAGGCAGAGAAGAGGCGTAATGGTCAAACCTCTCATTTGTTCTCCAGAGTCTCAGCTTTAAGTGTAGTTTGTTTTTAAACATTTTGTTTTTATAGCTACACAGGCGAAACAGTCCTAGTGTAGACTCATTTATACTGGCGAAAAAGTGTTTCTGCTGGTACAGTTTATTCTGATTCAGTGAGCAAAATAAGTGATACCAGAAAAAAAGCATTTTTTTGCCAGTATAACTGCTTCAACACAAGGTCTTTTGCCGCTATAGCTATGTTTTTTTGTTTTTGTTTTTTTTTTTAAAAAAACCACCACAATCCACCTTACCTGACATAGCTATACTGGTAAAATTTTTAAGAGTAGAACTGGGGTTCATGGTTTTTATATCTACACACACACACACACCCCGCCATGGGGCAGCACAGGTTTCCTTTCCCTAGACCCTGTGGTTAGGTTGGTCAAAGAAAGGGTCTCAGACACTCCTCTGGTGCTTCACCCGTGCTCTTCTATTTACAGTGCTGATATAGTCGCCACTTCTCCAAAAGCAGGCCCCTCACCGACCCCTCATCAGGTCCTCTGGCCCCTTGAGGCTTGTCTCAACCAGCAGAGACAGGGCTAGATCCCCCACTATCCTTCTGCCTGGCTAGCCTCAATCTCTGAGCTCTTCCCTGGGTTTATACTGTTCTTCTTTGGGTGCTTGCTCATATGCATTCTAGTCAGGTGTGCATGTGCCACGTACACCATTGCCGGAAGAATTTTCCTCTAGCAACTGGCCGGGTCGGCTAGGGAGCCCCCTGGAGTGGCACCATTATGGTGGCGCATATATACCCCTACCGACGCGACACCCCCCTCAGTTCCTTCTTACTGCTCGTGACAGTTGCTGGAACAGCAGAGCTCAGTCTACTGCTCTCTGTCTTCTCTTAGTTTTTCTGTAAATATCCATAAATAGTTTTCCAAGTTATTAGTTTTCTTAGTGTATTTCGTTAGTTAGTAGTTAGTTTGTTCGGGAGGGGTTTTTCCCTCCCGCTGGAGCTGGGGCCCTATGCCTAAGGCTCCAGGCTTTAAGCCTTGCTCTCAGTGTGGGAAGCCTATGCCAGTTGGCGACCCACACGAGTTGTGTGTCAAGTGCCTGGGCGAAGCTCACCAATCAGACAGGTGTAAAATTTGTAAGAGTTTCTGGCCGCGCACGAAAAAGGAGAGGGACTTCAGGTTGAAGCAACTCCTCATGGAGGCGGCCTTGGCCCCGACACCGCCCGCGTCGGGCTCATTGGACAAGAGCGCCTTGGCGCCGGCCCCGCCGGTCACTGCGGCACTGAAGCAGGCACCTCGGCACCAGTTGCATTCGCCGGTGCGAAAGAGGAAGCCGGAGGCCCCTGCACCCTCGAAGACTGCCCCGGTACCCTTGGAGCCACATCCTTTGGGGGAGCACTCGGGGCACCATCTTCCGGCTCTGGCCCCGTTGACTCCGGCACCTGCGCAGGTTCCGTTGAGTCTGGTGTGCCTGGACTCTCCTCCCAGAGAGCCGGTCCAGCAGCACTTGCCGTCCACACCAGAGACCTTCGCCACCGCGCGGGACTTAATAGCGCTTACCAAACCGACACCAGCAGTCCAGACCGTGCACCAGTCCAGAGGAAAGCCTGCCTCAATACCCCTGGCACCGTTCCCGATGCGCCCTGGTTCTATCCTCCCTGCAGACGTTCGGCGGCGGTCTCCATCCCGGCCCCGGTCAGGCTCCCTGCACTGGTCCGAGTCTCGGCGCCGCTCCAGGTCCCGACGCCGCTCTCCATCTCGGCACTGGTCGACGTCCCAGTACCATTCACCATCCCGGTACCGGTCACCGTCCCAACGCCAGTCCAGATCTAGGCAGCGCTCCCCAACTCGGCGAAACGCACAAGGGGATAATCGCCACTACCCTGCATCTCCGGCTCGGCGCCACCGTGGCCCTCCAGATCTGCCACTGCTTCGCCCCACTCGAGGGACGACCAGGGCTTGGCACAGGCTGCGGCGGTGGAGGGCCATTGGCCTAATCAGTCCCTCCAGCAGTCCCAGGAACCCTCTCAATGGCCTTTCTGGACCCCCTGGGCATACCATCTCAAACCCAGGGGGCTCCGTCTGGTATTTCAGAGGAAACTGAGTCGCGGGTGCCTGAGGCCTCCATAAGCCGTCCCCTGGCTAGTGGAGCTGACCTGCCAACCACCTGCACGGTGGCCTCGGCCTCTGTCCCACCTTCCCGGGCTCCTCATCAGGACGACCCCTTGGATGCCGGTGAGCCAGGAGCCTCCTCGTCATCTTCACCGGATGAGGCAGTAGCAGGCACGTCTGCCTCCAGTCCCCCGCCCATAGACCTATCGGCACACCGGGCCCTCTTGTCTAGGGTGGCTAAAGGCATGAACCTTCCAGTAGAGGAGGTCATAGAGCTCGAGGACCCTGTTGTGAACATTTTATCCACGGACGGCCTGAGCAGGGTAGCTCAGCCAGTCATTAAGATCATTCAAAAATCGATGGCCACGATTTGGCAGACCCTGGCCTCCGTCCCTTCAACTGCTGAGGGGGTGGAGAGGATATACTTTGTTTTGGCAAAGGACTATGAGTACCTCTTTACCCACCCCTAACCTTGCTCCCTTGTAGACTCCGTTAATCAAAAGGAGTGCAATGATCAGCAAGCCCCTGCGCCGAAATCAGAAGAGGCCAAAAGGATGGACCTCTTTGGCAGAAAGATTTACTCTGCGGGAGGCCTCCAGCTCAGGGTGGCCAATCAGCAGGCCCTCCTGAGCAGGCAACGTACAATGCATGGGGCTCCATGCAGAAATTTGAAAGCGCCATTCCCCCTGAGTCTAAGCAGGAGTTCGGCGCCTTCATTAACAAGGGAAAAATGATGGCAAAGACAGCGTTGCAAGCAGCCCTGGACTCGGCCGACTCAGCAGCCAGAACAGTGGCCTCAGGTATCGCCATGAGGCGAATCGCCTGGTTGCAGGCTTCCAACCTCCCCCCAGAGGTGCAATACACTATACAGTGCTTACCTTTCGAAGGCTCTAGCCTTTTTTCCCAAACAACAGACTTCCAACTACAGTCCCTTAAGGATTCTCGGGTCATTTTACGAACTCTAGGCATGCACACCCCAGTGACTCAGAGGAGACCCTTTAGGCCCCAGCCCAGGCATTTTCACCCTCCACCACGCCCCAGTCAGGAGTCTCTTAGAAGGAGAGGGCATGGGGGCCGTAGACGCTCCTCCAACCGGCCCAAAAGCCTCCCCAGGGCTCAAAGCCAGGCTTTTGAAGGTGCGCCCGGGGACAGTATACCAACCACCCTCTCAGATCCTCCTTTCGAGACCGTCTGTCCTGCTTCCTCTGTGCCTGGTCTGCCATCACATCAGACCGGTGGGTTCTATGCACAGTGGAAGTAGGATATTCGCTCCAGTTCTCCTCTCCTCCCCCTCCCACCCACCCTCCCTGTCCCTCTTCAGGGACCCCTCTCACGAGCAACTCCTGGTACGGGAAATACGTTCCCTCCTTTCACTGGGGGCCTTCAAACCTGTCCCAGAGCAGTTCAGGGGAAGAGGGTTCTACTCCCGTTACTTCCTCATACCCAAGGCGAAAGGGGGCCTGCGGCCCATCCTGGACCTGCGTGGACTCAACAAACACATGGTCAAATCCAAGTTCCGCGTGGTCTCCCTGGGTACCATCATTCCCTCCCTGGATCCTGGGGACTGAAACGCTGCCCTCGATATGAAGGACGCTTACTTCCATATAGCTATAAAGCCCTCCCACAGACGTTTCCTCCGCTTCATGGTAGCCAGCAAGCACTACCAATTTGTGGTCCTACCTTTTGGCCTCTCCACTGTGCCCAGGATATTCACCAAGTGCATGGCGGTGGTCGTGGCATTCCTCCCGTGCCGCCAGGTCCATCTCTACCACTACCTCGACGACTGGCTGGTGAGGGGCAGTTGAAGAGAGCAGGTCCTCTCGCACATCCAGCTAATACTGAACACTTTCGCCTGCCTCAGAATTCTCCTCAACAAGGAGAAGTCGACTCTGGAGCCTACCCAGTGGCTAGAATTCATAGGGGCCTTGCTAGACTCCACAGTGGCAAAGGCGTCCCTCTCACAGTCTCACTTTCTGGAGATACAATCAGCGATCCACAGCCTTCGTTCCTTCCCAGCGTCCATGGCTCGATTGTTCCTAAGATTGCTGGGACACGTGACGGCTTGCACGTATGTCACGAAGCATGCAAGGTTGCGCCTGCGCCTGCTTCAGTCATGGTTAGCATCGGTCTACAGACCAAACTTGGACGGCTTATCCACCCTCTCACCATTCCCCACTCGACTCTCGGCGCCCTCACCTGGTGGATGAATCGGGTACTAGTTTGCGAGGGCGTCCCCTTCCTCCCGCCTCGGCCATCCATGTCACTGGTTACAGACACGTCAGCTCTGGGATGGGGAGCCCATCTCAGGGAACTCAGGGTCGGTGGTCAGCAGCCGACCTTCGCTTACATATCAATGTCAGGGAACTGTGAGCAGTCCGCCTCACATGTCAGGCCTTCAGGGAGACCTTAACAGGCCACTGTGTCTCTGTACTAACAGACAACACTACAGCCCTGTTTTATATCAACAAGCAAGGGGGGTCTGCTCAAATCGCCTCTGCAGGGAAGCAATTCTACTGTGGGAATTCTGCATAGCCCATTCTATCCACCCCGTGGCCTCATTTCTCCCGGGTGTTCAGAACATGCTTGCAGACCACCTCAGCAGATCCTTCCTCTCCCACAAGTGGTCCATTCGCCCAGATGTCATCCGGTCAATCTTCCTAAAGTGGGGATTTCCCCAGATCGACCTCTTCGCAACACGTCAGAACAGGAAATGCCTCCAGTTCTGCTCCTTCTGAGGCAGCTCCCTGGCTCCCTGACAGACGCCTTTCTACTTCCATGGACGAACCAACTCCTCTACGCGTTCCCTCCGATCCCGCTCTTACACAAAGTGCTTATCAAGGCCAAACGAGAGAAATCCCGCATGATTCTCATAGCCCCAGTGTGGCCTAGGCAGTGCTGGTTTGCATCCCTTCTCCAACTCTCGGCGGTGCTGCCCCTTTCCTTTCTGCTGTGGCCGGATCTCATATCGCAGGACCATGGCCGCCTACTCCACCCGGACCTCCCGTCCCTGCACCTCTCAGCTTCTCCGTGGCTTCTCCGTGGCTGAGAGGCTCGGAGCTCCTGCGCTCAGCGGAAGTGCAAAATGTGCTCTTGGGTAGCAGAAAGCCATCTACCCAAGCCACTTACTGTGCGAAGTGGACCCGCTTCTCCTGTTGGTGTGGCCACCGCGATACCGCCCCAGGGGAGGCTAGCATACCCGTCATCCTGGACTACCTTCTTTCCCTTAAACAGCAGGGCCTCTCCACTTTCTCGAACAGAGTGCACTCAGCAGCTATCTCCGCTTTCCACCCCGGGATGACCGGTAATTGTCTTCCCCAACTCCATAGTCAAAAGGTTCCTTAAGGGCCTGGACAGACTGTATCCTCAGGTTAGACAACCTTCTCCCCCGCCCCACCCCCAGGACCTAAACCTGGTCCTTTCCCGTCTTATGATGCTTCTGTTCGAGCCCCTTGCCACCTGTTCCTTGCTGTACCTCCCGTGGAAGGTAGCCTTCCTTGTGGCGATTACCTCGGCTCGCAGGCTCTCCGAAATCCGAGCCCTCACATCAGAGCCCCCCTACACAGTCTTTCACAAGGACAAGGTTCAGCTACGTCCTCATCCGGCCTTTCTCCCTAAGGTGGTTCCACATGAACCAGGACATTTTTCTACCGGTCTTTTACCCAAAGTCTCTCACCTCCCGAAGGGAACAACAACTGCACACACTCGATGTTCGCAGAGCTCTTGCATTTTATTTAGAGCGTACAAAACCCTTTAGAAAGTCTACACAACTCCTTGTTGCCATTGCGGATCGGATGAAGGGGCAGCCGATCTCAGCTCAATGCCTCTCCTCCTGGATAATGGCATGTATCCGGACCTGCTACGATCTAGCGGGCAAATCCACCAAGCATATAACAGCGCACTCCACGAGGGCTCAGGCCTTCTCGGCAGCCTTCCAGGAACGGGTCCCGATCGAGGATGTATGCAGAGCAGCTATCTGGTCTTCCATCCACACGTTCACCGCGCACTACGCTATCGTGCAACAGTCCAGGGATGACGCGGCGTTTGGGTCAGTGGTTCTGCACTCAGCGGTTGGTCGATCCGACCCCTCCTCCTAGGTATGGCTCGTAGTCACCTAACTAGAATGCATATGAGCAAGCACTCGAAGAAGAAAAACTGGTTAGTTACCTATAACTGTTGTTCTTCGAGAGATGTTGCTCATATCCATTCCACACCCACCTTCCTTCCCCACTGTCGGATCAGCCGGCAAGAAGGAACTGAGGGGGGTGTCGGGTCGGTAGGGGTATATATGCGGCACCATAACGGCGCCACTCCAGGGGGCTCCCTAGCCGACCCGGCCAGTTGCTAGGGGAAAATTCTTCCGGCAATCATGCACGTGGTGCGTGCACACCTAACTGGAATGGATATAAGCAACACATCTCGAGGAACAGTTACAGGTAAGTAACCAGTTTTTCCCCAGTCATCAATCCACCTGGTTCCACTTGGCTCAGTAGGTTGCACTGAGCCTGCCCTAATTAGTGCCTTCAGTGGTCTCCCTGCTCAGGGTTTTAGCCCTTTAACCCAGCCACGCTGCAGGGAAGCAGGGATCAGAGATTTTTAAAACCTTTGCCCTGCCATAGAGAGAGAGAAAAAGTTGAGGTTTATCTGTTATGATTGCAGAATAAACTTTCAAAATATGACCTGAATATAACTGATGCAGCAAAACATGCCTGAATCTGCAGAGGTCCTGAAACAATCTCTCTTGTTCTAAACTGCCACAGTCATTTCAGTGAGTACTGATTCATTTGCAAATGAGGATCCCTTAAATGTCTTAAATTTTCACTGCTCTTTAAAGCATTTTAAAAGGAGGATAAGTATATTATGAACTATTTCCCAAGGTGGAGCGCAGGAGATGGAAGATACAGAAATGAAAAAAAGAATCTGTAGATTTTAATGTCTCGTATCAAAATTTTAGGGGTGTGTGATTAGTTCCATTTTTCTGAAGGGGGACTCAGCTTTCAAGTTTCAAACAGTGACCTCAAGAGAAATATATGGGTACAAAAAAGAGAGAAAATATTTAGAGGGTTAATGAGTGAGTGCATTTTTTT
This sequence comes from Dermatemys mawii, assembly GCA_007922305.1. NCBI lineage: Eukaryota > Metazoa > Chordata > Testudines > Dermatemydidae > Dermatemys > Dermatemys mawii. The sequence continues at coordinate 8,681,994 of ML677341.1, read as the reverse complement.
AGCATGCTTAGTAAATATCTAGTATAAAATAACTGCTTGTGATTTTTTTTTTGTTTGATTAGTTAGATACCTTTCATTCCATTTGAAAAATTGTTAAAGAAGCTGTAAAGGCATTTCACTCTCTAGTATACTTTTTCTTTGAATTTTTATCATAAAAATGTATTTGTCCACAATAATGTTCTTGTTCCAATTTAGAACATCTGCTGAAATTACAAATGGAAGAACTTGTAGAATTTCTTCAGAAGACTCTAGCCAAGGATTTCTTCTTAGAAGATGACTTTGTAATAGAGCAACTCCAAAATTCGATGTCTGAACTGAAACGAGCAAAGTTGGATCTACCAGCAGCTGGTAAGAAACTTCCACAACACATACTGATCTGTACCTTAAGAACTTTTTGAACAAATTAAGTATATAGTTGCCCACTTATAAAGCGTTAATTGCCTACCATTAACATCCATGAATACATTGTTTCCTCATTACAAAGTGGTTATTGTATTTGAATGACTTTTAGGTTTACAAAACAAAACAGCCACTTTGAATTGTGAGCCTGCTACATTTAAAAAAATGGTTAGCACTTAATTGCATTTGTATGCAAAACACTTAAATTTCCTTGGTTCAGGTAACTGTGTTGAATTAACTTCATTAAGCTGAACTTTTAAAATGGAGATGTTTGCAAGCAAGAAGATAAAAATCAGGTGATGCTTACTTTTCAAGCCAACAAATTTCAGCCCAAGGTTCTAGATTGTTTTACAGCTTAACCACTGCACAGACCTGCTATTTCCTCGAAATATAACCAGAACAAAAAAATATTTTTTAGTCAAATACACCCTTTGAATACCTTCTAGCTAGTCAGCCTTCCTAGATCTTAAACTGATATACCTCCTCCTTTCCCTCAAACTTTCTCTCTTGTTCTGTAAGGAAGAGGTGTTTGTTACTTTCAGAGCCATGTATGAACTAAGTAATGGAGTACTCCTTTCTATGTAGATATTCTTTCACCTTAAAAAAACAACAAACCAACTCCATCTTTAAAAATAACAAATTATCTTGTTACTATTTACCGTATTCTATAGCTATATATAATACAATTTTGTTACACACAAAAATATATTAAAAGAATACTATTAAGGTTGCAAAGTCAAACACACAAAAGTTAAAAAATGTCAGAATTAAAGTTGCTTGGACAACATTAATTTGGCCACCTTCAGCAAGGAGACTGGGACTGAGAGCTGTGGGGAGAATGGGACTTGAGTGGCCAACAAATCTGGGATTACGAGGTAGTGAGGCAAAGGGAGGCAGGTGGAGGGGAAGGAGGGCAGATCTGATGAGGAACCAGATTGCAGAGTGAGAACTGGGATTGGCTGGGCAAGGAGAGTAGGACTGCAGTGGAGGAGGGGAAATGGGCAGAAAGGTTTATGACCACTAGAATGCACTCTTCTCCTGATTCTGAAATGGAACCCATGATTCCTTAGTCTCACCATTCCTCTGCTGTCACCATATATCTGTGAAACCCACTGGTAAAGCATCTCTTTCATCCCCTTCTAGTGCTGGTCAATTCAGAAAATGACAACAAACTACTGCTTTATTCCATTAACTCAAGTTGTAGTGGTCTGTGTGGTGGATCTTAAGGTTCAACACTGCTGGTGACCCAGCTGGTGTCAATATGGTGCCACATGATGGAGTTTTTCTGGTTTTCTTTTTTAAAAATCTAGGAATTACACACACAAAACTAAGTTAGAGGAACGTTATTAATATTACAAAGTCAGCCAATCAAAATTTAAGAAATTCCAGAATAAAGATACCTGTGCAACATTAATTTGGCCTTTGTACATGCCTGTGCATTATGATACAGTTTTTAGTTACGTAATCTTACGCTATTTTTTTCACGGAACCTGTGCCTCGTTCAAGTGTGTGGTGTATTAGGTTATGTATTTGTGGGGAAACTATGCGGTATTACATTATCCTGTGAGGAAGATTAATACTTAGTGTTTCTTTATTTGTTGGAAGCAGAAGAGTTGTTGTGAAGTGCAGAATTTTTACTGTCAGTGGAAATATGGTGTATGAATGTTAAGAGCTGTCTCCTAGCTTGGCATTTCCTTGCTGTTTAGCATTTATTTTAGGGGGAAGGGAAACTTAATGACGTTTTTGTTAATGAGAATTTCCTAGTGTTTTAATAGGACAATTAATAGGATAAGCAACAAGGACAGTTTAGGTTGGACATTAGGAAAAACTTTGTAACTGTCAGGGTAGTTAAGCATTGAAATAAGTTGCTCAGGGATGTTGTGGAATCTCCATCATTGGAGATGTTTAAGAGCAGGTTAGACAAACCTGAGATGGTCTAGATAATACTTAGTCCTGCCATGAGTAAAGGGGTCTGGACTAGATGATCTCTCAAGGTCTCTTCCAGTCCTATGATTCTGTGATTCTATATTAGAGAGTAAAGAACCCACCCTGACTTTCCTTGAGTTGTACAGGAATCTGGAAGTAGCTGGAGATGTTTGAGGTGGAGATCAGGGGAGGCAATAAGCAGAGGGAATAGTGGGGAGAAAGGATTCTTGGAGAACAGGAACTCCTTGGTATGTGTCTCGTCACCCTGGTATCCCTGGGACTCTCATGAGGCAGGGGAAGCCCTGCTGGAAAAGGGATTATTGAGTTCTCATAGAGAATGGGGATTTGTTTTCCCCCACAACTCATCTCATCCTGGTGCACCAGGGAGATGCGATGGGGGACTCTAGTTCTCCATCAACAAATGAATGGGACAGTTGAGTTAGCTAATTAGGCAGTGGATTGGAGGGGCCATCCTTACGTAATAATTCCAGCATATCTTTTATTCCTGGGTTAGGGAACCTGTCAGTAAGATGTTTGTTCTGATCGACCAGGCACAGTGCTTCAGCTCAGAGGTGTCTCTGTTAAAGCCAGGAAGCATTAACAGAAGTATGAGAGCCCCCTACTTTGGAGATCTCAATTCCTCTTCTTTGGGAACTCTAGTAACCTCTTCCTACCTCCCCAACCCTGGCCTGCTCGAATGCGCCTGGGTTTGCAACATTGAGGAGATATGCACACACTGGTGTTCATTTTTTCTTACTTCAGGATGAGGGAGGGAAGCACGAACCAGGCCCAGGGAGGACTTCTCTCACCATTTTCAGATCCTGTTGTTCTTATGCTGTTTCTTCTCATGGTAGAAATCATACTTCTCTTCAGTGTGTAAGCCATGTCTATACATTGTTGCTCTGACCCCCTTCTAGGGGCTAGTCGATATAAAGGGCTATAGCCTTTGTGCTGCAGAAGCTGGGTTCTTAGGTCAGGCAGTAGGGGCTCTTCCTTTTACATCCAGAGGTCCCTGCTTCAGGCCTTGCTGTTGCCCACTCATCATGGAGTGTCACTTTAAAGCAGAAAGAAAGATTGGGTTCATACCAAGTTCATACCTTGGGAAGGGAGCAGGCATATTCTTTAAGGGAGTGAGGTGTGCACTAGAGATGCATGTATTGGTGTGTTTTATATATCACAGAAGAAAGGGGGTATTTAGGAGTAAATATCTCTGGGGAATGATGATCCATAGAGGTGCTGGGCACGTATCTTTACCATGAGAAATTATGGAGATGGAGTGCAAGCCATTACTCCACAGTAGACAATGCATATCTTGTTTGTTAAAAGATGTGGCCTCTGATGAGCCAATAATCATTTGTTTTCAGAATTTCTTGCTCTTACTTTTGCATAGCCAAAGTGTCACTGATGTGAAAAAAAAACCCCTGTTTTTTAACATGGGGTGTGCTGCTGTTTAGGTAAGATCACTGCAAACAAACCTAGCTATCTTTTATTGCTGGATGCGGGGAGGAGACTTTGATTTTCCTTTATTTCTGCCTTAGTAGCCTGGGAAACTCTCTGTATGTGTGGTATATCTTTGTTTGGGGTGAGTGGAAATATTACTCACCTTTTTCACAAAATAAATATAAAATACCTTTATCCTAATCCTTGAAAATCTAGCAGATTTGTCTCCTGTTATCCTTAGCTATGTAAGTCTGATGCCTCATTTGTTCTTCCTATGAATTTCACAAGCCTTTGATTTTTCTTCACTCTGATGTTCATTTTGGTTTTTCTAATCACTGTCTTCAGGTAATAATATTTTTCTGCAGGCTCTCAGCATTCTCTAGACATTTAACCTTGCTCAAATGTCTGTCTGATTCTGCTACTTGCATGATCTTTAGCCCTTTTATTTATTTTTTTTTACATAAATTTGTCAAATCACTATATGCCATATAGCAATGCATAGAAAAACTAGTCTGGGCATGTAAGCACCCATTAGAGTCTGGGGGAAAAAAACACATTTGTTTTATTTTTTTCCTCAACTAAAATTGGAGAGAAATATTACTTCCCTTCTTGCATTATTGCACTGAGCAACAATTATACCTTTAATTGTTATGAACTAAAAACCATTTAAAAAGAACATAAAAATATAGCCTTCATCAGACTGCATCAGTATCAGCTCTCTGCTATTTTTGGATGACTAATTAAGCTCAGCAGAGTTGTCCATCTGTCAGTCTTTGTTAGTACAGGAAAATCTAGATACCCTATTTGGGTAGGCTGTGGTCAGATATCAAAAGAGGTATTTACTTTGCCCAGGACTTAAAATAATGCAAGGTTCCTCATGGAACAGCATTCCCGTGGTTTCTTCTTGCACGGCTTTAAACTCAGAACCAAAGAGCTCCCTTTCTTCAGAAGAACAGCAAGGGGATGAAGAAGCAGAAAAATGTCTATTTGTTTTGATTTTTTTCTGTTTAAATGGTTTGCCTTTGTGTGTTGAGATGAAGCCATTAAATACTTAATGTGAACATTCAAGTTCCAGGAGTACGAGATCACAATCAAGTTAGTTGCCATGAAGCTAGCCATAAAGCAGAGGGCACCCACTGAAAGGTCTAAGACCAAAGCCGGGAATATTGTTCATAGAACAGATTGCAGATCTCTAACCTTTCTAGCAGAATCCTCTCATGAGTCGATCTGTGCCAGGATGGCCTCAGCTAACCTGGTGGAAGCTTTAGGAATGTGGAATGCTTCAGAAGATGCCTCATAGTTTCTAGCCCCTCCTTTCATCAGGCCACCAGGAGGAGGACTACAAATGTTCATGTAGAGGCAAGCAACCCTTCTGAGATTTCTCCTCTGCATCCCCTCAAACAGTCTTAGCAGAAGAGAAAATAACATCTCCTGGGGCCATTGCAATGCAGTGAGGGGTACATGGCCAAGGAACAACTTCTAAAATCTGCTAATGCACACTACTTCTAAGTCTGCATGACCCCAGTCTCCATCCTCCTGATGAGCCCTTTTGGAACAGACTTACTCTGTGGGTGCTTTGCTCCGTAGATCAATGGATAATGGAAGTAACTCATTGAGTTAGGCCACTGAGTTAAAAAAAATCTCTTCAACACAGATTCTTTACTTGCCTAGTGTCAAAAAATACTTTGAAATGCTCCTACATTATGGGAATAACTTCCCACCTATTCTCAGTCACAGAACCAGTAACAAAATCAATGTGCTTCCAAGGGGCCTGCCTCCACCTTCTCTGTAGACCTTTGGCAGTTGGGTGGAAACTGGATCCTGAATCTAAAGTTCCTGAACGAGTCAGGTCAGAATTCAAAATTCAAAGACCCTGAAGTCCACTCTTGCAGCAACCTGCCATCCATATTGTGATCCACAAAACACAAAAGTGGCCCAGAAAATCATCCTGCAACCCAAATCTCAGATTTGTTCATGTCTGTAAAGCCTTCAGTGGAGCTACACCAATTTACAGTAGCTGAGAATTTTGCCTGAGGTCATCTAGTAAGCACTGCTCCACCTCTACATAGGCACTATTTCTGTCAAATTCCAAACTTAGAATCTGCCTTTGTCCACTTAGTCATTTTACACTCTGTGTGCAGTAACCCTTGCTTTAAAGTTCGGCTGCTTCAGTTTCTATGTGCAGAAAAATGAGTGGGAAGTTTGAATATCATGTTTTTTCACAGATTTTTTTTTCAGTTTATTTTTCTATAAATTCTGCAGCCATGTATGTAATATTTTAGTGATCATCTGTCAAAGGATGTGTGCTGTTTACTGTAAATGTTAGTGAAATGCATCTTATGACACTGATAAGTAAGGCAACATAATTATGAAACTCTGCTTGATGTTGTATTTCTGATGTTATGTATCTTGTTTTTTGTTTCAGAGGAATTTGGGATTTTTCACTTATATGTTTGGAGAAAACAAACGTAGCTATTTTTTAAATTTTTGTATTGCACTTTATTAACCAACTAAACATTTCTATCGTGTTTTTTATAATTTTTCTAGTGCTTGTCTGATGTGTATTTTCTGATGTTATAAAAGGATAGTAGGGCATGGAATGGTGTTATTTCCAGCAATTTTTTATATTGGTTCTGCGCTATTTAAAAATCTTTTATTGCTTGGCCTCTTTAGTTTGCATATTTTATATCACTATAAATGAAATTATGATGTAGCTGGTGGTGGTTCACAGTCTTTTTGAACTGAATCTTTCAGTGCAAATTAGAATTTTTTCTCAAGAAATATAAGAATTAATGATATAAAATGGAATGTGATTATAACTAGAGAATGACTGTAAAAGGTCACTTTGCTTTGACACAAAACTACCTTGTAAGTCTGTTAAGCATTTTTCCTTAATTGCATTGTTTTTAATCTAAACACAAATGTTTATAATTATAAAGTGAGTTTTTGCTACCATCAGCACTGCATACCTAATATAGCTACAGAAAAGCAAACTGTGTATTCTTGTCTGCCTCATGCGCCATCATCAAAATTGCCATCCAAGTTATAACTCCAGAATCCGCTTTTGTTGATGATGGCCTTTTGAGGAGCAAGAAGGTAGCCTGACTTTCTGATAGCAGCTTGAACATCCAGTACAAGTGGTAACATTTTAAAAAATCCTTTGTAGGAGCAAATAAAATAAGTGGAGCAAATAAAATGGAGAAAGTCACTGATGCTAAATAAACACAAAATTCCAAGATGTCATTTTAACTGAATAATTTTTATGACCCTTTACCATGCTTGAAAACTGTATTAGAACCAAGTGTGTATATGCTTGTGCTGAAATTAAGGACTAGACTGTTATTCACCAGAGAGAGCACTTAAAGCACTTTACTCCAATTATATGTCTGTTATTCAATGCAAGAAGCTGTTAGTGCCTACTGAAGCAATTAATCTGTGAAGTCTTGTAGTTGGGATTGATTTCCACAGGGTGGTGACAGAGACTTTTTAGATCAAGAGTAAATCAGTAGAATAAAAACCCTTTTAATGTGATTCTCATTTCAGATAATTTTCGGAATAGTCATATTGGCTCCTTTGTTTTCACCCGTGTTTTGCTCCTCTCTCTGGTGTTTGGTACTGATGCTGAATGGACTCTCCTAACTTTAGACACAGGACAATCAAATTATTTCATGCTTCCACAAAAAAATGGCACAGTATCAACTCTGTAGTTTCTCGTGCAGCATTTCTATTAGATTTCTTTTGAGGAAGGCCCAACAATTAAACCTTTTCTTTAGTTTCTTGACATGTTAAAGGGGAGGAGGAGGAGGAGGAAGAATACAATTTCACACCTCATTATGAATCTAATAGTGGCAGGCTAAGAACAATCCAGTTGCCCAGAAAGCTCCAGAAAGCAAAACCAGCACTTTTGGGCAATAATAACTATTGCTACCAAAACAGCCGTCAGCTGACAGTTTCCACTTCATATTTTGTTTTTTTCAGTTGCCCTGTTAATATTCTCTTTTGGTGCAAATACATCTTAAAGAGAAGATTTATTAACCTTTGCAAACTATATAAAAATACCCAGCCCAAAAACAACTGTTAACACGATAAAAATGTGTCCTTCAGTCAAACAAGTAAATATGCCCTGAATGTTAGTAAACTCAGTCTTTGGACCAATGGTAGAAACAAATTCCAGTTAAGGCAGCAACACTGAGAACACACTGTTGCTAATACTTAGGTGTTCAGATCTGGAAACGCTTTGCAATTGAGCTTAAAAATCGCAGTTGAAGGGGTCAAAGTAAAAGCATGCCTGAGGCTGCAGGTGAAGCTTTAGGCTGAACTGTAGTGGAACATGATGCAGAACTTGCAAGGGAATATTTGGCATGTTACTGTGACAAGTCATGAGATGTTTTATTTGCATACTTTTTCTCAACAGAGGGCCTTGCGTGCGCGCTCTCTCTCTTTCTCTCTCTCTTTCTGTTTCTACGGTTATTTGCTTGCTCTTTCACTCTGGGTATTTCTTTTTATTTTTTTTCTCATTTTGCTGCTTTTAGAGGTGAGGATATGAACATGTTTTTCTTTTTCCTCTGTTCCTACCAGCACCCGACATCGTGGTCTTCCTGTTCGGTACTACCCCCCAAGTGTCTCCTGGTATTTTTTCTCTGGCTTTTTCACAACATTCATGTACATAATTTGCATGCTTTCTTTGTGAGTTTGAGCCCTATTTATTTGCATTAATATGCATGGTGATGGATGTGCAAATTAGTCTTCCTGTTTTTATTCCAGGTGCCTCAAAGGATTTCATTTTCTTTAATTTTAGGTTAATTTAAGAGCTCTTATTGTTTTCAAGGGCAATACATTATTCTTGGCATCTAATGCAGTTGGTAGCCCCTAAGAATGATTGTGAATTTACTGGGAGTGACCAACATCCTAATTAAATATAGTCTGTTCTGTTTGCTGTCATGTTGATTTCTAGTAGGTATTTTGTACTTAAAACAAAGTGTTTTTTTGTAGATGGTGGCAGTGGTTTGGAATATGCATTTATCCTGTAAGATTCTTGTTAGTGGACCATGCCACTACCCCATCACTTTTGATGATGTCTTTAGTCCTTGTTGGGTTATGGTAAGAGGTGGGAAAACCTTAGTGAATGTTAATCTTAGCATGACTGAGCCTGGGATTTAAGTATGTATTTTGCTGTTTTACGTATTAGGAAAGCTGAGCATAGCTGACAAGAGTTTAGTAAAGTGACTGTATCTAAATGTTGGAGTGGAAATGCTTATTGACTGATCCAGACAAGACTTTTGACATTTGAGTGTGAGGCCAAGTTAATTTGTATTGTATGGAGGGTTGTTCTGACATTCTTTTTATAACTAGAATTCAGGTTATTGCATACATCATATAAACCACACAGACCAATTCTAATGCACTCTTTTTTACTGTGAAGTATGCGAGAAAGATTACAGAAAATAATCTTCAAAGCAATGTACAATTCAATAAAATATGTCTGCAATATTCTCACTTGGGTTTTATGAAAGCTTAATGGTAATTAAGAGACCTTAAGTGTGTTGAATTAAAAAAAACAAAAACTTATTGTTCAGCCAAGCACATTTCAAAGGATTCCAATCTGCTCTGTGAATTTCTTCAAGACTGAAAGAGAAAGGAAAACAGTTGATGCTTTTAAATGTGTATATGCAGATACAGAAAGCACTGATGTAGGTACTAGAAGAGCACTGGAATGCATATTTAAATATGAATGCAACTATTTATTTAAAAATAGATTGAATAGTTACATTTTAAGCATGAAGACATTATTGACAAAGGACTACCATTTTTTCTTAAGATGTTTATTGCATACAAACACATTAAATTATCTGTGTTAAAATTATATTATAGTTACTGATCATCCATTTTCTTACAACATACCGTAACTCCTTATGGATCACCTGAAAGTTGCAAACTACTTGACGGCATATAAAACCAAGATCACTTCCGTATAATTTACACAAACTTTGTATTTTTTTGAAGGACATATTGTATGTATTTGCTTACTAATTCAAACTTTATTCTTATCATTAAAATAGGCAGTTTAGTATTACACAGAAGTGCTTCATTCTTCTGAAATGTTGTAATTCTTAATTTAAAAAAAAAATCATTGAGACAAAAAAGATGGGAAAAACTAACAACATATAGCTCTAGTGTTGGGAATATTTATTAAGGGTGAAATTCACCCCTGTGCAGAAGACAAGCACAAGGTCTTAAGTTCTTACACCCTAGTTGGAGGACATAAGTGGGATTAAATGATATAAAAATTTTACAGAGCCTCTGTAGGGAGTGAATTCCACACCAAAAAAAAAATGGGTCAATTTATTTACCTGTGTGATGTAGTGTTCAGTATATTGTCTTGGAAAGCCATCTTTATGAAGAAATCTCTCAGCATTCGCAAAGCACCTGTCATCATAGTTTCTATGTACTCTATATGGATTGTAAAAAAAAAAAAAAAAAACCCAACCAAAAAAACAGAACCATGCAGAAGAGCAGAGAGTTTTTTCTTACTGATCATGTCAACTGTGCTATTTGAGTGCACTTGCTGATTCAGGTTTTCTAAGACATTCATGGATTTTCTATTAGCCCCTTCATCGTTTCTCTCTCTTTTTTATGTCTTTTTCTGTGCCTTGGAAATTTGTGGGAAAACAATTTTAACTTAACTTTTATTTCCTTAATCTTCAAGTTGAAAGTTTCACTTGCATTCTTTTGAAATATAACTTTAACAGAGTGGCATGATCTACCATTATGCATAAGGATGCTGGACTCGTCTGTGACCTATCAGGGTAGCAGGAGTTCGTGCCCTGCATGAAGGAGCTGAGTGAATTCTACTGACTCTTTGTGGCAGGCAGCTTGTTAACTTTGCCACATTATGAGACCTTCTGATTAGAGTGCAAGCTGTGATAGGCATGAGAAAACTTAAGAACAGTCAGGCTGGAAGGATTAAGTTTAGGCTGACGTTTGTTTTAAATTACCAGTGCAGCAAGACCTCAGGCAGGGGATAAGTTTGACCTTACACAGCACTGTAGACTTCATTTGGAGCAGAATGAGAATGACCACTAGCTTACAATAACCATGAAACTAGCATTAGTTAGGCAAGAGCAAACAGAGACTTCTCTGTTAAACTCTCATTTTGTTAGTTTGTCATCTCTCCACCCTCCTCTGTTTCTGTTTTTTGCACCTATCACCTTCTGTCTGACACCTAGACTGTAAATTCTGTTTTTATTTGCCTGTGCAGAATCTAGCATGATGTGGGCCCTGATCCTTGGTGCCATTCCTATGTGCTATCCAATGATAATCTCAATTTCTGCCATCCCCCTCTAATGAGAATCAGCTGTCAAAGATTTAACTCAGATTTTTGTTTGTACAATTTCTGTGATGCTATTAATACTTCTATGCACTATATTTTAGAGAGACAGGTATGTCTGAGTTTTTGTTGAGATGCACTATACAGACATGCAGAATGAATTGTTCATACAAATAACTGGTGATGATGAAATGTTAACAGAGGTGAAAGTAAGCCGGTACAGCGTATCACCAAGAGCCGGTGCGCTGGGGCGAATCAGGTTTTCCAGGGGCAATTTAAAGGGCCTGAGGCTCCCGGCAGTCGCTGGACCCCCAGGTCCTTTAAATTGCTGCCAGAGCCCCTGCTATGGGAGCCTGGGAGAGGGTGCAGCGGGGCTTTGGAGCAGGGCGCCGCGGCGGCCCAGCACCAGGCTTTTTAAACAGCTGCCAGAGCTCCGCTGCCACTTCCCTAGGGTTCCAGCAACAGGTCTCCCATCCCCGCGGAACCCTGCTACCAGAGCCCGGGGGAGGCTGTGGCGTGGCTCCGGCAGCTATTTAAAGAGCCCGGTGCCGGGCTGCTGCCCGGGGCCCTACCACCAGAGCCCCACCACAGCCTCCCCTGAGCTCCTGCAGCGGGGGCTCCGACGGAAATTTATAGGGCCGGGGGCGGTAGTGGCGGCCCAGCCCTGGGCCCTTTAAATAGCTGCAGGAGCCCCGCCGCAGCCTCCCCCGGGCTCCGGCAGCAGGGTTCCGCGGGGACGGGAGCCCTGTTGCCGGAACCCTAGGGAAGTGGCAGCGGGGCTCCGGCAGCTGTTTAAAGAGCCTGGTGCTGGGCCGCTGCTACCTCCCCAGACCCCTTTAAACTGCCGCCGGAGCCCCTCTAGGGGGGCGGGGAATGGAAGTTGGGCTGAGGAGGGAAGGTGGGGGAGGCCCCTTACCGTTATGGGGGCTGGACTGGGGCTGGCTCTGACCCCCCCCGGCCCTGCCCCTTCCGCCCGAGGCCCCACCCCCTTCCGGGGGCCAGAGATGGCTCCAGCCCAACCCCCATACCGGTAAGAAGCTTCAGCTACTTTCATCCCTGGATGTTAACTTCAGATTTTTGAGTCATAGATGAACTTTGCATGGTCCTGTGTCTCTACTGCAGCAATGAGGATCAAAATACTAAATTATTTCTCTACCAACCATTTTACATAGCTTTTCTACATAATTTTTCAGCAAAACCAGGGCTTTTTTTTCTGTCCTTTTGCTTAATAAGCTGATAGATGATAGAGATTATTTGGCTGTCTGATTTTTAAAAGTTACAGGCAAATTTTCAGAGATTGTGTGGGAGATGCATTTAAAAATTACATACTTAATTTTTTTCTATTTATAACATGAAAGAAATTGCTGTGTGTAAGAAGGGAAGCTACAATTTTATGAGGTATAGAAAGTCATATGGGCATTATCAGACAGCCTGTCTAATAATGTCCATATAATTATTTATACCAACATTTCTGCTCAAATTACTCTCTCCTTTCACCAGTCATGGCTATTTTCCCATTCTAAATTAATACTGATAAATAAGTCTTATTTCTACATCTCCTAAAATTGCAGCTTCCCTTCTTATGCAGGATAACTGCTTCAGACTCAGGGAGACAATCAATGCAGTATTAAGTGCATATTTGGTTCTACTAGTATCTTTGCAAATGTTAAATGTGGGAATTTACACAAAGTGTACCTAAAATCATATTTAGGCACTTAAATAAGTGGCCTGATTTTCGGAACTGGTAAACTCCTATCAAAGCTATATAAAATATGTATATATGTCCATAAATATGTACGTTATATATGGACCAGAACAAAAACCGTAGATCCAAATACAACTGAATTTAGGGTCTGAGATCTAAATCCAGAGTTGAGTTTGGCTATCTGGACCTTTGTCTTTTATGTATTTTGTTATATTTTGTTTGTGTGTTTGTGTGTGTGTGAAACTGACACACAGTTATATATGAAGAAGCTTCAGTTTACTTTATTATTTATTTTTTAGGTAAAGAAGATGAATTTCCAAAGAAGCCGTTGGGACAAATTCCACTGGAATCTCAGCCTGCCATGCTTAATCTTACTCATATGCTCAATGGACAGAGCAATACTAGTATTTCCAGAACACAGACAGCAAGAAGGACAGAAAGGAGACTATCTCCTGCAAAAGAACAAGAAAATGCACCAAATAACCGAAGAATTAATTCACTGGAAAAGAAGCCTTCTTTAAAACAACAAAAGCCTAGACCAGTAGACCGTAGTGGACTATCTAAGAACGACGTAGATATCAGAAAAAAGCCTCAGTCAACAGTACAAGACAGTTCTAAACAATATAACAATGCAGCTGCTAACCAAAATTCTAATGCTACTTTAGATACAAGAAGGGAATTTGTACCTAAATGGAATAAACCTTCAGATATTAAAGTTATTGAAAAGACTACAAAACTTACTGTGGAGGTGAAAGGTAGATCAGTAAACCATGCTATTTCAGGCACGCCACCAAGTCCTGGTGAACTACAGCCATTGAATGTAAAGCAAAAGATGAGGGGTTTGGATGCTGATGAAGGTAAGCGAGGGTCTAATGCGTCGCAGTATGACAATATTCCAGGTGTTGACCATGAGAATGAGAATCCTGTTGAGGAGATGCTAGAAAGAGTTCATCCGCAAATTCCCAGGAATGTAACGCACTCTAGTAGTCCTAGAAAGCAAGGTGCAAAAATTCCTGGCCCATTAAAAATATCCAACAATTATGCCGTGAGTTCCCAACAGAGAAGCCCAAGATATTCATCTCAGTCTGATGGGTCAGATCATAGACAAAATGTTAAACCGCCACCACCATCTTATAGTAACCCACCTATGTACCATGGAAGCACTCCAAAGCATGCCTCAAGCGCAATTAGTGCAAATTTTGTACCTTCACATTATAATCATGGTAATCGAACCAACACTTCCGGTAGACCATATGGTTCTGTGTTTTCAACAGATTTTTATCCAGATAAACCACATATGAACTCTTACCCTGCGAATCGCCAAAATCCTATTTCTCCACCTTCTAGTCGAATAGAAGTCTTACCTGTTGATGCCTATCCTGGCAATTCTAGATCACCTGCAGGTGTCAAATTTATAATGCCTCCAGTGGATTATTTGCCAGACAACAGAAAAAGGCCGGAAGCTGTTTATATGTATAAACATGAGATATACGGGAAGCCCTGGAACCAAGATGCTAACCAAAGCCACTTGGGTAACTTACAGAAGTATCCAGCCTTTCAGCCAACACCTATACAGGACCATAATCTTCCAACTGTTTCCGTGGATAGTCCAGTAAGATATAGGACTTCACCAACCTCGGAAGAACATGGTTCAGCAGAATATCAATATTCAGGCCCACCAGCCTCTGCCCAGCACTACAGAAACCAAAGTGATGGGATGCCAATGCATGAATCCGTGCTTCTGTGAGAATCAACCAGTGCTAACTAAAAAGCAAGAATGGAAAACATTAGATATGTATTGCTGTGCTTATAATTGTCCAATTCTGTATTTTATACAGAATGTGGGCAGTTCGTGCAGTTCTCTGATAAAGTAATAACATTATTTCAAAGCAGTTTTAAACTTTGGCTGAAAGGTAGTTGAGCTTTTAAACTTGCATTGAACCTTTTGAAAGAAATCTGATGCACCATAAACATAGCAATAGCAGTAGAGTCATCTGCAAAATGTGTCTAACACTACCATGTTGCTGAAATTTAAATAATTTGCACAGAGCTATGATCTTTCTGCCTAACAACTGTAACACATATGCAAGCTGTATTTTGACTGACGTTACAATGCAGTAAGTGTGCTTATGCAAATAGACAAACGTGTATATGGAGAAGAACTAAAGAGTCTAAAATGTGGATGCATTTACTTTTGGGTTAGGTTAGTGAAGTACTTTTATTTCAGTTTACTTATTTTCTTAATAATTTATTTGATAAATGACCCATTCATTTTGGATGGCCTTTCCTGTCTTTGTATACAAACTGCCTCAGTAACCCAGGGATCTGATTGAAGTTGAAGAAATGCTCTGGGTTGTTCATGTAATCTTACATGGGATGCTATGTCTCAGTCAATCTCCATTCCTTTGGTTGCTATCTTGCCTTTCCCTCAACTAGAAGGAACAGACCAGCAAAACCATAGAGCCAAAAAGAGTGTCACTCTGATCTGGCCGACAAATGGTGCTTAAAATCTGGGCAGTCTGAGTGTAGCAAGTCTTTAGGGTATGCTGAACTTTCAGCAAAGAATCTGTACCTTTGCACCCAAATCCAATGTTGCAAAGCAATGCTTTTTGTTTCTATTTAAGTCCTCTGAACTATTTGAGCACAAGATCTACACTGCTAGAAGCAGAAACAGTGCTGCATTCTCATGGCATGCAGCCTTACCACAGGATCTAATTTAGCAAACCAGTCATAGTGTGAGCTACTGGATTGCCAAACAGTCCTCTTACTGGTACAAGAGTAATGCCAGTCACTTGAAACTTGGGGGCGGACTATGGGGGTTGTGTAGCTATTTTGACCCTCTGTGTGAGGTGTAGGTTGTCAACCCGCCAGGATTGTCATGGAGTCTCCAGAAGTTAAAGATTGCGCCATGTGAGGAAACCTCCAGGAATACGTCCAACCAAAACTGGCAAACCTAGTGCTGTATGCACACATTCAGTGCTCTTTCCCATGAGCTTGATAATGTCAGTTCAATGACATGTTTTGCTTTTGTCCTCCTTTTTTCAGAAAGCAATAGGTTCACGTCCAGGGTTGGGCAAGTGCTGCTGCACTGTCAGGCTGTTGAGAGGTTGTGTGATGTGCAGCCCTGACTGTTAAAAGGAAGCTTGCTGGACTCCTTGTAATTAAATATGTTTTTTAAATTAGTGTTTGCAGCCTTTTGTACTCTGCATTCTCCTTGGCTTTCATCCACTGTGAAAAGAAAAAAACTGCAGGTTAAGTGGCATACTTGGGGTGCAGTCTTGTGAGCTGCTGAATGTACGAATTGCTAAGCACTCTGAATTCTCACGGAAGTTAATGAGAGCTGAAGATGACAGGCCTCTTGCAAGACTGAGTCCTTAGAGCTTTTAACAGAAAAGATTTATAATACTTAAATACCAAAACACTCATAGGTTCTGGGACACTTAAAAATCAGTCTTTGTTTGGGGAGGTTTTTGTCGTTTGCATTTTCTTGAGGTGCATTAGCTGAGTACATTGAACACTAGAAAACAGAGACTTTTTCTTTTAAAGAATGAGTTGTAGTGCCTATTCTTGCTGCAGGTTAGCTGTCTAGGTTTTAAGGTACAGAAGTAAAATGTTTTTTAAAAAACAAAATGGAAGTAACATTTAGTATATTTCACACACTTCTTTTGTGTATATAATGAGCGGTGTAATTTTTAATATACTGGGCAGTTTTATATTTTAAAGATTGCAAACTGCAGTGAAGTAACAGTAGCTAAGCACTACACTGAAAAACTCTAAACTGAAATTGAGATGATGAATATTACTTGGGCTTACCTTAGTTCTGATTGCTTACAGCAGCTTAGCAAAGTATGTATATAATATGGTTTAAGTGTAATAATCCCAAAGTTTTAACCATGGTTCTGTGATTCATAATAAATATAGCTGTACAATTTACTTTGTGCTAGCAGCCTGGGACTGCTCCAAAATATGTATCAACACTAGTAAATACTGTAGATTTTTATATATAAAATATATACACACTATTTTCTTATGTCATCTGCAACAGTTTTTTAACTGTGTATTCTATTTTGATGTGGTTGCATTTTTAACATGTATAATAATAATAATAAAGTCTATGTTATGTGTCTTTTTTACCATGTTTGATTATGCCTGTAGGCAAAAGCCATAATTCTGGTCTTCCCAGGGTAAACTATTTAAAAGTTAATGCTATACTCTTCTATAGCGTATACCCTATTTAATTTGTTTGTATGTGTTTTCTTTTAGATCGAGCAATATCAATTTAATTCTTAAAATGCCTTCTCATTGTCTCAGAAGTTAAAGCGTATTGATTGTAATCTTCATTGCTAAACCTAGCCCTCAGCAATGGCTTTAGAAACAAGGAGTCTGAACTGTTGCCATAACTTTCCTGTCCTATCCCAGTGTTCTCACCCTTTATCTGTCAACAACAGTGGACTTATTGACATGATAGACCTATAAAATTTTACTAATCATACTGAAAAATATAACTTTACTAAGAATTTATGTAGCAGAGTGATCTGTATCGTGCTAAAGGGAAACTGGCACATCATAGTTTACCCATAAATAAGACTTTTATTCTATAAACTTTCATCTTCCTATTTAAGGTGAATGCATTGCAAGTATCAAAGGAATTATTCATGTTAGTTACCAAAAAGCTCAATATTGCAGGAAACCGTAAAAGACAATTCTGTAGCTTACAGTAAGAAACAATTCTGCATTGGCTGGTGTAATGGATTAAATGTCCTGACTGGAGCTTTTCCGTGTCTGCTTTTTATAATTCTAAAACATGCAAACAGTAAATATAGCTCCATAAAGAAATTTAGGGCCAATTGTTTCTTGAGTAACAATGGTGAATTAAGTGGGAGTTATACCGACATAATTGAGAGCAGAACTGAACGTTTATAGTAAAAGTAACACACATCCCAACATTCCCCACAAAAATAAATGTAAAAGTGCCAGCACTGATGCTGAGGAGCTTAGCAACTCCTGGGCCATGGCTTAGGAGAGCTGTCTGAATGTTAGTCAAAAATACACCTTTGAAATGAACCACTCAATAATTCCAAAATTAGATTTGAACAGTAAACAACATCAAAATGTCAAAAAGACAGAACAGCCTAGCGAAGCAGAGAGGTAAATCCCTTTGGTTCCCTGAGGAACACATGTACATTTTCCAAGAAGATTTTTTAAAGATTCCTACCCTGAGCTTCACATTATCCTAGATATGACTTTGAAATTGGACTTGCAAATTATAAAATATTTTTATCTCCCCGTGAGTCCCATTATACTGCCTGCACAATATATGCCATCAAATGTCCACCTTTTCTTTTCCAGCAGCGTGCATTCTGCTGCCAATACTTCAGCGAGGAAATGACCCTTTTTATTATTCTGTAAACATGGCATGCTTATGAAGATCTGTGAATGTAGCATACTTAAAGTTTAACAACATTTTAACTTGCGTAGTTTGTCTTACCATTTTCCTTTTAGGGGGATGTCAATGCAAATGCTTTTCAATCCACTGTCACAACAAGGAGATAGCTAGATCAGTAACACAAAATCAGAACCATGATGGCAGTAATTTGAACGTGGCCTTAAAAATGGTTGCCACATCTATCAGGCATGAGGAAAGATACTGATTTGGGGCTTCTTTGTACCAAAAGGAATTTTTTCCTGGAACAAAGAATCTGAGTTTCTTGGTCCCTCCACTGCCTAACGTTGACTAATTTTGTTTGTACTTAAATTGTAATGCATCAATAGAAAACCACTCATGCTTTTTACAGGTACAAAAACTAGAGAGTTTGAATTTTCTGAGAACCAACATTTTGTCCTCTGGCTTTTGATGCTGATTTTGAAGTTGGTTTGTTCTGCTTACATTATTTGGGTAGGTCAGACAAAACTAAGCTGTGTTGTACTTCATTTTTCTTTTCGTCCTTCATTCTGATAACCTCCCTTGACCCATTCTCTGGAGTTTTCTGAACAACTGTGTTCCATTCTTACTCATCCACTGCTATTCAGTGGTAATGCTGTCAAGATTGTTAAGACAAGAGGTTATCTTCAGCTTTTTCCAGACAGTGTCCAAAGCAAAACTGTATTCTGTCTATTGAATGCATTTATCCACAGGCCTTAATGATAAAAGTATACTTAGAGACATGGTTACATATTTTACATGTTCTAAGCCTTTCTTGTTGTGGGAAATTTTTTTCAAGGGGTTTTTAAAGGCTTTCTGAAGTGCATGTGAATCAGAGAGTGAGTGATATATTGGTGCTAATCTCTGAAGATAATGTTACTCTTCAAGAATACAAAAGGGGTAGGGACATATTCTTTCTTGGATGTGTATGCACATTTCCCTTCACCACTCCATTTATCATCTTTTTCTCTCCCCATCTCTCACCATTTTACCTCTGACTGTGATGCGGTCTGTCTGCCTGCTTTGTCCAAGAACTCTTGTAGAACAGTGGCTAAAATGACGCTTCATAGGGAGACAACACATTAGAGGTGAGACTGGAGTTATGGAAACTGTTAAGGATATTATGTGGGTCTCTCTCTCCATATGTAGCAATGCAGGTGTAATTCAGAAGGGGAATCCACTAGATTAAAAGATATGTCAGCCGCCTTTATGGGTATTAAGATATTCAATATAGTCTGAATTTGCAACACCTTTTCTTTTGGGAAGATGTGTTCAAGATCATTATGAACACAGGTGTCTTCCCTACCATGCTCCAAACGCAGTCAATGCAACAGTTATTTTTAGTCACAAAAAGAACTCAAAATTCAATGAGACAAAATCCAGGTCAAGCCCATGCTTCTGTGTTTCTGGTGTTTCCTCCCAAGGGCTATTCAGCCCACACCCTCTATCCTCTGTTTTAAAAGCCACATCCACCTCTGCTAGCGGTTTGAGCCACCTGCAACAATTGAATCAAAAAACCACACTTTAACATTTTCCATCATCACCACCTACTAGGTAGGGAGGGGTTTGAGATAAACAGCCAGCCTGTTGTACAAACCTTGTAACTGTGGATCCAGCACCAGCATCAGGTGAAGTGGACACTTAGTGAAGATTATCCCTGAGTACCAAATAATAATTTGAGTTCTGATCATAAGCTGTAAAGATCATAAGTTTCTCAAGTGACTAGCAATTCTTGGTTGCCTTCAATTTTTGAGAACCCAACTGGAGACACCTTCTGGGGACCTGTTTTTCATAACATGCTGAGCACCTACCCCCTGAAATCAGGCACGGTGGTGTGCAGGATCATTCACTTTTTAAAAAAATTGGGCAGTGGGTCCATTTTGAAACCCACGAGAGCGTAAGGGCTTGTCTATGCTCAAAACACTGCAGCAGTGACACGAGCACTTCAGTAAAGACGCTACCTACACCGACAGGAGAAGTTCTCTCATCAGCATAGGCACTCCACCTCCCCAAGAGACAGTACAGAATTTTCCTGTTGAGCTAGCACTGTCTACACCATGGGTTAGTTGTCTTAATTGCATCGCTCAGGGTGTGGATTTTTCACACCGCTGAGTTACATGGTTTCACCAACCTAATTTCCTAGTGTAGACCACACCTAAGTCAGCAGTGTCTGGCCTAATAAATGTGTGCATAGTAAAGATATTCTATATCCAGCTGAACAGCATGGATTTAAAAAAACCTGAAAACCTATCAGACACTAGATTTAGTGTTTCCTTTCAAGTTCATGCTTCTTGTCCTAATCTTGGATGCCCTTCACAACTCTGGCCTTTTCAATCATTTGTCAGCCTTCCTTGTTCCATCAGTTCTACCACTGCTGCCAGACCTGACCTGCACACCTGTCTGTCACGCCAATAAATGTCTTCTCTCTAGCTTCTGGATCATTACCTTTTCCATGATGCACCCTCTTGCAAAGTCTTGCAAAGGCTTGTGCACCTGCTTGACTTTGTACACCGTGAGCAGTCCCATTGACTGACCTGCATATGTTTTTGCATAATCAAGGCCTTGGGTTATAAGTTTTGTGGGTCAGGGACTTCATCTACGTTTTTGTGTTGGCACAGTGGCTGGGGGAGGGGACAACCGTGACTGGGACAAACCAGGCACATTGCCACTGTGGTAATATTTAATAAGTAGCCGCAAGCTCAGCTGGAGATAAATAACCTATTTTAACTGTAGAATAAGCAAGCTCGCTTCTAGAGTAAGTAATTTGCAATTAGGTGAGTTCGTCCACTCTTCAGAATTGTACCTAAACCTTTGTTGCTACAAAAGATAACATTGCTACATAGCACACTTTTACAAAATGTGTTAATAGCAACGTCATCTAGTGCTCTTTCTCTGCAGCCAAACTACTAAGCTGGTAACTTAAATTTCATTTCCAGCAATTGTTTTACTAGTGTTTTCAACTCTCGTTGGGCAAGCCTAGCTTCATAAACAATCAAGTCCCTTGTCACTTGTAAGCATTCATGGCTGTTCAGATGTTAAATTTTGTGTTTTATGGAAAGACATGAAGAGGTATTCAATTTTAATCACTTCTTTCCTCTGTCGCCTCTCCTTGGATAGTCCAAGTTTTGCCAAGGCATTAATGGGAAGGGTAAAACTGTTGCTGAATACTGCATAATTCCTCCATCATTTTAACTTCCGTGGGCTCTAAAATTGCTGAAACTCATACCGTTCTGTTCTTCTGTGCTTCTAGTGGAATAAAATTCTGTCAGAAGGAGAGGAAGAAAATAATTTAGATTCTTAAATAACTTTATAAAAGAGCACGTATCAGATGAATCTTACAATCATAGAAATGTAAATGGGAACGGACCTCAATAAGTCATCTACTGCAGCCTCCGTGCACCGAGGCAGGGCTAAGTATTATTTAGACCATCCCTGACTGGTGTTTGTCCAAACTGTTGTTCAAAATCTTCCATGAGAGAGATTCCACAAGCACCCCAAGATAATTTGTTCCAGTGCTTAACTACTCTGACAGTTAGGAAGCTTTTCCTAATATCTAACCTAAATCTCTCTTGCTGCAAATTAAGTCCATTACTACTTGTCTTGTCCTCAGTGGATAAGGAAAACAATGTATCATCCTCTTTCTAGCAACTTTTCCCATACTTGAAGACTGTTATCATGTCCCCCTCTGTCTTCTCCACGCTAAACAAACCAGTTTTAAAAAAATCTTCTCATAGGTCATGTGTTTTAAACTTTAATCATTTTAGTTGCTTTCCTCTGGACTTGCTCCAATTTGTCCACATCTTTCCCAAAGTGTGGTGCCCACAATTGGACACAATACTAATTGAGGCCTTATCAACTCTGAATGGAATAATTACTTCTAATGTCTTGCAACACTCCTGCTAGTATATCCCAGAATGCTTGCTTTTTTGTGCAACAGTATCACATTAACTCATATTTAGTTTTTGATCCATTTTCATTTCCATATCCTTTTCTTCAGTATTCTTTTCTAAGCAGTCATTTCCAATTTTGTATTTGTGCAATTCATTATTCCTTACTAAGTGCAGTACTTGGCATTTGTCCTTATTGAATTCCAGCCTATTTATTTCAGGCCATTTCTCCATTTTGTCAAGATCGTTTTGAATTCTAATACTAGCCCCCATTAGCACAAAGGCCTATGCTTTGGATGATTGTGGTGTTCAAAACAAGCCTCATCCACCTCTTCTCCTGAATAGGTGGTCCCTAGTAGACCCCAGCATTACATCACCCTTGGTTTTTACCACTTTTATCCTTACCCAGAGACTTTGAACAGGTCTGCCTCCCATTCCTATCGCAACCTCAATGCAAGTGTATACATCCGGTATATAAGGCAACACGCTCTCCTTTTATCCTGCCTGTCCTTCCTGAACGAGCGCACCCTTTTATACCAATATTCCAGTCATGTGAATTACCCTACCAAGTCTTTGTGATGCCAATTTTGTTGGGTACTTACGGTACACTGTGCAACCATTTGACTTGTTAAAAACTATGTCTGAAGTACTTTGAAATGCTTTCAAAAGTTATGATTTTGGGCCCAAAAAAGGTATAGCCTGAGAAGGGTATAAGAAGGTTACTTTCAATATATGACTCTCTTATCCTTCATACTTTTTGTCATATATTTTTTCCCTTCTCATCTAAGGGGTTACTTACAGAGGCCTTTGGCCTCCAAAAATAACATTTGTTCAGCCCTGGTAATTATTTCAATATGACCTCTCTAAAAGTAGATTCACCCCTCAGAATCATGGTATATAAAATCTCTCTAAATTTGGGCTTCATGGTTTCCTTTTCACTTGGATTAATGGGTCTCATAGGAGGGGAGTCAAAAACTTCCAAAATTTCTCATTAGCTCCTGATAGGATTTTTTCTTCGTTATTCCAAACTACCAATGGAGTGCCGGATTAGTGGCGAGACACATAGAAAGGAACACGCATCGTATGCAATTTGAACTACCCGATATTTTTAAATCTCCCAGGTTATGGGAGCTAAAGGCATTTTCTGTTTGATTTGTTAGGTTTTGATTTTGCGGGGGAGGGATGGGGTGCCAGTAGGATCACCTTAGATACCTTGGTCACTGAGCACACTAGAGCTCAGGTGGAGGAGATAATGGAGAAAGGAGCTGAACTACCCAGGATCACTGCAGCCTGTGAGCCTGAGTCAAAGGCCATTGTAGTCCATCAGATTCTTTCCACTGGTTTCAGTGAGCTGTGGATTAAGCCCTAGGATGCAGAAGCTGGAATACTCCACAGCCTGTACTGCTATCCTGAAATTCCTCTTACTGTCCTGTTAAAAATTTGTAAAATCAATTGTCATGGGTTTATAATTGCTTCTATCCACAGAGATAATGCTTTGCACTTACAGAGCACTTAACCAACATTAATGTTCACCACACCCCCATATGGCAGTTATGTATTATTATTCCTACTTTTAGTGCACCAGTGACTAAAGGAGGTTAAAAAGGTTGTCTGATTTTTCAGAAAGCTGAGCACTTACAGTTTCTATTGACTTCAGTAGAACAAGCACGGGCTCAGCATTTCTGCAAATCAGGCTCTAAATGACTTACTAAGGGCAGAGAAAGAGCCTTGGGTTTAAGATTCAGACATACCCGTGATGCTAAGAACCCCTTAACGCCAATTGGTAAAGGTTGACTGTGCTGTAGCAGTAACTCCTGACTGGCCTGACAAACTCACCACACCTAACACGTTGCTCTCATAGTGTTTATCCACAGCGGGGCAAGTGAAGTATCTAATAAAAGCTGATAGCATACCAATTCTCCTCATTGTTACAAGATGCAAGTACGGATGATAGTTAAGAAGTTGTGTATACAGGCATGTTGTGTCTTACACTGATTCAACTTACGCGATTTCCGCTTTACGCGGTCCGCAAAAACAAAAAAAGAAAGGAGAAAAAAAATTTTTTAAAACTTTCTGCAGGGGGCGCAATTTTGTCTCCCATTGAAGTCAATGGGTTCTGGCTATAAGCGGTTTCCACTTTATGCGGTAACCACAGAATGGAACCCTCACGCAAGACGAGACACGCCTGTATGTACCAAAAATGTTTTAAAATCTGTATCCATGGCAGAGCTTACAAACAGGTTTTAGGTCAGACAAAGGATGTTAATTCACCTATCTGTTTGCCATGTCAATTAAGCAATGAGGGGGGTCATCCTCACTCTGGAGACAAAACAATGCACTTTGGGGGGATAAAAAGAGGGTGAAAGGACATCATTTTATGCTTTCCTGAGGAAGCAGATAGGGCACTTTTAGCATTCAGGAAAGTGGGATCCCTACCATGTTGGTTGGAAATCCTTTAGGTGAGGGAAGCTGCTTTAGACAAAGGTTTTCAGCCTATTAAAGTTAAGTTTAAAGGCCAAGAAGCTTTATGCTTTTTGTGTTTTATATATAACTACTTCCGGTTCCATAATTTTCTTTATTCATATTTTTATGCTTTTTCATTGTAAATATATCTCAGTGCTGTGATGTTATCTTGGCACTCATCCTCAGTTGAGCTAAACAAGTGGAGGGGTGTATGTGTGTGTGTGTGTACTGTTCCTTTGGGGACAGTGTACCTGGTAATTGCCAGATATGTGCTCTGAGGACGTGAGGATTGGTGTGTACCTATCACTAGCCTGCATGGAGAGAGTGAGCTCTGCACATACCTGGGACCATACATGCTTGTGTGGCCAGAGGCTGTCGGTTTCAGGGAGCTGAGCTACCGCAGGCACAGACAAGATTGCTTCATGCTATTGGCTGGTGGTGAGGTGTTTTGCAATCCTGGGGAGCATCATGAGTCCTCGTACCTGGATCCTTGCTCAGACCAACAGAGGTGCCCAATTTTATTACAAGACCATTGTTTTATTTTAGAATAATACACTTAACAAAGCTTCCTAATCTTGCATTTTCTAAATTATACTTCAGTTGCAGTGCGGTTTGTAATGAAAATCAGCTGGCACTTTATTATAACTTATACTATAACTTAAAACGTTATGGTAACTTCATAAGTGAATGATAGTAAGTTTAAGTGACAAAGCAGGAGTGGAATTTTCCCCTTCATTAGGGAAGTGATTGTTACTGAGCTTAAAAGGACCATGGAGAAATTTAACCTGCTTCCCCCAAAACTATATTTTAACACTTCATTCCAAAAAATCCTCACTTCAGTGCTTCATCTAGAAGAATTTATCTCAAAATATTTCTCGTTCCAATGCTTTTGATAAACCAGTTCTGATCTGTCTACTTGTATTTCTGGCTTGAGGTATATTCTTTTGTAGTTACTGGCCACTCAAATTGGTATTTAAATATTAGCTGTACAGTGTGTGTGTGTGTGTGTATGTGTGTGTATATATATATATATATATATATATATATATAAAGATCAATTCAGAATGACTCCTTCTGTTTGCCTTTTGATTTACCATTGCTAACTTTTCAACTAGTGCCAAGGATGGAAAGATCAGTCTAAACTGTGGAGCAGAACACAGATATATGTTAAACCAGGAAAGATCACTGCAGAACAAACTTGCAAATGAATTCCCCAACCTCACAATTCCTAGTACTTACATTGTCTTAGACTATCACCCTGTAAATACACAGGACTTGACTTCAGTGGAACTACTTGCATGAGAAAAGGGAAGCGCATTCATTACAATGCTTGAAGATTGAAGCCAATGGAAGTAAATCTAGGTATTTCCATTAGTATTTGCAGGCTTGGGGCTGTAGTTTATAAGGTGTTCTTACCTCATTGTAAAGCATCTCATTTAGTGTTGGCAATACACAAATAACAGTTTTTTTCTACACTCCTGTTTTAAAAAAATATATTTCTTGAATCTTCTATTTCATTCAGTTCATTCTGTTCTTAATTAAAAAAAGGTGAAGCTTTTGTGTCCATTTAAAAATGAGGGATCTGAGCTCTGGTTGATGCAGAGCATTCTTTATACATTATCAAATATTTGGGTCTGCTTTAGTTGCCAGACAAACCTCTCGCTCTGTGCTTTCATTCTGAATCCATCCTGGAAAGCATTTTCTTTTTTTTCTTTTCTTTTTTTTTTATTTTGCAGTGGCTTTTCTTTCTTTAAAGATATTGTTTAAAAGATGCTGTTTGAAATGAAATTGCATTGTAAATGCTACAGGATGCTCAAAAACCTCATAGCCTTGACATCTGAAGTCTTCCAGAACAAGTTAAGTGGACTCTGTATTTGAAGTGGCAATACAATGCTAAGATGTAGCAGAAGGGAAATGAATCATATTAATTCTAACAGACTTCAAGAAACTTATTGCAGCTCTGCAAATTCTTTACAGCTTTGGTTCAGAGGTCCTTGGTATAAAGAAGTGTTGAAATCAAGGACAAAGATGCAGACAAAGACTGCTGGAATATGGAGAGTTTATGGCCAGAACTTGTATGAAAGCTTCATTTCTTCATTCTGACTTCTTTCAGAATTCAAAAAAACCCTTCAACAGCTCTGAACACAAAGGCTGAACAAGCGACAGTGTCTCTGGCCTCTGAGACTAAATGGATTCTTCATTGATAATTACATATAGCGATGGACCATTGTGATACATGCTACAATCTTATCCCCAAGGTTAAATTTAATTTAAACTAGATTTTGTTAGGCTACCAACCCACAAGTTACTAGCCTAAATTCAGAACCTAAGTTAGTTTAAAAACTGCTACTAGACAGATTTGGATGAAGAATTTTTTTTTTTTAAGCACTGTTCAGAGTCACAGCTCTGGGGTGAAGAAGTGAAAGTAAAGGAACATCCATCAGTAGGGATTATAGTTTTATGTTTTAGCTCTAGGGATAGAGACAAACAAGTGGAACTTGGATATCTTCCACCCACTTCTCTAACCCTAACATTACCAAGATCCATTTGTTTCCCTGGATCCTTGCAGCTAAAGCTTTTCTTCAGGCACACCTCTCTTCTATCTGAGTTGCTGCAAATTTTTTTCCTCTGGCCCTTTTGAAACTCATGGTCTCTAGTTTATTAAAAAAAAGTTGCTAATTACTCACCCATCAGTCCAAGACACCCCCTCTTTGAAGCCCTCTGTGGGCTCCCCACTCTTCTCCAATCCATTAAGTTCAAGCCTCTTGTCTTAACCTTGAAGATCTGTGTACCTCTGCCTTTCCCAGCTTATCAGCTCTTAGCTTTTTTCAAATTGCCCTTATCCACTTTGCTTACCTTTAAGGCTCTATTATTTGGCTCCTCCCATAAGGACTCCCAGGCCTTCTTCCATGTCACCCATGTAGATGGGACTCCGTTCTTCACAGCCCATCATGCTGACCAGTATTCTCTCATTGTTTCCTTATATTCCTCCATCTGGGTTTGTCTGTCTCTACCTCTGTTGCTTCCTGTCCTGTGCTTAGATTCTGAGTTCGTGGGGTAGGGACTGTCTGTGTTGTATCTGTACGGCACCTAGTACAATGGGGTCATGGTCCATACTACCAATAATGATGATGATAATAATGAGGGGCAGCACTGGAGAGTTAGGCCAAGATTTTCAGAAGTGACCAGTGATTTTGAGCACCTCGGTTTCTGGACATGTGCACCTGAGTTACTTCAAAGGAGGCCTGTCTTTTAGAAAGTGCCAAGCATCTGCCCTATGAAGATCAGACTTATTGAGTTGCCTCCAACTGAGCATCCAAAATCACTGGTTACTCTGGATTTCCTTGGCTTGAAATCTTCTCTTACCTTGATCTGCAGGGACAAACTCTAACAGAACCTTGTAGGTAAGTCTCTCTTTTCCCATTCGAAATACTTGTTTTTCTGCAAGAACTGCCCCTGAGGGTTTCAGTTGAGGATTCCTGTCTATGAAGAGTTGTACTGAGGTTTTACAATTGTTTTGTGACATGGAAGGTGCCACTGGTCAGGTAACTGTGCCTGAGGAGCACGTTCCAGGGTGGGCAACAGAACCCAGAACCTGAATTACTAAGGAAAGATTTTCTTTCTTTAAACAGTACCGAGATGTGTTGAGGAACTAACATCGATCAGCAGCCTCATGTACAGGGGGCACATTCATTTGAGTTGCAAAAACACCTCCATAGACAATGGCCTCTGAAACAGCACTGCAGAAAGGAACCATCTGTTTCTGCATTTGAAAGAGGGATTTGACCCTAAGCACATTGATCAACGTTTCAGTGCAAACTGCATCATTTAATGTATTGTCCATCCATGTCCCTAGACACTCACAGGCATTCATTTGTTTTTTCTAAGCCGATATTGGCTGAAGCACTTGAAGATAATTCCTCACTGTACTTATTACTCTAGTTGCTTATGAACAACATTGATTTTGTATTTTGATGTAGACATTTGTAGACTTTCTCTGTTAGCTAGTTCTGAAAACAACCCACTCAGCATTTATAAAAATGGGATGGTGGTGTTGAGCTCCTCTGTGCATTGGCACCAAAATGCAGTGCATTATACTTTACTACTTTCCCTTTCTCCAGTCCCCTGGGTCCATACTGTATTTACAAAGGAGAGCTACATTTATTCGCCATTTTAATTGATTTCACAATACTTGTAGTGAGAGTTTTTTTCCGCAAACTTTCTCATGTTATTGCCAAAGGATTTGTGACTTCTTAAAAGTCTATAAGCGCTTGACTTCATTACAAGTGTTTACTGTCTGGAGTTTGTTTCTGAGAGAGGAGAAATTCCTGGCAGCGGTATTGTGGACTTTTCTACTTATTGCAAAACTGCTAAATGTTTTTGGTGATGACTAGTTGTTGGGGCACTTTATGGCCCTTGTACATTGGCAAGCGTGCTCTGCCAGGATCTAATGTACCTGATAATGGTGGGCAGGGAAAGCTCTTCATTTATGTGATTTGTAATGTTGTTTGCTGGGTTTCATCAGTCGCTTCTGTCTTAGTCGCTGTTACCTACCAGCTCTGTGTTCTTGGGGAACCACAGTGCAGTACCCAGCCTGTCTGACTCATGAAAGATCTTCCCTCCTCATCCACCCCCCAACTCCTGCTTCCACCAAATCTGCATCAGAAGAAAGTCTTACAAAAAGCAATGAAAAGGCAGTGGGAAACACACCTAAACCTCTGGGATAAGGATGACTGGATTAAGGAAACTCCCCTAGCCTTATTTGCATCGAAGATGGGACAAGGCAGCATCTCCATTAGCATACAGAATGGAGAACAGAGATTCCAAGGCAAGAATTGCACTGAACTCTGGGACCAGAGAAGAGGGAAGTACTGCATCGTGGGGGACCTCTGCTCCAGATGTTAATGAACTGACGCCTGCACACACTGAGCTCGGCACTCATCAGACCAATTCTGGTAATAAATACTTTATTGGTTTCCAAAATAGTGAAGCTCCTGAATTGCATTGTGAGCTCCCTCCAAGAAACATGGCCCAAAGGCAGGAATGATCAGTTCCCATGGCCTATCCTGAACAAAACAACTTTGGTTTACTCCCTTGTTTATACATAAACAAATCTAGTGTTCTCCCGTGAACACTTTTGTTTCTCTGCAAAAACTCTGACCCACGCTCAAGTAACTGTTCTGATGACTGAATCCAAAATCTGCATCAGTTCCATTGGGACTTCATCTTCTCCTGACTGTTTATGCTGGGGGCTCTGCCTGTTTCCCCCGCTCTGGATCCTCAGCTGCTGCCACCACCTGGGACCCCGGATCAATTCCAGCTTCATGGAGTGGTGAGAACCCAGCTCGCTCGCTCTCTGTCTAGGTATAGCCTTCTGACCTGGACCTGTGATCATTTACAGTTCTTCTTAGAGTGATTGCTTATGTGCTTTCCAATAGGTATATGCACGGAAATCTCTCTCCTTCTTGGTCCTGGGCTTAAAGTTCCTGCAAATGGAACACTTTTTTCTGTTTGGTGTCCTTCTCCCAAACACTTTAAGCACTCGGAGTGCGAGTCGCTATTAAGAATAGGTTTCCCGCACTTTTCGCAGTACTTGAATCCCGGCACCCGAGGCTTGCCTCGGTGCCGGGTTAAAAGAATAGGGGGTGAAAAAAAAACCTAAAGGAAGAGTTAACTATATACAATATTCTACTATCAACAATAAACAACTAACTATAACTATAAAAACACTAACTATAACAGAACCGCTAGAGAGTAAAGCTATGTAGCAAGCGAAAGCTGTTCCAATGACTGCCATGAACAGTAAGAAGAAACTGAGCCGGGGGCTGGTCAGCAGGATCATATGTACGCTGCCATAAAGGCACCCCTGCCGACCCGACGGGTACCACTAGGGGAAAAAGCTTCCAGCGATTGTGCACGCAGTGTGCACACCCCTATTGGAATGGACATGAGCAACACATCTCGAAGAACAAATGAGAGGTGAGTAACCGTCTTTTTTATAAACCTGACTTTTATAATCAAATTTGTTAGATCAGGGGTTCTCAAACTTCTTTGGTTCGATACCCCTTTTCCCTCTGCCATGTTCGCTGCTGCCCCCCGGGTATGTCTGCCGAAATGCCGCTGAATTGAACTCTTCTGGTTTTGGCGGCATTTCGGTGAACACGCAGCTTTTCTCTGTGTTTGCCAAAATGCCCCTAAAGTGGAAGAGTTCCACTCGGCGGCTTTTCAGCGGACACACTCCCACATTCAGAACATCTGCCGAAATGCAACGGGAGTTTGCGACCCCCCTGGAATTGCCCCATGACCCCCAGTTTGAGAACCGCTGAGTTAGATTTAATGTTATCACTGTTTCATTTGTTTGGCTCCCCTATGGTTATTACCTGGCAATAAATAAGTTTCATGATTAAGCTGGGGGGTTTTGTGTGTGTGTGTCTGTGTCTGTGTCTCTCCCCCCTTCCCTCTCTGCCTTTCATGGGTATTTCTGGTTTCCTCATTTGCTCTGCAGCAATGCTCCTCAGACCTAAGCTAAAAGACCTCTGCAGCGCCCAAGAATCCGGTATGGTTTGCTCATCAAGTGGATTACTACCAGAACAATTATAAGGTGAAAGTAGGTATAGGGACGTGCTGAACCTGGGACATATGAGGGTGGCAGACTGAAAGTGCTGCTCGACCCAGCCTGCTCAGGCGTACTCTGTTCTGATGCAGTGCCCATGGCATATGAGGGTGACTGCTTGGAAGTGCTGTTCCACCCAGTCTGCTGAGTCCAAGGACCTATAAGGATGACAGCTTGGAAATACTGCTCGACTGAGCCTGCTGACTCCAGGGCTATATAAGGGATCAGCTTGGGAGTGGTGGGGGAAGGGATAGCTCAGTGGTTTGAGCATTGGCCTGCTAAACCCAGGGTTGTGCGTTCAATCCTTCAGGGGGCCATTTCGGGATCTGGAGCAAAAAGTTGTTGGATGATTTAGTCAGGGATTGGTTCTGCTTTGAGCAGGGGGTTGGACTAGATGACCTCCTGAGGTCCCTTCCAACCCTGAGATTTTATGATTCTATGATTAACTCAGTCCTCTCAGATGCACTCTGTTAATGTCTGTGTGTCCATCTGATTCTGGGGCTGGAAGAATCCAGCCCTGGGGAACCTAGGTCCTGAGGAGAGCTCCACTGGGAGGGAACTTGCTGCAGGGAGAAGTGGTGCTCTGTATGAGAACACAAGTGACACAAGCAGTACATTGATAGAAGTACAGAATTTCCCCTCCCCCCAAGAAGAGTAACCCTAATAAATGAGCATACCCCAAGGTTAGGGGCAAAGCTGGTAACATCACTTAAATGGTTTCATGCACCAGCCAAGGGATTTACAGTTTCAGGAACAGAGACACACCACATCCGAAGGTCAGAGAGTCAGAAAATCATCCTGCCCGCAGCACCGCATTCATACCTCAGATATTGGCATTTAGCTGGGAGCTGGCAAAGCATTCTAGGGATACAAATGCAAATGAAAGCACAGAGCATTCCACTTTCCTTCAGCACTCCCTGTGTCCCCAGGGAAGGAGATTGGTTGAAAAATTTTCATTTTTCAACCATTTTTTAAACTGGAGCATGGTTTCCAGACTCAGATCCTCAGGTTCGGGGCTCTGGCCTCAGCTTTGGAACTGTCCTTAAGCAGAGCTCTTGCAGTGTGCCAGACCTGCTAAGCTCTCACTTCCTCCATGGAGAGCCTTAAACGGGACCCCTAGCTCTGCAGGACTCCCTCTTCACCATGTGAGCTCTGTTCAGCGAGTCCAGCTGAGACAGACCCCGGATGGAGACTTGTCCGGGGATTAATGCGCCTTGCCAAGCCTTTGCCATGACACTCACGCAGCATCGTGGGGTTTATTAGTCAGCTGGAACACAGCATAGGAAGTCCTTCAGTTAGCAAGTTAAAGCATAGACCAGTCTGGTTAGCCCAGCCAAGCTGTAGTGAGCCCCTTGGTTCAAGCGTAGTCTTTGGTGAGAATGCTGGGTTATACTTGGCCTGAGGTAAGTGACTGGTCCTTTGGGACTGGGAATAGTATACCTGAATAGTATGCTGATTTTTGGTGTATCGGGCCATCTGTCATAAAGGCAAGCTTGCCTAAGTGGCAAGATAGACCAGAGCAGGGCTTAAATTGTCAGAGTATTTCCTGGAGCCCCCCATCCCCTGCCAGCCTCTGTGGGAGGCACTGAGGCTTGGGGCTTCAGCCCTGCAGGGGAGGGGAGGTGCTCCCTCTCCAGCTTCACGGGTGGACTGGCACTGATTCCCGGCACTGGGAGAGGACCGGCATACGGCACCGACATCACGTCCTTGATCACTGGCACTGGATACTTGCCAGTCTATGATACCAGTCTCCTTAGATTTGCAGCGGGGGGGCCTCAAAAGACTGGTACACCCCATCACAAGTATTTAGTGCACTGGATGAGGTGCACCACATGTAGTGATAGGCATATGTAGGACCCATGGATCTTGAGAGGTGTGTTGTGGGGAGTGTTGGTCATTGCAGTGGTGGAAATATGTCTGTAGCTTTTGCATCTGTTGTTCTGGTAAGGTCTGGTTATGCTTTGAGTTGGTGTGGCCTGGTCTGAGGGGAGCAGGCTTCTGATGTTGGGCTTAAAGAGGTTGGGTTGTTAGGCCAGAAGAGGAGGTTTGGGGAATGTTTCTTTCAGGATAGGGTCCTTTCCTTGTGAGTTAGTAACAGGGACTCATTGCTGCTTTGCAGAGGTGAAAATAACTTAAAGGACTTCGGAGTCCTGAGCAGGGGGCAGGGCCTCAACCAGAAGAGGCGGGGTCTTTAAATCCCCAGGCCCTTTAAATCAGGATTTAAAGGGCTTGGGGCTCTGTCTGCAGTAGTGGTGGCTGGGAGCCCTTGGCCCTTTAAATCACCCCCAGAGCTACTAGCCGCAGAAGCGGTTGGGAGCCCTGGGGCTCATGGGCAATTTAAAGGACCCGGCGCTCCAGCTGCCTCTACCGCAGCGGAGCCCTGCGCCCTTTAAATTGCTTTGACACAGCGTTTCTGAGTGGGGAGGTAGTTTTTAAGGTATATGGGGAGTGTGCGGTTCTTCCAGCAATTGCAGGGATGCCCTTTAGAAAAAGGTCAGTCTCACGGGAAGAGTGGCATTTATCCTCAGTGTTCCCAGGATTCCAGATGAGGTACATATATGGATGAGATGTACGTTGTATGAGGAATACTGCAGCCCTCCAGGTCTCCATACCAGCTGCTAAAAAGGCTTGAAAAAGGAACCACCTTTATAAAGGGAAAGTTAAAACATGATGCTATTAGGCAATGAGGCACTCCCAAGATGTGTGGGGAGCAAAGTCCAGAGGAGAGGTTTTTAGCAGCTGGTTGAGGGGAAGAAACATGACAAAGAACATTTAAAAGAAGTGCGTCTGGAACGGAATGTAAGTTGCCCAGTGGCCCTACCATGAGCTGCCAGCAAAACTAACTATTCAGAGAGAGCAACTTCTCCGCCAGTGGAGGAGCAGAGTGTTAACAATCCCATCAGAAACCAGCCGAAGGCAAAGGCTGGCCAGGCTGGAAACTTCTGCCCACTGCAAGAGGACAGTGAAACCTGAAACAGGAGGATCAGATGTAAGTGAACAAAGGGAAGCAAGCGGTTTATAGTTCGCTGGTGAGCTGGGCACTGCTGTTCTCAAGACCTGTGCAGAGGTTTTTGTTTGAGGATTAAAATAGCTTGTCTTACGGTATATATACTATTCCATAGCCCCTTAATTTATTATCATTCACTGGACTCCAGGTGTTAGGATAAGAACTCACCTTCCTCCCAAGGCCCCACCATCAGTCCCCTTCTCCCCTGAAGCCGGTGCTCTGGAGCTCGGGGCTCGGGCTATTGGCCAGGGGTGGCTTGGGACAGGGCTTCTCTGGCCACGAGAGACGTGGGGTTCTGGTTGCCGGGTGGGAGACTTGGGCTCCAGCAGGTGGGAGCGGGGCCTTGGGAGGAAGGGGCGTTCCCGAAGAGGGTTGTTCATCCGCTGACCATGATGTTTACCTCTGAAGCATGGGCTGGCACCATCAGTGGCTACGGGCTGTGTATCTGCAGCTTTTCCAGATCTGTAAGACAATAGCTGTTGTCAGTGTGTTTTATTTTCCCCTTTATATTCACTGATGTGAATCCTATAGGTTTCCTGTTGTCATGCTGCCTGAGTTTTGAAGAGGAAGGCTTATGGTTGGTTCTTCCTGGGGAAATAAATTAACAGCATTTGATGTTTTAAATGGTCCTCCAGGGAAAATTTCAGAATTAAAACCCTACTGAGAAGATATTGGGGGGTAGGGGAAGGGGTTCTCTTCTCAC
This sequence comes from Dermatemys mawii, assembly GCA_007922305.1. NCBI lineage: Eukaryota > Metazoa > Chordata > Testudines > Dermatemydidae > Dermatemys > Dermatemys mawii. The sequence goes on along the minus strand of ML677341.1, from coordinate 8,647,102 downwards.
CTCACTATTAGCCTAATTTCCCCCCTGTGACCTTCCTCCAGGTATCTTAGCTTCTTCCTGGATCTTCTCTGTTCCTGTATAATATTGAGGACCAAAATGAGCAACATTTCAGATATGAACATTCAATTATTTATATATTCAAATGTTGTTACAGTGGACTAGTGAATTATGCAAAGGCCTGGCTAGGAGAAATCACTTGAGTTCCAGTTCCCAACCCTGACACTGGCTTACTGTGCATGCATCCACAGGCAAATCATTTGACCTTTCCCTGACTCCATTTTCCTGTTTATAAACTGCTAATAGTGACACTTGGGGATGTTGGGAGGTTTGTATGTAAGTGCTAAGAATTCGATCAGTATGTGCTGCGTTAGCACAGCAAACTGGGAACCCTTCAATAAGTTGTGTTAAATATGCATCCATGGCAAAACATTTAGCAAGTGTATAGGACGTTCCAGGTCTTATTTGTCTCATTTTTTGGACGTGACAAGGATAAATATGACAAATTATCATATGAAAGACTGTTTGAGATGGAGACGTTTTTAGAGATTAGCATGTGCAGTAATTTTCGGTCACGAAACATTAGTGTTAAATTATCACTAGCATTCAGTCCAACATGGCTGCAGTTCAGAACATCAGGGGTCCTTATCTCCCATTACTCATGTAGAAATTCTTGTGCATATCATCACCCAGCATAGACCAAATTGAGAACCAGCTGTCATGCTCCTCACTTCAGCTGGAGGGATGCTATTGAGGGTGGGATGATGTACTGTTTGCATCGTCTTGATATTTATTTTTTTAAAAAACAATTTCAGAACTTCAGCACTCATTAATAACAACCTTACAATTACAAGCCAGTGTTCATATGTGATGGAGAGGAAAGTTAGTTGGGAAATATTAAATTTTCAAGCTTCCAAGGGGTTGTTTATAAGCAACATGATTTTAAATGATTTTTCTGTTGCCGATGTTTCCTTTTATTAACGTTGCACCTTCTACATGATGATGTCTTTATGCTCAGAAGGCAAATCTTAGATCCAATTTACCAATCAATGACCTTTGGACATGCAGGGGTTTAGACCTCAACTTGGGTGTTGAGTTTTGAAATGTGTGGACAAATCCTAATGTTAACCCAATTGTTTCCATGAAATATTTTTAAAATGCCAGTGAAAGCCAATGTTTTGTGTAGATGTAAGTATTCAGCTGAGCAGTGTTCTCAACCAAGATATCACAGCATTTGTGCTAGTGCATGAGCGCCAGAGGGTGAAACTGACTAGAGGAAAAAGCTGAAATTGCTTAGGGGGTTTCCTTTGCCTGTGCTGAATGAAGTGCAGGATAAAGAGTGAAAAGTAAATTTGAAGTTTAAAGTACTTTCAGTTAACACACATTTTAAAATGTGTGTTTAACCTGGTAATCTCCCTTTTAGGGAGCATGGTCTAGGACTCTGGAGAGCTGAGTTCTGTTCCTAACTATGCTACAAACTTCCTTTGTCACACAAGGCCTAATCCAAAGCCGATTCATATCAATGGGAATTTTTCCATTGATGTCAGTGTGATTTGGACCAAACCTTTAATTCCCCCGTGACTTGGTTCCCTGTCTGTAAAATGGGGATATTTCCCTGCCTCACAAGTGTATGGCAAGGATAAATACATTAATGACTGTGACAGATACTGTAGTAGTATGTGAGATAAGTACCTAGAGAGACCGATTTAAAGCCCTGATTTAGGAGAACACTTAAGCCCATGTCCCATTGGCTTCAAAGGAATTTAAGTATGTTTTTAAAGTTAAGCCTGAGCTTAAGTAGTATCCTGAATATGGATGATTTCCTGAATTGGTACCCAAGTGACTGAGCTGAGGACTCAGTCAACGGGCATGACCAAGAATAGAACCTTAAGAGTTGTGACTCTCTAAGCTGTCTAAGTGCTATACTCCACAGCCTGAGAGCACCCTCTTGACTAATCACAGTGTTTGTGTGTGGTTCTCCCCTCGTCCCACTTCCTCAATGGAAATGTCACTTTCTCCTTTATGTGCATGAAAGATTGTTAATCTGGGAGTCTGTGCTGGGGCTGAGCTCTGGTTCTTCTAGGCTTAGCAGGTCACAGCTCCGGCCACCCATCTCTGAAGGCAGCGCTGCCGCCAGCAGCAGCAGCATAGAAGTAAGGGTGGCCATTAGCATGTCTGGCCACCCTTACGTATTCATTCTGCAAGTTCTTTCATGCACATAAATAAGAGATTCATGCACCGGCCGTGCCACGCTCCGCCTCCTCTCACACACCACTCCGCTGCTTGAAGAACATCTCTGGAAAGTTGCGCTGCTGCTTGTATAACGCACTCATGTCAGAGCTTCACATGGTGACCATTGGCTTTTGGTAATGTCAATAATATCGCCACACGTTCAAAGTCCTACGGTGAAAATTTTAAATGACATCATTGCTTGACCCCCAGCACCTCGTTCATTACAAATTAAGCACGGCTGGGAGGTGAGTGGTGACCGTGCTGTATAATGCTCTCTTGGTTTCTGAAGGTTTCAGCCGACTGATGAACATTCAAGGTTCTTGATTATTTCTTCTTCTGTTTCTCTCCCCAGAGCTGTTCATTTGAATAGGGGTAATTTATTGAAGAGTATATTAAAAGCCAATCACTCTAATGTCAGGCGCATGAATTACCACAGCATGCACTGTCATTTGGTGGCTCTTTTAATGCCAGACGTCAGCGTAATCTCAAGAGCCAGAGGGGTGTTCTTTTTTGTTGTGGTTCTTTCAGTCTGTGAATGCTGTAATTAAACATTCAGTCTGCAAAAGAAGAAGCGATTTTAAACTATTCTTCAGAGAAGGTAAAAATGCAGGTTGTGATGAGGGCTTTTCAGATGGGCCATTGTTCCGATAAGGGCGCAGTTCATCCTGCGTAGAGGGCCAAGCACAAGGGCCTACTCTGAGGGCTAAGTGATACGTAGGTCCTTGAGCGGGTGTCTGCACAGGGGAGAATTTCACCCTCCACATACAAACTCATTTCAAAAGTTTCCTCTGTTCCACTCAACTGAGACAAACGTCACCTGCTAGGAAACCCATTATGCTGGAGAGGACTAATGCAGTGATTCTCTGTGGAGCAAGGGTCTGCCAACAGCTAATGGTCTCCAACTATGGCTCTGCAAGAAAGGTTTTCTCGCTCCGGGTCACCCATGCAGGTTCTCTGCTAGGTCAGCGCCGACCTTCTCCTGGCAATTTCCGTGTATGAAGGGATTGCACATTTGAACCGCTGAATTTTTTCTGCAGGACGCCCATTGCCTCCAGGCGTGTGCTTGCACTGATTGCCTGGAGGAGTGAAGATCAGTGTTTTTCATATGGAACTATGTAGATGCCTCTTTCTTTCCCCTCTTCCCCATAAAACTCTTTTTAAAGTTTTTAAATCTTTTTTTAAATTCACACACACCACAGGCTGGCAGCTGTGCCTCTGAAAATGACAAGAAAGAGAAACTCCCAGGTAGCATCTGACAATCTTGGGAGAGAGAATTTTAATTTTATGGGAATTTATTGGTGCGCAAGGTGGGAACAGTCTGTGTCCCTGGAATGAAAAATTACAGGGCTGAAGCCAAATTCCGTTTTGCAGTGTTTGAGGAACAAGCGGGAGTATGACTGATGTATTGTCTATTTTAATCAACTCTCTAATGCTGGGGATGGGAGGAATATCTGGTTCATACACAATGTGCATACACTGCTTGCCCCTGTTGATCTGATTCATATTGATAGGAATATCAAGACTAGGAACTGGAGATTTGCAATGATTCTCTCCTCCCCCCTGCTGTCTGGCCTCAATCCACCGCCCTTCCTGGCCTCTGCAGCTATTCTGCATCTGCTCTCTGCCACCCATCCCTAATCCCTGCCTGCCTTTTTCTTGGCTGTGCCCGCACCCCACTGCCTACTCTGCTTCTTCCCTCACCCCTGGCAGATGTCTGGAGATCCCCTTCTCCTGCCTGGATCCCTCCACCTAGCATGCCTCCCATCACCTGAACCCTGCACTGCTCCACCCCATCTTTCTATTTCAGCTCCGTCCCGGTGTCCATGTTCATACCCTGTATCTAGAGGATTCTGAGGGTCCAATACTCAACAAATTCATAGGGAAAGGAGCATCCAGGATGCATCCTCCCCTTATTAAACACAGTTAGATACGTGATAATAGAGTGTGATTTCTAAACTCTGCTTACACCCAAATTGGTCTCATCCCAAACTGAGAGAGACAAGGTCCTCCCTGCTTAGATCTGACACAAAGTACAAATTGGCTCAAAAGTCCTTTCCAGATGGAATGCAGCTTCCTGGTAAGCTGGCGGGGGTGGGAAACCCTGTTGATTTGAGAACTCAATGCCCAGTTGCTAGAAGGCTTTGTTGTAGCCTGTAACAGTGTTTACTTGCACTATATTATTCAGCCTCTAGTTGTCTCTGTGCAGCATAGAATTTTAGACAGGATGTAATCCCTGGTAAACAAGAGGGACAAAGTTGGAATCTAAGCTCTATGGAAACCTGTTTTTCTTTAATAAATGCCTCAAGTTTAAAAAGGACTTGGACTAAATCCAAGCTGTGTTTTTGCTGTTTAATTAAATCTTTCTTTCATTGCAAACGGTGTCACTAAACCTTAGGAAAAACACATTTTGTGACAAATTATTTTTCTGGTTCAACTGTCTCAATCCACCAAAGATTACATAATGTTTGGTTCAGGCTACTTTGATTTAATGGGTAAGTCAATTTTAAAAGTGGTTTGATAAATGATGGGTAATTTTCCTTATCTTTGCTCCAAAGTTATTTGTTACAATCTGATCATTGTACCAAAGAACTGAGGGTAGTTGGTAGAGAGAGGGTCTTTACATGGGGCATGAGATTAAAGGTTCTTGATTCATTTCACTTGTGACCGAAATCCAGGACTCTGGAGAAACAACCTGTCCCACTCTGACACTTGTTCTTAGATCTAAGTTATAACAACACATGCACATACTGAATATCCTTCTCTCTGGTCTTAAGAAGAACATGAGACATCTTGGAAGCAAAGTTACACTAAAAAATTATGTGGAGAGTGAATATAAACTAGTAAATTCATTTGTTCCAAGTACATGAAGTCTGTCTATCCAGGTACTGATCTGGGCCCTATCTCAATAGTATCTGAGCACCTCTCAAACAAAAATGAGTTTATCCCCCCATGGCTAATGTGGTAGGAAATTGTCTGTTCTACTGATGAGGGAAATGAGACAAAAATAGATTACCTGAGCCTTTCTGGAGAGGTTATTTAATCTGGGCCAGAGATAAGGACTGAACCCAGACCACCTGGATTCAGATCGAGTGCCTTAAGGATCTGTAGTCCCTTAGCCCTGAACTGCTTCCATGTAAACCTTGTGAAGACCCTCAACAGCTACTGTCAGCATTGACTTCTTTACTTTTTAATGAGCTTCTCCAAAATCATTCCAGGTCAGCCCAAGCCCCGTATTATAGAATCTATTTGAGTGGTGACTCCCCAGCGCTCCCTTGAGAGGATGGTGGAGAAGCATTTAAAGGAACCCATTCTCTCGGGTTGAAATTAGGTTTTGCAAAAATCAGACTTTATAATTTAAGTCTCCAGAGACAAGAGACTAACTAACCAACCCACTGTGCCACCTGGTCCTCTAACATCCATAAAATCTCTTGCCGCATAATATTTCCCTTACCAGTTGATCCAAAAGAATACAGAGTGCAGTATAGGCAAAGGCTAGTCTTTCTGTGATTGAGTATTCGATTCTTCATTTCATGAGGTTCTTGCAAACAGCTTAGACCCAGTCTGATGGAAGATATTGGGGACAGGAGAGAATTGGAAGGGAAAACTATATTTCTTCCCTCCCTCCCCAGCAGCATTTTGTCCATTGTTTGTGTAGCTTGTAAATCACTGAACACCTGAATAAATGTTGGCTGTGAATTTTGATGAGACTAGATGGTCATGACTGAGCAGCCAACAGACCACATCTGTCTCAGTAGAAGATGGACTGCATTTAGTATTGCTGATGGGGATGTAGGAGAAGAAACATCAAACTTTAAGGCTAAGGATAGACACATGGGAAATCAGCAAATGTTCTCAGAAACCAGTAGTAAGCTGGAGGGGACCTGTGATGGAACAAGATTTAGGTTTGTGCCTCCTTTGACTCCTTTTTGTTTTGTAAAATCAAAGGCCTAAAATGTTGTATTTTTTAAAAAGTGTGTGTGTGTGTGTGTATGGAGGGGGTGTGTGTATTTCTGTTACATGAATAGGTCATGTAAGGCTCAGCAGTATCCACAGGGGAGCGGGTCTGGTGCCCTCTGAGTGGTGCCTGCATGGCACGGTATAAGGGTTGCCACTGGCTCCCCCCACCAGTGACGGTGCACGGAACGTTTGCTGCTCTGACTAGCGTAGCTTAGGCTGCGTTCGAACAACCTAGAGTTCTTGTAAAGTTGGTGTACATAGTTAGTAGCTGACTTAGTTAGCCTTTAGCAGTAGTTAGAGTTTTGTTAGTCCTGTTGGGGACTTAGCCGGGGGACTGGTCTCATGCCCATGAGCAATCCACATAGTAGCTATCTCAGGTGCCTTGATGAAGGGCACATAAGAGCTAAGTGTCGTATCTGCAAGTAACCTCGCCACTGCTAATACAAATAAATGGAACAGTGTGTGTGTGGGTGTTCTCAACAACAACAAAATCCCCATACAGTTTTCCCCTAGGGAGGAGAAAAGACCGCTGTACAGCAGATGTTAGTCATGTCACTTAATGCTCAACTATTCTATATCGGTTTTTGTACTTCAGTCATCACTGTATCTGAGCACTTTTGAGTAGTGCATTAAGCAACATGGCCACATGTCTGTTGTGTGTTGCTTGTTCTCTCCTCTCCCCAGAGGGAGAAGTATGTGCAGTGGAGTGTCTTAGTTTGGCCAGATGTCTTCCCCCCTCCCCATTGAATATAAATACGTCTGTGGCTATGTGTCGGAGAAGTCCTGCTCAAAGGAATGCACTTTGCACTTGGAATAGAAGATGGGAAGGTTTGTAACAGTCCTTATTTGGGGGGTTGGGGGGCGGAGTTCATCCCACAGTCTCTGCCCAGCCCTGGAGAAAGTTCCTTCTTCCTCACAAACTAACTTTACTCTTATTGTTGAGAGTTCCACTCTACCAGAGCAACATAGTTGTTGACCATGGTCTTCATCCTCGAGCTTTAGACAATCTTTTAGATAACCTAGAAGGTACTAAAGCACTAAGATGCCATAGTGTTGAGGATTGCATATGAATGTGAATGGAATGGAAGTTAGAATTTCAAGTCTTGCTTACGTTGCTTTTCCCGGGAGAGACTATGATGGGGTGGAAGAAGGGTAGATAATGACATCAGAGAAATAATTCAAATAAAATATAATTGAAGAATGAAATGTGTTGGGTTTTTGAAATCAGATAGTCAAAGCTGTGGGTGTCTTTCTTAAGCCCCTTTGAAAACAAAGGGTTGGAAGAAAAGTTCTTTTGTCCAATATTCGACACCCCCTGCATTATCACTTTAGAAAGCTTCTATTTATGTGTCTAGATTTTCCAACAAAATCCTTTAGCAAAGCAGGAAAGACCAGCATTTAAACCACATTCCCAATATTTCTAAGGTAACGCACACATTTCAGGCCGTCGGTGTAGATCCACGGAGAAGCAGAAACAAATATGAACCCTAAGCTTTTACCTTTACATGTCAGCTCTAACCATTTGAGCAACAAGGCTGTCTCTCTACCTGATCCAAACACTTAGAAAGAAGCACTTTGGGGAAAATGTCAAAGGTTGAGTTGGTTTATTTTTCAGACTAAAATCATTCAGGCCTTCTCATTCTCAAGTGCTTAACTGTCAGGGATGCTATATCAGTACAGTATTGATAGTAACCTGCTGCTAGGATCTTGACTGAGACCATCAATGCATTTCACACAAGCCTTCAAAAGAGCAGGAAGCAGCAGTGATATCCATTCACTTCTCACCAGGGTTGCACTTGTATCAACACTATAGAGCTGGAAGGCTTTGGGGCCCCATTAGCAATCCTCGTTGCCTTTCGGGTCCCTCAAAAGTGGGCCTCTACGAAAATATTAGGAGTCAGATTTTCAAAAGAGCTCTGGGATAGACATCTAAATGACGTGGTCAAAGAGTCAAGTCTTCAGTACTGCACAACTCAGCCAAGCCAGCCTGATTATAGGGCTAGAACATTGGAGTGGGAGTCAGGAGACGTGGGTTTTGTGCAATCTTGGGTAAGTCACTTGGAGAGGAGGGATAGCTCAGGGGTTTGAGCATTGGCCTGCTAAAGCAAAGGTTGTGAGCTCAATCCTTGAGAGAGCCGTTTAGTGATCTGGGGCAAAAAATGTGTCAGGGGACAGTACATGGTCCTGCTAGTGTAGGCAGGGGACTGGACGTGCTGACCTTTTAAGGTCTTTCCAGTTCTATGAGATAGGTATATCTCTATATATTATTTTTATATTATATATTCCCCACCCAACCTTTGTCTGCTTTGGCAGATCTTTGGGGCTAGGACTTTCTCACACTATGTATTTGTTCAGTGTCTACCGCAACGGGGCTCCAGTCTCATGTGTGGCCTCTTTTTTACTACTGTAATATAAATAAAAATCTTTCCTCCTTTTAATCTCATTAGAAGTTTGTAGGTGCTGTGCTCATTTAAAAAGCTGGTCTCACTTTCAGAAGTCTGCCCTACATGTTGCTTTATTATTCCATAACATTCTATAGTTAGACTTGGCTAAAAGTTTTGGCATATTTCTATTGGCTTTTGGTCCTGTTTACAACTTTTGCTCACAGTTTAGTGAGTTGATAAATAGCTTTAAAATGATCTTTGTAATTTTCAAAAGATGGGGCCAAGAGGATGCTAAAATGAAAAAAGCAGAAGTTCTACAAAACTTTCAACAAACCCTGCAGATTTTGAAAAATTCCCCATGGCACTGTCTTATCTCCCTCATGTATTTTTGTATCAAATCGTAATGGTATGACCTTAATGAAACCTGGGAGGGGAAATCATTAAAGTAGTTTGCTTGATCAAATATTTCCATGCCTTACACTTCTATATTATATGTTTCTAATCCCCCTTGATTAACAGCTATGCAAATTGTTATAACATGCTGAGCCTTGTCTATCTGTCTTTTTATTTACATTTTATGAAATGTTTAATTTGAACAGCAACATTAGCAAGCCTTGTTTAATTACACTTCTCCATTTGTATTTCTAGTCATGTCAATCTAGAGAACATCTTAAGGGGAGATTAAAAGCTATTTCTTCCTCTCTCGCAGAGCGATTTTCATTTGCTTCACTATCAACAGTTAAACTATGCAGTGGAATAGCTCAGCTTCCAAAGAAATGGCTTTGTTTTTCTAAGGGCTTGTCTACAATAGTGCACTCTACAAGGGGTGTGATTTCTAAAGTGCACTAATGTGTTGCACATTAATTGGTCCATGTAAACCCTGCTGGTGTGCACTAACAGCTTCCTTGTGCACTTTAGGGCAATGTAGTGTCAAACCCTGAACCCTGACTTTGACGTTAAAGCTATCAGAAGACTCCGTCTTGCTCTGACGCTGACTTGCTGTGTGACCTTGGGCAAGTCAATTAATCTGTCTGTGCCTCAGTTATCTATTTATATACTGTGGGTGATATTAGCCAATATAACAGGATGGGGGTTGGGAATTCATATTTTAAAGCTCCTCTGTGGTCCTCTGTTGGTAGGTGGTATGTAAATTAAAAGCAGTAGTATTTCTTAATGACTAAAGCCCCAATCCAAGAAAAAATATGATTTTTCTGCCAACCTTGCAAAACTCAGCCTGTGATCTGCTTCTTCCTCACTCTCTCATATCATTGCTGCTAATAAAGATTCTGCGATCTCGACTTAGCTGACACTTCTGGTAATGATACATGGCAGAATAGAATCCAGCTTAAACTTCTGTAGCTGCCCTGACACTGCCATACTTAACAGCACTAAAAACAATTATTTTGGGCCCAATCCTCAGTTCGTGTAAACTGGCATCGCTCCAGTTTAGGATCTGGCTGCAGAGGGGAAATAGAAAGGAGGAGACATTTTTACACTCATTTTTATGATTACACCTGCAATTTAATTCTATTTATTATTTGTATTACATGACCACCTAGAAGCCTGGGTCCCTTTGTATAATTGCACAAGTATTATGCGCAGCTAGTAGCTGTGTAATCACATCATAAAACAGTTCCCTTCCAGAAGAGCACATGATCTAAATAGAACAGACAATGGGTGAGATGGGAAAAGGAGGGGTGGATTGCTTTGCAGAAGTTCATGCAGCAGGTGAGTTGCTGACAGGACTAGAAACCAGGTCTCTTTATTCCCAGTCTAGCACCTCATCCATTATTCCATCCTGCTGCACATGGTAAAAAGCTATTGAAGCAGGGGCTGCTTGAAAAATGTGTTCAGGGAGCAAACTTCTGACAAGCAAGGGTTAGTGAAACGAAAAAGAAAAAATCGAGATTCTGAACTAGTGTAGTAGCAGTGAGCCCGTTCCAAGACGGTGCACGCAAGCTGTTCCAGAGCCCTGCAAAGCCAAGAGGAGAACTAGCCAAGGCACCAGACAAGAAGCCAAACAAAGATCCAGATGCCACTGCTAGGGAAAAAAAAATACCAGCTCCTTCTCAGAGCTTGGCATTTGTGTCTGGCAGCCCAGCCAACTATGCCCCATGAGAGATCGCAGAGGTAGGCAATGCTCCTGAAGCAGACAGATAAAGAGGTTGTAAGGGGACCACTTTCCGCACAGCAATTAACAGGGAGAGACAGCACCGAGTGAATATTTCAATTGCATATACAGGAGGCGCCAATATCTTTTGCCATTTTGTGATTGTGTTCTAGAGGCGCCAGCAGCACTGTTACAGCAAAGGCTCTGTTCGCTTGGCATTTCCATTGTAATCCCAATTTTTGAAGAGGGTTGTAATTCAGCTGTTTGAAATTAACGAGGGGATTAAAATGGGCACACAAGCTCTCAGGCTGTCTTGGTTGCTGTTTTTATGCTTTTAAAAATGTATCCTTTTAAGCCATTTTAACAGTGATTCCTCTCTTTCCAGCTGTCTGTTCTAGCTTTAAATAGACAGATACGAAATAAGGTTTGTCAGGTTTAAGAGTTAGGTGTGGAGAGGCCTCTGAAAAGTTCCGTACCCCTAAGGACGATATTGTGATCTAACATTCAAGGCATTTGTTACAAAAGCAGACACTCCCCATGTACAATATGGTTTTGTTAACTGTCAGCCTTTCATAGGCGTAACATGGATACGTTCCCACTGATTTTTATGAGGCCCAGGTCCACAAAGTGACTTAGGCATCTGATCCCCAGATTTAGGTGCTATTGTGATCTGCTTGTAACTCCTGCCTGCTCAATATGGCACTTTGTCCCCCTCTAATGGTAGCTATGCCAGCTAGCCATTGGTGGAGCCTGCTATGGCCTTGACCTGTCTTTTAGATTAGGCAGTGGAGGGTCATGTATTAAGACAAAGGGGCCCCAGCTTTGATCCCCAATGCTGATGACTGAGGTGGTTGGTGTTATCAGTAGTGGCCCATATGGGGAATTCAACTGGGAAGTCTCAAACTCTTTTGAAGGGCAGTTAGGCAGAAGGGTGGGGATGGGGGGAATAGGGTGGCACCTTGGTACTTCATTGCCCACGCTTGCAATGGCTGAGGGGTTTGCCTTGTCCTGGGACTGAGACAGTAACTTGGCAGTTTCCACTGGACTGTGTTTATTTTTCTCCTATGAATTGTTTGCCCTTGGAGTAGTAAGTGTGCTCTTTGAAGGTATTTGTCAATCATTCTTCCTTGGTTTACTGGGTTGACATTTTATGGTAGTGCAGAGGCTGGGGCGTGTGGGTTTGTCAGTTGAAATTTTGCTGACAACTTCCTTGACAGGCACAGCAGTGACATGTATTTCCTGAGGAGATATTTTCACATTCTCATTGTTCTTCAGGAGGCTGTGACATTTCCCAACTTCGTGGGCGAAACCTGAGGCTTAAAGTACCTGTGCTCCCTTGAGCCATATCCTAGCAGGGTTAATTTGACCCTTCCACCTTTCTGTGGTGGTTAAATTGAGGACTATGCAGTTTATTTACTAAGCAGATGTCTTTCATCAAAACTCAGGCCTACGTTCAAAGTGGATGCCTCAGTTCCAGTCCCACACATTCAAAAATCATGAGTCTAGCCTCTCAAGATCATAAGAATGGCATAAAACTAATGATCTAATTTTAAAATTAAAATGTCTGGTCTTTTATTTGCCTTCTAGTGTCAGAATGTTTAGGGTTCATATTTTTAAGCTTTTCTCTGTAACCACCTGGGTTGGAATATTTTATTTTTAAATGAAAGCTGAGAATATCACATAGTCACATGACTCCAGGAGCTGGGACTGTCAGAAAAACACCAAATATTATTAGATTCCTGATAAAATCACAGTAGTTGGCAACTGTAGGTGTGATATCCTATTCCTTTAACTATTTGAGCACTCTTCCCATCCCCAGTGCAAAGCCTCACTTTTGGGTTAATTCCATTTTGCAGCCAAAACAATAAAGCTACCACCAGAGCAGACCACTGTGTCTGTCTCCTCCGCTGATGGGTCCAGGTAGAACATTTGATGATGAAGGATTTCTGTCCCACATGTGTTCAGTGCTGCCTGTGCCTGAAGAAGTAGTAAATAATACCAGAGGTACCTGGAGGCACAAGGTGACAGACGGCTTGTTTTTGCTGCTGGGATAACATGAACCAGCCAGCTAGAGAGGCAAATAAAAACAGAACAGAGGAATAGGCTGCTGTCCAGAGCTACTTCAAAAGAAGCAGTGACAGGGCAGTAACAGCCATATTGGTTGACAACCTGCAAGCAGGCAAAGGAGCAAACAGAGCTTAGCCTTCACTGAAAGTCTATAGCCAGCAGAGGGAGGAAGTGGGTCTTAGCCCACGAAAGCTCATGATCCCTAAAATCTGTTAGTCTGTAAGGTGCTACAAGACTCTTTGTCGCTTTTGCAGATCCAGACTAACACGGCTACCCCTCTGATACTAGACAGCTAAAAGAAGAATTCTGCAGTCTGCAGTGTTGGCATGCAGCCAAAAGAGGCATGGCAAGTGCAGATAGTTCAGTAACAAAAAAAGACCATTTTCTTGGCATAAAAAGGTGTCCAGGAAGTTGTGAAGTCCAACAGGAGAGCAGAGAAAATGGCAAATTTATGGGCAAGGTCGGTGAACTGAGAGTCATGGGTGGTGTACCTCAAACGTTTTGAGCAATCTGTATCCTGGCATACCATCCAGATAGCGATAAGTTTCAACCTTTCTGATAGCGATAGGTCCAAAAGCATATGCACTGCTTTGTGACCTATTGTCTCAAACTATGCCTGGAACAGCATGAATGCCACATCTGCTACAATAATGCAGGGATATTTTTCTCCTATCCCATTGATGATAGCAGAATATCAGTCCCATCAGGGAAGCAGAAAGTCAGTAGCATCCTTTGTTGTTGCTCTAAGGAATTTGCCAGAGCTCTGTCAGTTTGGACAAATGTTAAATGATGTCTCTGTGGCCAGTTAGTCTCTGGATTATGCAATGACCAGGTCCAGAAGAAGTTAACTGCATTATTGCTTACATTAAAGAAAGCTGATGAGATAGCAGTTGCAATGGAAACTGCAGAGAAGGATTCTCTGGAATTTAGTGTGAATTGAGAAGTTCATTTTGTGAATTGGTGAGACACAAGACCAGGGGAATTTACAGAATTTCCATATGGCCATTGTACACAAACTACGCACTCTGACAAGGATTGGTGGGCATGCCAGATTATTTGCAGTAACTGTCAGAAGAAAGGGATCATTACCAGGATCTGTTGCACAGTTCAATGACCAGCAACATGGAGTAACCATTCAGCTAAGAAAGGATGGAAGCTGGGAATTCATAACTTGGAAAAAGACAAGACCTGTAGTGACCCTGACCAAGACCAAGCACTGCATGTGTTAGCAGAAGCTGGAGTCAGAGGTGGCTTCGGGTCACACCTTTGATCGAAGAAGTTCCTACAAGAATAGTGCTTGATACTGTAGCATCTGCCTCTCTGCAGATGTCATCACAAATCCCCCTGGAAGAAAACTCCATGCCTTGTACTGGAGAAAAGTTGGTCCTACAGGGAGTGCTCCAGGTGAAAGTTCAACTAGATGGACAATCCAGTCATTTTACCCTTTATGTGATGTAAAGAAAGTATCCACCATTATTTGGCAGAGCTTGGCTTGGGAAAGTCAAGGTGAATTGGACCAAGATCAAGGTGATCATGAAAACATGTTGAAATCTTCAAGATGTACAGATACTCCAAAATCTTTGAAAGAGATCATGGACAGATAACAGTGAACTTCACTAGCACATTGCTTAAATCTGAAAGCTAGCCAAAATATAGCAAGCCACAGTTGTGCCTTATGCTTCAGTGCCTCTGGTGGAAACTGATTTGGATTGATTAGTGAACATCAGAGTCTCGTCACCAATTTCATGCAGTGAGTGGGCTGCAACCATCATACTAGTGATCAAGAAGGATGACTCTGTCCAAATATGTAGAGATTTCAAAGTGATGCTGAATGCAATTATATGTGCAGACCAGTATCCACTACCTCATGTTGAAGACGTGTTTGCCACTCTTAGTGGTGGACAATGTTTCAGTAAATTGGATTTGCTCAGTGCATACCTACAAATGGAGATTGTCTGTCGTCTTGCAAATATCTCACAATGAACCCACAAAAAGGCTTTTTTTGTTACAACAGGCTGCCTTTCGGTGTCACATTGGCACCTGCCCTCTTCCAGAAAGCCCAGGATGATATTCTGAAGGGACTGAACAGAGTTCAGTGCTATTTGGACGACATCCTAGGATCAAGGAAAGGATCAAGAGGATCATCTTTGAAATTTGGATGCTGTCTTGTACTGTCTGGAAGATGAGGGACTCAGAGTACTTTGAAACAAACGTGAGTTTTTCAAACCTTCTGTTGAATATCTTTTGGACTTGTAATGGATGCCATGGGCTTAAGGAAATTGCCAGAGAAAGAAAAGGAGGGTCTTGAAGTGCCACCACTAGAAAATATGTCACAATTGCATTCATTCTTAGGACTGCTTGAGTATTTGCTGGTAGTATTTACACCTTTACATGAACTGTTATGAGCAAAGAAAAAATGGAAATGGACTAAAGAGTGTGAGTGTGCATTTAAGAAAGCAAAGAAACTGTGGCATCAGCTGAAGTTCTTATGCATTTTGATGTTTCACTGCCATTGCAATTGGGCTGTGATCCTTCGGAGCGGAAGCAGTTCTTTTCCACACTGTTTTGAATGGCACGGAGAAACCAATGGTCTTTGCATCATGTACACTCATCATGCCTGAGAAGAATTATGCAAACATAGAATGAGGTGCGCTTAGCATTATCTTTGGAGTTGGGAAGCTCCATACCTATCTGCATGTTCCACTGCTGGTGGATCATTGCCCATTGCTTTCAATTTTTGGACTGACACATGGAATTCTGTCATTAGCTGGTGCTTGCATGCAGTGATGGGCATTTCTACTTTCAGCTCATTCCTATACTATTCAATTCTGTAAAGGGACTCAACACGGCAATGCTGATGGGCTGTCATGCCTGCTATTCCAGCTGTCATCAACCCAAGGAAACTTCAGATAAAGAGTTCTATCTCAGTTTGATGGATAGGTTACTCACCACTAGCGCAGACATCATCAAAGAAACCGCTAAGGATGATTTGCTTTCTCTTGTGAAGGGAATGGTACTACAAGATACAGTATTGGATCAATGGACTCCCCTGTTTGCACAATTCATGTCAAGTCAATGTGAATTATCTGTGAATCACAGTTGCATCTTATGGTGAATGAAAGTGATCATTCCAAAATCACTTCAATCTCTTGTTTTGGAAGCTCTTCACAAAGGTCATTTTGCATTGCACAGATGAAGGCCAGGGTCCAGAGTCATGTTTGATGGCTGAGGATCAACAAAGATATGAGAGGATGGTGAAGAACTGTACTACCTGTCAGTAAATTCAGCATGACTCTGGTCCATTTAGTCTATGCCCTTAGTACCAGATCCAGCTGATTCCATACCAACCTGGTCAGGACATTGCTGTACCATCACCACCACCAAGAAAGTGTGAAATCTAGTTATGCGCCTGAACTTATAAGTTGTCTAGTTAGTGAGTTGCTATTCTGGGGGAGAATAATCCATTGCAACTTGAGTCTGCAGTAGTCCACCTGCAACTTTTAATTAGGTTATTTTGTGTTTTATGTTAGCCATACAAACAATAATGTTGGAATCTATTTTGGAACTTTTTAAAAGTAGAGTGGAATAATGTGATGTCCTCTCCTTTTAAATGTTTGAGCACTCTTCCCCTTAGCAGTGCAAAGTCTCACTTTTGAGAACAAGCAAATATGTGTGTTCATACAGCTAAATGTAAATTAATATATGAGAAATAAAGGATGTAGGCCATACCTACAGATAGGAGACTCTATCCTTGGAAGCAGTGACTCTAAAAAGGATTTGAAGATTGTGGTGGATAATCAGTTGAATATGAATTCCAATGTGATGCTGTGGCCAAAAAAGTGAATACAATCCTGGGATGAATACACGGGGAAATCTCAAGTAGGAGAGGTTATTTTACACCTATATTTGGCATTGGTGTGATCACTGCTGGAATAGAACATGCAGTTCTGGTGTCTACAGTTCAAGAAAGATGTTGATAAATGGGAGAGGGTTCAGAAAAGAGCTATGAGAATGGTTTAAGGCCTAGAAAACATGCCTTATAGTGATAGACTCAAAAGAACTCCATGTCTTTAGCTTATCAGAGAGAAGATTAAGGGGTGACTTGATCACAGTCTATTGTTGTGGTTCCCGAGATCTGTTCCGCTTGGGTCCCCAAGAATTCAGTCAGACTGCAGTCATGTCAATGAGGTTCCTTTATTTGGCCTACAGCAAAGCTACACTGAGTGATCTGACTCAAGCAGGGGAGTGGGTAAAGGGCATACAAGACATCCAAAGTCACACAGGAAACCTCTTCCTTTATGTACATTCACACATTGCATTGCATTTACTGTACATTGCATCATACGTATTGGGTTTGGCTTGATAACTTTGTAGGAACCAATCTCTGTACAGCACATGCTCTCTGTGTGCACCTTACTCTTTTCTTCATCTTATGTTCCAGGCCTATCTTGTCGATTGTAAATGGTTCCCTGGCTGTTCCCCCTTATCTTAGCTAGTTCAGACATTCTGTTTTCAGCCTGGTGACCCATTTACCTCCATAATCCTCTCTCCCGAGAGATGAGGCCTCACCCATGTCCAATTACTCATGTCAAGCCAGGCCTACATTCCATTGCTTTTCTTTTTCTTTTTTATATTTGTTTCATTTGCATCATATTCCTGTGTTTCTGTGCTTTCTTTAACTACACTCTCCAGCAAGACCACAGTCGTTGTAATCATTTGAACCACCATGAATACTAGGCTCAAAGTACGAACCCAAGGGTGCAAGGTCACCTCCTCTGGTATAGGCCACCACAGAGTAATTTTGCATTGTAAGTTTGCTTGGCCTTTAAAGCATCTTTCTGTAATTTTAACTTTGCTTTTATTACATTATAAAAAACTGGGACAAAATATAAAAATCTTTCCATTTATCATTACGGGAAATTTAGGTGCAAAACAAAGCACAGGCCAATTAAAATATACCTCTAACCTGATATAACACAGTCCTCGGGAGGAAAAAAATCTTACCGCGTTATAGGTGAGACCGGGTTATATCAGGGAAGGGAGAGGAACCGCACCCAGCTCCAGCTCACCTCTGCTCTGCCTCTGCCTCCTCCCCTGAGCGCGCTGCCACCACTCCGCTTCTCCCCGCCTTCCAAGCTTGACACGCCAAACAGCTGTTTGGCACGGCAAGCCTGGGAGGGAGGGAGTGGGGAGAAGTAGAGCTGCGGTGCACTCCTGGGAGGAGGCGGAGGTGATCTGGGGAAGGGGGGCTGCAGCAAGTAAGGGTGGGGCAGGGGAACTACTTGCGGTAACACAGATTTGGATATAATGAGGTAAAGTAGCCCCGTCCCCCAGAGCCACTGCTTTACCGCATTATATCAGACCGCGTTCTATTAGGGTAAAGGAGTAGCATTCCGTAGGTCCATACCAGGACTGGCCTCCTTCAGCCACCATACAATACGTGTTATCACCAGCAAAGGGAGTTTTCACTTTACCAGCATCTCAACCATACTGTGCAATTTGGTGACTTTTCCCCCAGAGTGAACCCACATGCCAGTAATACTCACTGTGAGACATTATACCTGCTCATGGAAGTGCCTTACAGGTGCAAACCGCAGTGCAAGTCTGCAGCTTTCCAGACCTTGCATCGTCTTGCAACAGTATTAGAGGAGGGAAAACCTACTTCTTCCACATTGGGTTGCTGTGGGTTTCACCTTTAACTTCATGGTATTGGATCCTTGTTAATTTTCTTATCCTGCAACAACCGTGTCACCTGTTTTGTACCAAATTTTTAACTTTTGTGTAGTTATTATACTTGGTCCATATCATTTCAGGTGGCTTTTACCTTGTATAGCATGTGTCCCCCACATATTATGCATGTTATTAGAACACATTGACTTAATTTCATACTTCCTTAAAAGCAGTTGTAACGTGTGTGTGTGTGTGTATATACACACACACACACACACACACACACACAGAGTTAACAAAGCTTCATTAACGAGCCCTTGGTTATGCTCATTCTGTGGATGCAGTGCTTTTGCTGCTGTGTCCTGTTGAAATGCTTGGTCATGTTCCCACAGTATCTCTGTCAGCTACATACCAATTTCAAACAGTTCAGTTCCTGTGCCAATCCTATTAAGTTTCTTTTGGTGTGGTTGCCTTGGAAGCATACCTTCTGTACAGAAATTCCTTTCAACAGTTTTTAACTATATTCCACCAAGTTTTAGGGGGCACAATCCTTTTGGTAACTGCAGATTTGGTAAAATTCAGTAACAATGACCCATAAATAAACTAAAAAATTTGGTAGTCTTTCATTAATAGGTCTTAACCCTAAATCACTTGAACCTGTTTCTAGTCGAGGCCATTTTATTCTTTTTTTATTATTATGATTTACAAAACACCAGCATATAGTTTTTGTTTTTATTCCCTTAACATTTATTTTGCAACACAGTTAACTGGAACTGTTGGAGAGGCTGTCAGTGGTTGGAGCTTTGGTCATGTTTTTGAATGGCCATTGTACCATTCAAAGGAGCTCCATCATCCATAACTAAAAGAAAACAAAATTTGGATGGCACTTTCGAGTAGGATTTAGGTGGCTGGGCTTCACTCTTTTATATTTACTCATTTTTTTTGTTGGTGCTGGGTTAGTTTCTATTTGCAAAGCATGCAGCCGAAAAAAAAAACCCAAAACCTATTGGTGGCTCTTCTTTGGAGCCCTTATAGGATTTTAATTAAGTAGTATAAGAACAGGAGAACGGTCACACTGGGTCAGACCAGTTGTCCAGAATGTTAAAGATAGATCCCAGGGCACTTTTTGTAAGACCAAGGTCTCCTTGGCCCAAATTTCACCTTTATGTACATTGCTGTGCTAGTGATGCAGGAAGAGATGCTGTTGTCATTTGATGACTAAGCCTGATTAGTGGGGGGGTTTTTTAAATTTTTTTTTATTTCCAAGATCTTTAATCAGTACATTTTCTTCACAGAGAATTTGCAAATGCAATAATTAATGAAGCAAAAACTACCAGCCATCCTGGGTAAACTGGACCATGGCATAAGATCCTGCCATTGTAGTGTATGGCCCTTTAAGGATGTCAGACTCTTGCCTCAGTTGCTGGCTGTGCTCACTCAGAAGTGGTTGTGGGAGAGGGAGTAAGTGAAGATTCATCCTTGAACTTAGGGTGACTAGATAGCAAGAGTGAAAAATTGGGATGGGAGAGAGGAGGTTGGGATGGGGTAGTAGGAACCTATATAAAACAAAGCCCCAAATATTGGGATGTCCCAATGTAATCAGGACATCTGATCACCCTACTTGAACTCTGCTACTAGATTATGCTATGTAAGACAAAGCAGACTTGAAATCACTAGAGTCGAGAACTATGAGTGCAGTCTGTGGCCCTGTTCATACAAAATGATGTCAGAGCAAACCAAGAGACCTAACTTGTCTGTGTATTATATCAGATCCAGCATCAAATGAATCCTTTGTGGAACTCCAGTGATGTCAAT
The DNA here is from genome assembly GCA_007922305.1 of Dermatemys mawii. Lineage (NCBI taxonomy): Eukaryota > Metazoa > Chordata > Testudines > Dermatemydidae > Dermatemys > Dermatemys mawii. Next base: position 8,626,870 of record ML677341.1, on the reverse strand, counting down.
GGAGTTACACAAGGGATGAATTTGATTTTCAGAGCTTAGCTATCTTTACTCTAGAGAAGGCAAAGAATTTTGGGGGCTAATTTTATCAAGTAGTCAGTCGTCTGGAAAATGTGTCTTGGTCCAGTCTATGAGCCTTGAGCTGCAGGAAGTGAAGACTGATGTGTAGGTCCTTGATTTCCCTGCATAATTTCACAACCTGCTAATTGTTCCTTGTGAGAGGTTTCATTTTTTGGTGTTTGCTACTATGTCTTGAAAATCCATGTAGCCAAATGCAGGAGTGCCTATTCTGAGATACGCAGAGGCATAGACCACGTTCCAGATGTGAGAATCAGGTCTCCCATGTTTTCCTTTTAAAAAATATCTTTGAAGTATGCAGCAACATTTAGCAACGCAGCATGTGAATGTCTAATTGAACTTCCAGGGGATATTTCTCTCCTGTTCCAGTTTAAAATATATGTGCGACTTGTAGGCTGCAAATAGAATGCTTTCTTTGGCTCAAACACATTTGAACGGAACAATCAGAAACTACTGGATTTCTGTCCAAGCTGTTTTCAATTTTTATCATTGGTAGGCAGGCCATTCATCTGGTTTTAAGACCGACAATCCTTTTTTCCTAAGGTTTGTCCTTGTCTGGAACTGAGACAAAACCTGGTCTCATGGCTGGGAAGCGCCATTTGGAAGAGTGTGCCTCCCTGTCCCCCTCTTGCACGCCAGATGTGGATGAAGTCATGCCAGCAGGGAGCAAGGCAGTACACTCTTCAAGATGGCATCCTCCATGTGGTGTGACCTTGCATGCACTAAGCATGCAAATGGGGTAAGGGTTATGCTGTTCCCAGAAATAGCTGAATGTTCAGTATTTTGGGAACGTGGCAGTGGTCCCTCTAGTCATGGTAATTTTTATAATGACATAATAATGAGGTTAGCTAATGTGAAAAATACCGTCTACTCTAAAGAGTGACCTTGTGACCTTGAAATGTATGAATCTAGTCATTTTTGATTATTTGGGCACAATGTCCTTTCTGCTCTACCTGAATGTTAAAGATCCAAGGGCACTTTTGTAAGACTCTAGGGGTTGTGTCATGGTCATCTTGGAATAACTGTTCTTAACATATATGCACTGTTGACATCAGCAAGATGGTCACATGAATGTTTTAACTGTCTGGTTGGGAAATGTGTTTTTTTTCCTCCCATGAAGTATTTCAATGAAAATATATAATATTGTAATTTTTCTCCAGAATGTTTTTGGGGGATGAGTTTCAGGGGAAAAAATGGGTTTTTTTGTTTTATTTTTTTCACTTTTGGTAGCTGAAAACCACAAATTTCAGCCAACTGGGCAAAACCGTCCAAACTGAAAAGTTTTACTTGCTGGCCAAAATTTTTCAGATGCTGAAAACAGAAAAATCTTTTCTGATGAAAATCCTGGAAACATCTAGCTGAAATGGATATTTTCTGTGAAGACTTCCATTTTTTTACCACAATTGTTTTCACTTAAATAAAAATTTTGATAAGGAATTTCACTTGTCTCTACTTTTAACAACACTGTCTTCGGCAGCATCCCATACCCGCAGTTGGGAACAATTTCAGCATTAATTGGGCTAATAAGTAGGTTTTCACTTGGTTCATTTAAAGTCTTGCTGGGCACCATGCATATGTGACCATGGCCTGATAGGCTTTTCTCACAGGAACGGCCACACTCCAGTCCATCTGATCCTGTATCCTCACTCTGACACTGCTCAGCACCAGTGGAAGGTATAGAAACCACACAATAGGCAGATGTGCAAGAATCTAGCCCTGTGCCCTATTATCTCATCCTGTTCTCTCATAGTCTGGAGATTGGCTTAAGCCTTAAAGCACAAGGTTTAATATCTGTTGCAAAATGTATTATCCTTAAATATAACCAAATGTGGATATTCTTGTTATCTAAATAACCATCCAATCTTGCTACATTTTTGTTTTTCACCAGTTCTTGTGGCAATGAGTTCCCAGTTTTAATTATATGTCATGTGAAAAAATGACTGTTCATCAGTTTTGAGGTTACCATAGGGTGACCAGATAGCAAGTGTGAAAAATCTGGATGGGGCGGGAGGTAATTGTGACTATATATGAAAAAGCCCCAAATATCAGGACTGTCCCTATAAATATGGGATATCTGGTCACCCTAGGTTACCACCTTTTACTTTAACTGAATGTCTCCTTCTTGAGTTATGAGATAGGGAGAACAGAAGTTCCTGATCTACCTTCCCAATGACATTTATTATTTAATATGCTATTAACATGTCATTTCTTATTCATCTTCTTTCTAAGGTAAGCAATTCCAATCTTTTAATCTCTCTTTGTATGAGTTTTTTCCAGGCTCTTGATCATTCTTGTTGCCCTTCTCTGAACTCCATCTAATTCTGCAATATCCTTTTGGAGGACAGAATGACCAAGAGTGCACACAATTTTCCAGGTGAGGCCTCACCACTGCTTTTATTATAAAGGAATTATAATGCTCTCTGAATTATTATCTATTCAATGCCGAATGCATCCTAACTAGAGCTGAGAGAATAACTGATTTTTCATTGGCAGTTCCAAAATATGTGTGTGGGGGGGAGGGGAATTAGTTTAGTTTGAACTGTTCCTGAAAAGTCTGAAAAATGTTGGCAAATCCAAAATGTCTATTTAAGATCAAACAAACCATGTCATTTGACCCAAAACATTTTGTTTCTGGGCTCTGGAGCAGGGATTTGAACAGGAGTCTAACCACCAGGCTATTCTCATTCTCAATCTGTAGCCCAAAGAGTATTCAAGTATTTGACACACAGTGGAACAGCTTCAACAATAGAAAATGAGAGAGCCCTACTCCAGAATAGCTTATAGTCTGGTGCTTAGGGCATTTACGTGGGAAGGTTCAAATCCCTACACCTCTGTGGGAATTCCAGTATTTGTCTCCCTCATCCCCTGGCTAGAATCCTCCCAGTATTTGTCTCCCTCATCCCCTGGGAGGATTCTAGCCACTCAGCTAAAAGTTATAAGGAGGGCACCTCCCCCAATTCCTTCAGCCATTTTGTGAAGCATGCTGCCCAATTAGCACGCAGCTGCAGCACAGCTCAACTGTGTGCTAATGGCTGCCAGTGTGTCGGGATTGCCAGGTTCCCAGCTGCCCGGCATGGAGCGGGTGGGGCTTCCCGGTTGGGTCAGGGCTGCCTGGGATCAGAGCAGTTGGCCAGCCCTGTATGGTTGGGGTCCAAGGCTCATGGCTACCCCCATGGGCTCTGGTGCATCCACCCAGCAGGGGTCCAGGTCAGCTGGCCAGCCCTGTACAGCGGGGATCTGGGGCTCCAGCCTGGCACCGTGAGCTCCTGGCCCAGGCAGCTGGCCTGCTGCACGTGGCGAGGTCTGGGGCTGCTGTCAGCCCTACAAGCTCTGGGGTCCAGGCAACTAGCCTGCCCCATGTGGTGGGGTCCAGGGCAGCTGCCTGTCCTTCATGGCAGATGGGTCTGGGGTGAGGTTCTGGGCTGCCGCTGCCCTGCCACCTGGTCTCTCTGGCCCAGGTAACACATTGTGGGCTGCATATGTGGGGCCCACAATGTGTAATAAGTTGAGAACCACTGATCTACAGTAATACCCTGGTCCCTTTCCTGAGTTCAGCGTTAATTTAGCACCTGGTCAGGTATATAAGTAGTTTAAATTTTTCTCTCCAACGTGCATTACTTTGCATTGATTGACACTGAATTTCAAGACTGTGATGCCAATTCACCCCAGCGCCCTGAGTCTCTCTGAAGTTCTCCACAGACCTCTCTGGTCCTGAATAACCTAAATAATTGTGTCATCTGCAAATGTTGTTAGTTCACTACTCACTCATTGTTTTCAGATCATTATAGAGAGGGTGGGTAGCACTGCCTATTAAGTTTGCTTGATACTTCACATTATAAGACCATGTTTTCAGTTGCTTTTAAATTTGCCAGACACATTTGGGCTGAAATTTTAATATATGGAGATAGGTATATCTCATAGAACTGGAAGGACCTTGAAAGGTCATCAAGTCCAGCCCCCTGCCTACACTAGCAGGACCAAGTACTATCCCCTCACAGATTTTTTGCCCCAGATCCCTAAAGGGCCCCCTCAAGGATTGATCTCACAACGCTGGGTTTAGCAGGCCAATGCTCAAACCACTGAGCTATCCATCCCTGAAGGGAAGGATATTTTCTCTTCTGGGTGTCTGCCTCTGGATGAATTGTTTTGAAAATTTGGAAAATGGGACTAGAGAAATAGCCATGAGTGGGGAAGAGATAGGACTGGAATAAGTACAGGTTCAAAGGACAGGGCAGCAGGAGTCATGCATGGGGGGAAACAGGGAGAATAATCTGTGGCCACTAGAAACTACTTCCCCCCAGAGCCTGGAATGTCTCACCCTCATCAAGTGCTCAACAATACCAATGATGACAACCTACTACTTTGATCAGTTACTTCATTAGTTCAAGTTAGAGATTTGTGTGGTGAACCTAAAAGTTTCAGATCCTGATGACAAACCATGTGGGTGACACTATGTTACATGATGGGATTTCTGTGTTTTGCCTGCTTTTTTAAAACAGAGGAAATTATACTGAAAAACCCACTCAAGCCAAGCTTTTCACTAATTGTGTTTTCATCAATTTCTTGATGCCTGACTTGAGACCCTGGGGTCTGATTTGCAGAAGTGCTAAGCACTCTCAGCTTCAACTGAAGTCAACCGGAGCTGTGCTTTGAACACACAAAGATCCTTAGTGTCTCCAATAGGAATCCAAAATCAGTGGATACTTTTGACCTTACATTTCTTTGTGCTTTAGCTTGCCATCTGTAAAATGGGGATAATACCTCTCAGCTCACAGGGGCATTGTGAAGATAGATTAATTATTGTTTAAGAAGTACTCGGATGTGATGAGCACCCTAAAAAAGCCCACAAGTAAATTAATAATTCTGTCTTCAGAGTAGGGTTTGACCAGTGTACTGTAAATAAGGCATGGGACCACACACTGAAATGAAGAGAAACCAAATCATAAACATTTGCTCCTTAGGCAAACACTGTCCATGTGCACTGAATGAGATCAGGGTCTTCATTAAAAATAGCAGGTGACTGTGTAATTACAGACTATCCTACATCTGCACTGGAGGACTGAGTTAAGTTTGCACATGCTATCCAGTGAATTCTGGGATTTCCTAACATTTGAGTGTTTGACTTTGCAATCTTAATAATAATCTTTTAACTTAGTTTTTGAGTGAAATTAATACATATTAACATCACTGGATGTACAAGAGACACTTCACAGATAACCTTTTGCCATGATGAAAACTGACCATTTCCTCCTCTTCTTTTCCTGCCAGTTTTTGATCCATGACAGTACTTTGCCTTTCACAGTTCTCACAAGAACAATAATTCTAGCTTGTTTTCCATTTGAAATATTAGATCTTGGCTTCCCGGGGTTTTCTAGAGAACTGTTGGAATTACAACATCACAAGAGATGGTATCATGGACCAGTGAAGGAGAGAGAGAATTTTCAGTCCGACCGATTAAAATCTTGGGCTGATTTTAACACCTAACTGAAGTTGTTGACAAATGCTATGAGAGGAAAGCTTTCTTTGTGAAAAGTCCAGACTCCTCCAATGCCTATTAACTGGGGGATGAAAATGCTCCTTTTGCAGTCTTCCAGCAAACTCAGGGAAATCAAGATTTTATATTTCTAATAATTTTAAAATAACTAATAGACTACCAGGGAAAAATCCTTATTTATAAACAAACAAATGAACAAAAATATTTCAGGCCTTTATAGATCATGAACCAGAACAAAAGACAACCCCCCCACCCTTTTTCAGGTTCCGTTTTAAAAAAGAAAACTACAGGTAGGGTGACCAGATATCTTGATTTTATAGGGACAGTCATGACATTTTGAGCTTTTTCATATATAATCGCCTAATACCCCCAACCCCATGTCCTGATTTGTCACACTTGGTCACCATAGCTACAGGAGCCCATTGGAGAGTCATTGGTTTATTGGCATGTTTCTTGAAGATGTGCAGTTTAGGTAACTTGAAATGTGACAGTTTCTGGTACAACTGGGTAGTTCACTCTGTTCACTGCTTAAATCTCTGTTCCTTCTGTTTAGTGGTCCTATAAATTAATGAGCAAATACTAGTTTTCTCCCTTCTTTGAGTGTGTGTGGACACTGTTGAAGGTAAATATTGGATGAAAAGGAGCAAGTGGCTAAGAAATGAAAATGGTCATATGAAAGACAAGGCTCTTACATCACTTAGTATTCTCACTAATTCACCAATTACATTTGCCAACAAATAAAAATTTACTTTTGGGACAAATGTTGCAGTTATTTTCATTTCACAGTGACTGAAGTGGATGTATGTACGTTTTGTGTTAATTTTCAGAATTTTGAAAACCAGTTTTTGAAATGAAAAATAGTTCTAGAAATTTTCCATTTACTGGAAACCTGAATTTCTATAACATTTGATAACATTTTCAAGAATTTATTTTGAAAAAAGGCACTACCTTGTTCATTAAAACAATATTAATAAACTTTTCTTTAAAATTTCATTTTGTAAAAGTCCCTTCTCAACATAAAAAACTTTGTGTTATACAAATGACCAGTACTAATAAGAATCACTACTGGGTATTGTGACATTGCACTCTATATAATTTTATGAAAATATGCTAATGAATGTAAATATAGTATAACTGGAATATACTTCATGCAAAAGATCTCTTGTAGGGTATCATTACAAAGCTTATAATCTACTGAGTGTGGTCATCTTATTTGTATGTATGTGTCATTCCTCTGTCTGAAACTTGAAATATAGTTCTGAGGGCCTATTGTAATTATGCATTATGGGCCATTAGTGGTGGTTTGATGGTTCCCATTAATGAGGACAATTGACTGTAGATGGCTCTGTTTACTTGTAAGTCTTCCTGTGTGCAGGCAAGTGGGTAATGAAGTCTTACAGTGGTATGTGATCATGTTGCTTAGGACTGGTCCCAGTATAGACCCTGGAGTATAGCACTATTTACCTCTCTCCTTTTGAAAACTGACCATTTATTCCTACCCTTTTTTCCTATCTTTTAACCAGTTACCAATCCATGAGAGAACCTTCCCTATTATCCCATGGCAGCTTACTTTGCTTAATAGCCTTTGGTGAGGGACCTTGTTGAAGGCTTTCTGAAAATCTAAATATATTATATCTACTGGATCCCCCTTGTCCACATGCTTGTTGACTCCCCTCAAAGAATTTTAGTAGATTGGTGAGGCATGATTTCCCTTTTCAAAAAGCAGGTTGAGGTGTAATGGAATTTGTTGTTGGACTACCTCAGGAAAAAAGAGACAGCTTATTTATGGGATATATTGAAATCCCATATGATGGAGTGAGGTGCCACACCTGGGCAGAGAACTTTAAGTCCATTAAAGCCTTTGAGCACACAGTAAGGGAAAAGATCACCTCAGAGTTGGCAGCAGGGAGAGTAACAGGCCCCATCCCATGCCTTGTGATGCCAGAATTGTGCTTCTGTCCCCTGGGTGTGGTACCAAAGAAGACAAAGAGGGACTACAGGCTTATCCATCACCTGTTCTAGCTGCCAGGGCTCATTGGCAAATGACCATATTGACCTCCTGCTGTGTTCAGTGACATATGCTCATTTAATGCTGCAGTAGCCATGGTCAGGGAGCATGGCCTTGGGGCAATGTTGGTGAAATGCAACATCAAGTCAGCATTCTGGTTGCTTCTAGTCACATCTCAGGGACTTTAATTTGTTTGGGTTTCACTTTGAAGGGCACTACTACGGTATTTTGATAAAGCCATGCCCATGGGGTTCTCGGTGTCATGTGCTGCTTGTGAAAGCTTCAGCTCCACATTGGGGTGGATGATAGGGTGAGAGACTGGACTGCAGTATCCCGATGACTTATATGCAGAAAGATTGGGGACAGGCAACTGCAAGTACATGCTTCTTGCATTTCAGATCCTAGCCAAGTGCCCTCACCATGGGAAAAAAACCAGAAGGCCCCGCCCAAAGTTTAACATGTCTGGGCTTTGAGCTAGACACAGTTTGGGGTGTTTCTAGGTTACCTACAGAGAAGCTGGAATCAGTCAGGGCACAGATACAGATTCTCAAAGGCGCAAAGAAAATTACTTCCAGGGAGCTACAAGTGGTCATTGGGCACCTCAACTTTGTGTTCTGGATGGCGGCTCCTGGGTGGGCATTTTGTGCCCAGCTGGTGTCTGACTCCTCTGCAGAACCCCACCACTTTGTCAGAATGACAAAGAGCATTGATAACTTTTGGGCTTGTCTGCGCAGAGACTTAGTGCATTGCAAGCTGTGTAAATGATGGTGTAAATCTACCGCACACTAACCTGCTGTACACTATGGATATGTCTCCACTGCAGCTGGGAGTGTGCCTTTTATAAGTATGAAGAATAGCTAGCTTTTTAAAAAGGACTTCAATGTGTTAGTGCTTCTAAGAGTCCTGTAATTGGAATTAAGGTAATCCATAGAATTGTAGGACTACAAAGGACCTCGAGAGGTCATCTAGTCCAAGATGGCTATTGCATGGATATGCAATACCTTGGTACCTGATGGATTCTTTACTTTAGCAGAGAAAGGCACGAACAGAAATAATGGCTGGAAGTTTAAACCTAGACAAATTCAAATTAGAAATAAGGCACATTTTCTTTTCTCTGAGAGGTAGATTAAGCGTTACAACAAACTACTCAGGGAAGTGATGGATTATCCATCTCTTGAAAACTTCAGATCAAGACTGGATGACTTTCTGGAAGATACGCTTTAGTCAAACACTAGTTATTGGGTTTAATTATAGGAGTAATAGGGTGAAATGTAATGGCCTATTTTACACTGAAGGTCCTGTTAGATGATAACGGTTCCTTCTGGTCTTAAAAATATGAATATTGGGAGAATCCCGGGGTAGTGTAGAGCTGGCTACATCTCCCTTCCCTTGTGCAGCCCCATGTATGGGCGGTGCAGCTGGGACAAGCAGTGTGGATAGTGTTGCTACACTACAGCTACTGGAAGCAGGGCTGTAACCAGGGTGGGGCAAGTGTGGAGCTGTCCAGGGCGCAAAGCCACAGGGGCAGCAAAATGGAGTGGAGAAATGACAAAAAAAAAAAAAAAATTGTAGGGAGCGCAAATATGCTTGCTCACCCTGGGTTTTCATTTTACAGGCAGATGAAAAAAAATCAGAGCAAACCTCAGGCTGCTCTAATTTCCTCTGGGTGCTAATCCACTTCCTGAAGGAACCGAGAGGAGAGGGAACTGAAAGGTGCCATAAAGTCACCTTTCCCTCTTCACCCAGTCCCTCCCTGAGCAGAGCTTTTGGCTTTATCCAGTATTTCTCCCCCAAAGTGTGCATGCTATAAATAAATGGACTAAGATGAAAAACCTGGTAGCTGTGTGATAGGGTCACCAGATGTCCCGATTTTATAGGGAAAGTCCCGATTTTTGGGTCTTTTTCTTATATAGGCTCCTATTACCCCACCCCCCCATCCTGATTTTTCACACTTGCTGTCTGGTCACCTTGCTGTGTGAACTCATGTCCCTCCCAACCAGGGCATAGCCCCTTCCTCAAACCTGAGCACTTGGAAGCTGTGAAAACATGTTCCCTAGTTACTAACAAACTTACATTTACAGCTCATTAATGGCCCAATGAATGACCCAGGTGCTGCGTTGGCATTACACTTTGATGGTAGTGAAATGAACTAGTGGGATTAGCCGGAGCATAGGTATGTTGGGCGTGGAGGCAAGACACTTGCTTTTGGCTCTGGAGAGGAATGGAGCAAGGCTATTTGGATGAAGGAGAAGCTGGCGATAAAAAGGGAAGGATGACATCACAGGGGGAAGGGTTAAGTGATAAATGATCAGGCTACCAGTGGAGAAGACAAAGGGGATTGCTGGATAGAAAGGCCGTTATTTGATCAAAGAGGAAGGAGCAGTGTTCAGACACAAAGGGGCACAATTTCAAGCAGCTAGGGAACAGATTAGAAAAAGCAAGGTGGTGATAGTGAACAGTTCCAAAGCAGAGGAAAACGACAACATACATTAGTGGTAAAGACAGGAGGGAAGGGAGTTAATAATATTGAGGATAACTGGTTCTCTGCTGCTATTTGTTGCCCTGCACTCTGCTGAACCACATGGCCATCCGCTAACCCGCTCCTAACCTCCTCGCGCCCCAACTGCCTAAAATGATTCCCCATTATTTCAGAGCTGAGCTCCTGACCCTGTGATTGACGAATTGGCTTTCTGTCCTTTTTGATCTTTTCTTCTCCCCTCTCCCTGCATAAGGCTTCTCTGCAGGGCCATTTGGCCGATTTTTTTTTTTACACCTCCTCCCTTTAACACACTCTTTTCAACCTTATTCTTTCTCTCCCTTTCATCTCTCTCTCTCTCTCTGCATAATGGCTCCCCATTTTCTCCACTGAACCTTGTTCTAGTTTTTGGCAGACCAAAGGGAAATGAAAAGATGCAGGGTGACCTTTCCTTGAATGACTGAAAGTTCATCTCTTGTCTTATTTCCTGTATCTGGCAAGAATACTGTGAACTTTTTTTTTTTTTTTTTAAAAAATGATGTGGTCAGCATTCTGGTATCTCCCTCCAGCCTATATGGTAACCCATCCACTTGCTTTTAATAGCAGTTGTATTTTACATGTCTGTTGTGCCTTTCATCCTCCATGCTCTAGACCCTATATAATGATAACTCTTTGCATCGTGCCTTCTATCCAGGGATCTCTTGGTGTTTTTACAGTCATGAATGGATTTAGCTTGGCAGTACTCTTGTAGGCTAGGGAAGTTTCATGAGCTCAGTTTTACAGCTGAGAAAGCAACTGCACAGATGAAGGCCAAAACCTGGGTGCCTTAAACTAGATACCCACAGTCCAGATCCTCAAAGGGGTTTAGGCACCTGACTCCCACTGAAATTAATGAGTTAGGCACCTAAATGCCTTTGATGACTTGGGCCTAAGGCCATTTAGACTCCTTGGTATATGCCTTGTTTCTTTTCAGATGTGAGCATCTACTCCCATTGAATTAATCTGACCCAGATTTCTGGTGTTGTGCTTTAACCATTCTCCTGTGGAGCACCACTGAACTACAGCCACATCTGGGAGAGAGGCTACCAGCAACCGCACAGCTGTGGGAATTGGAGGGTGCGTGGCAAAGTCCTATTATTATATAAGGCATAAGGGAACCATCAGTATTAATTCTAGGTGAAATTCATCCATTTGCAGAGGGCTAGTGCAAATGTAAGCCTTGTGGCCTGAAGCTGTTGGGGGTAGGGAGTTCTCTGTCCCATTGGTTGGTTAACAGTGGGAAGTTTGACTAGAGAGCAGGGCTGTCCCTAGGGAGGTGCGGGGCCCGAGACAACCCCACTCCCTTTGCTCCAGGCCCCTCCTCCACTCCACCCCTTCCCCCAAGCCCTTTCCCCGCTTCTTCCCGCCCCTGCTCTGCCCCACCTCTTTCTGCCCTTCCCTCAAACTCCTGACCCCTCTCTTCCTGCCCTTCCCGCAAACCCCCGCCCCCCTCTCTTCTCACCCCCATCTGGAATTGGTTGGATAATGGAGCTGAAGTGAGAGAGGGAAAATGGGCTTCTAGCTTTATGCTAGGAGTGTCTCCATGGTGGCAAGTACAGTAACTCCTGACTTAAAGTCGTCCCGGTTAATTGTTTCGTTATTAAATTGCTGATCTATTAGAGAACATACTCATTTCAAGTCGTGCAATGTTCTGTTATAAGGTTGCTTGGCTTGCCGCGCTCCACCTGCCCAGATGTTTTGAGGTGTGTGTGTGGGGGATGAGCTCAGGCCAGTGGCATTAGTTTTCAAAGGGAACCCCTTTCTATTTGAGTGTGGCCCTTTTTGCTGTTGATGACAGCTGGCAGAAGGTTTATACAAGGCCTATATAGTTTAAGCTCCGGTCCTCAGCACAGAGCTGATGAGACCTCTGGTCTTAAATCTCGTGTTAAGCGCTCACACATTGTGTTCTGCTGCATCTACCAATCTCAGAAAGGTGGTTTGTCACTTCAGGGGTAGGCATTTAAACCTATAGTGCCAAGGGGTTTAGGCATGGCAAACCCAATGAGTAGGTTACTAAACTACCCAAGGCTCCATATGTACCTGGCTGCGGGAGGGGGAGAAACACAGGTCTCTGGATCCAAGACTTATACAACGGTCTCTACTGCTTTTATGCCATGAAAGAAAATACCATTCTGTGCGAGATGAGGAATGCCAACTACATCAAGCACCACTAATTTGATCACTTGTTTTCATTGTAAAGTCAAGTCAATTACAGTAGGAAGGTGACGGACTGAAATGTCAGAAAGCCACGCCTTACCGTGATATTAAGCCTGACAGAGGGCCTGGAGAGGAGGTTCTGGTTAGGGACTGCAATAAAATCTGGCAGTGAGGGTCAGTAGGAAGGGCTCAGGAGTAGTAGTCAGGAGACCTGGGCTCTAGTTAGCCACTGACCTGCTTTGGGCAAGACTGTTCACCACTCTAGGTCTCTGTTTATATTACAAGCTTTTTGTATCCTGGACTGCCTCTGAATGTGTCTGCAAAGCACATAGCATGGAAGGGGGATCTTGATCTCAATGGGGGGCCACTATGTGCTGCTATAATACAGATATAAACCTGTTGAACTAAAGCTCCACCACGTTGTTACGGAATACTTTGAGCAGTGGCCTGCTAAACCGAAGGTTGTGAGTTCAATCCTTGAAGGGGGGCATTTAGGGATATGGGGCAAAAATAGATCTTATTACCCTGTAAATTTACCTTCCAACCTGATTTTACAGAGGTGATTCTTTTACTTTATTAAAAAATACAATTCTTCTTTTAAGAACCTGACTGATTTTCAGTGTCCTAAAAACCCAGGGGTTTGGTCTGTGCTCACCTGCACTAATTGGTGAGGATATTATTCTCAAGCCTACCAAGGAAAGGGGGTGAAGGGACTTGGGGGAATATTTTGGGGGAAATAGGAACTCCAAGTGGCCCCTCCCTGAATCTTTGTCTAAATCATTTGGTGGTGGCAGCAAACCCGTCCAAGGACAAGGAAGGATTTGTGCTTTGGGGAAGTTTTAACCTAAGCTTGAAATGAAATGATCTTAGGGAATCTTTCATGTGGGTCCCCACATCTGTTCCCTAGAGTTCAGAATGGGGAGGGAATCCATGGCATGGTGGTTTTTTTTTTTTTTTTAAAAAAAAGAATTGAGCTGTTGACTGTTGTGTCCTGGTCAAATGCCAACAACCTTCTACCTACCTACAATTCCTCCTTTTATTTGTTTTAAACCTGCTGCCCACTAATTTCATTGGGTGGCCAACAGGTGGGCAGCAGGTTTAAAACAAATAAAAGGAAGTTCTTTTTCACACAGCGCACAGTCAACCTGTGGAACTCTTTGCCTGAGGAGGCTGTGAAGTCTAGGACTAGGAGGTACAACATGGAGGACATGCAGTGAGACAATAGCAAAGAGGAGCAGGTGACCAGGGTGCCATATCCATAGTGGGATGAATTTTCTGTGTGAAAGAGCATGAGCAAGTAAAGGAGAAGTGCCTGGCACTAGGACAGCATTGCTAGGGATGTGGCAAGTTGAACCATGTTATTGGTGTGTACAAGAACAGAGGAAGGATTCAGAAAGATTCATCCAGACTTGTTCAACAAGGGGACGACACATCAGACAGCGGTGATGACTTCATGACTCTCTCCTTGAGTCCAAGAGCATATCAGGTTCAGGCTGTCAGGACAGGAAAGCAACAAGGGACCGTACCAACCTCAGTGCATGTAACACTGTTAATAGGGAAGCAACCTGTGCAACTTCAGCTGGATAACCAGGCCTCCAGCAATGCAGTGGCTCAGAATGAATTGGACTTGGACACACCCATTACAGACAACAGTGCAAGAAATGAAAGGGGGAGTGCCATGGACAATGGAGATAATTAAAAAATATAATGGGGATGATTTCAAAGGTGACAGGTGCCTCCCAGGAAAGCTGTGATTGGAACCTGTGGCTTATCACAAAGGAAAATCCCATTAGCACTATGTAATCTAGTATACAAGAAACTTGAAAGTCTGAGGATGCAAGGTATATTAGTGCTTGTAGAGGCCAGTACAGCCTGGGCATGCAGCAAGGGGTTTGTAAAGAAGCCAACAAGCAAGTTACACATCTGCCTAGACTCAGTCACTGAACCAGGCTTTGAAAATATGCCACTAGCCACAGCCCAAAATTGATAACTTCTTGCCAGAACTTTCCAAAGCCACAGTCTTTATGGTCTATGAGGTGATGAATGTGTTTTGGCTCATGAACCTGAATAGAGTCCAGCCTGCTGACAACATTTATAACACCATTTGGTCACTATAAATGGCTGTGTATGCCAATGGGCATAAGCCCAGCACCGGAGGTGTTCCAGTGATGACGCACCTACACACTGGAAGGAATGCCTGCGCTGAAAATAATTTAAGACTATATCCTCATTGTAGGTGAAGGGAGCAACAATATAGAAGCTGAACAAGACCATAACAAAGGTGCAAGGACAAGAACATAAAACTCAAACCAGAAAAAATGCAACTCATTCAGTGTGAGGTGACATACACTGGACATCTACTCACAGCAGAGGGAATGAAAGCAGATCCCAAAAAGATCAAGGCAGTCAAACATGCCAGCTCCATTAGCTGAGAATGGGGTAAAGGTACTTTGCTGGAATGATACATTTTCTGTCCAAGTTCTGTCCACACTTGTCTGCAGTAGCAAAATCTCAGCTCCTAAGGCATGTTGTTGAGTGGGACTGGGCTGATTCCCAATAGCAAACAACTGACACGCTGAAACAAATGATAATGGAAACTCCTGTCCTGAAGTTTGAGCAGCCATGAAGGCCACTGACATCCCAGTGTGATGCACCAGAGAACTGAATGGCTGTAGCTCTTTTTGGGAGCAGCTGGTTGCTTATGCCAGCAAAGCCCTGTCAGAGATTGAACAGGGATACACCCAAATAGGAAAAGAAGCTTCTGACTGTGGTATTTGAAGTGTAGCGAGTCTATCAATACACTGTGTGGCCAGCCAGTAATAGACCACAAGCCCCTAAAGACTAGTAAGGCAAAGCCCATTCTTAGTGCTTCAGAAAAGTTGCAGCTCATTGATGTACCTCCAGCACTATCAGGTAGAGATCAGATATTGTCCAGAATGATTACTGATGTTAACTGATGCCCTGTGCCAGGCATATATACCGAGTATCAGTGAATTGGGGAAGGGGATGAGAACACTGAATCCATTAACATTCTGCACTGTCTCCCTGTTTAAACAGTGAAGTTGATGGAAAAGGACAACCAACTATAGGCGGTCAAGAGTGTACTAGCAGGGTGGCCAGAAGACAAAAGCTTGGGGGAGCAGAATCATATTTTCAAATTAAGGATTAACTGAGTGCGGAGGAGGGAGTCCTATTCTCAGGATAGAGAGGTGTCGTCCCCATTTCATTATGTAAGTATGTGATGCAGAAATACCTGCCTCAGAGCTAGGCATGAATAGCAGTTTTAGACAGGCTCAAGACTGTATTTACTAGCTAGGAATTAAAACATAACTCCATTTTTTGATGGAAAGATGACACCTACTGTTCATGAGATAACCACTAGCAGAAAAAGACTGTTACCACAGGAGCTGCCCACCTGACTATGGAAAAGCAGGACTTGATCATAGTGGACTATTATCCAAACCTTTGGAAGATCAGTGTCCTACTTCATGCAAGAAGCAAGCCAGTGATTGCCAAACCAAAGGCCCACCTTGGAAGATGTGGCATTCCAGACACTTTGTTCACTGACAAAGGATCCAAGTTTGCCTCGGAAGGAATCAAGGAATTTGCACACAAATGGGAGTTTGACTAGTACATCTCCTCCTCCACATACCCACAGAGTAATGGTAAGGTGGAATCAGTTATGAAAAGAGCTAAGAGAATGTTAGACAAGCCTGTTTCTTCTGGCTCAGACCTCTTCTTAGTATTTTTTCCACACAGGAATTAATCTTGGGCCCCTGGGGAGAAGGGTGGGATCCCCTCATATGTCCCAGTCCCTAAGCACCCTGGACGTATGGGTGGGGTGATGCTACCATGATGTGGCGATAGAGTACTGATTTCTGTGGGTGCAATAGAACCCAGGAATCCTGCTAGCACTGCCCCTGCTTTGCACCATATTTTCAGATTGAGTTTTTATTTGTTAAGCTTCAGCTTCCAGCCATGAATTGCTGACCCATGCAAACAAATTCCGCGCATATTATTCAGCTTGCTGTGTTAAAGACAGAAGCAGCTGCTAGCTGCACTGTAAAACTTGAAAGACTATGTTTGGTTTACTCCTACTAGGGTTTAAGGCCAAGATTTTCAAAAGTCACTAGAGATTTTGGGTGTCTGGCTTGCAACACCTCTTAAAGAGCCTGATTTTTCAAAGAGCTGACCAGCCACCCTCTGAAAATTAGTCCCCTTTTGATTTGTCTCAAGTTGGACACTCAAAATCCCTAGGCACAGCTGAAAAATCTAGATCTGAGTGTTATGGCCTGATCGGTTAAACTCTGGTTTCTGGTTTTTCTTACTGTTTCATGTGATTTTCAGGTCAGTGTTGGTAAAAGAAACAGCAACAGCTTTGATCTATTAGAATTTCACAGGCACATTCTGTGTAACAATGCTGCTCATGGTTTATGTAATATAATGCTATTGTTAGCCAGCATATATTTGCGATAGGCCTATTTGCATAGTACACATCACATTAATATTGCATAATACCCAGCATGTGGGCAGTCAAATTAACCAAATTATATTAGTCTTTCCCACAATGCTGTGCTCTTCTGCTCACTCTTGTCAAGGTATATATCCAACAGTCCTCTGCACAACTCAGCTGTTGGCAAAGGCAGATATGAAACCTGTCAGAAACAAGATATGTGAATGTTCTGTCATGGTACAAGCTTGGGAGTTACCTCGACGGCCTCTAGCACTTGGAATGTGGTGTCCAAACTAGAGATAAGGAAAGGTACAGAAAAACAAATTAAGGTGGGTTCAGTCTTAGGTCACATACAGAGTGCTTTGAGCTCGTCAATGGTTATGATAGAAATATATGTTGTTTTTGCGGTCATACTTCAGAGCTTATCTTCTGTACAATGTAAATATATGCTGGAAGAAACAGCTTCCTGGAGGCAGGCGTGGGGTACTACTTTGCTGGTTCAGTTTGGCAATTTGGTCTCTTGACCCTTTTTAATATCGAACAACAAGGGTAGTTAAAGCCACTGGCTATGCTATTCACAATATTGTCCTCCATGAACAGTTTGGGATCAAATAAGACATTAGAAAATGGGCATACGTTCCTGAATAAGCTGCATCGTGACTGCTAGCTAGAAACTGCTCCAGCCGAACTTGTTTTCCTCGCTTGTGGTTTAGAAATACAGGTATGAACCTGAGAGTCATTTATAAAGAAACCCCTTTCTTTTACTTGGATCCTAATAAAACCCCATAGAAAGTGGTTAGCTGCAAGACCACCTATCACCAAAGGAATAACGGTTGCTAGAGATTCATCATTCACCTTCTAATCCTCATGAGGTTAGACCCACTTGATCAAAAGAGGGTTGCCTACCTCCCAGCCTATGAAAGACAAAACCTAATTATTATGGATACCATATATTTGTACTCCTATTTGCATAGGGTCACTCACTGTGAGAAAACACAATGCACCCATCACCAAGATTGCTGGTTAATTAGCCGATTGCATAAACCAGTCTTCTCTGTTTTAAGTCAGTGCACAATACTAACACGGCATTAATTTTTCTGCTGATCCTCAAGTTACTCTGCTATAGGCTTCATCATAGTATTTCCAATTCTTGAAGAAGAAAGCACGTTCTGCTCTGAAAAGAGTCTAAATAAATTGCAACCTGTCGCTCAGCAGACATATTCCTTGTGTGTACAGACGCTCCCTGATTTGCACAAATCCGACTTACGCAATTTCGAGCTTACGGAAAAAGCTTCGTAAACTAGAAATAGCAGGGTTTGGGTTTTTTGGCATAAAAAAACCATTTGGCATTTTTTGGTCGGAGATACTTTTCCAATTTACACAAAATCTGACTTACGCAAGGCGTTCTGGAATGGAACGCTTGCGTAAGTCAGGGAGCGTCTGTATTCAGAGCTGTATGTTCTGACTTCTAAAGAAAGTTTGTGTGTTTCTACTATTGTTAACCTTACTCCACCAACACGGGTTGTGGGAGTGTAAGTTGGATTCTTTTCTGATTTGTGCATCATTCACAGAACTGATAACTAATTTCTGATTGAAGGGCCAGCTATGCAACCCCATTGCCTTCAGACTGTTAAGCTCATGCAACCTAAAGGAACAACCGTTGGTGGTTATGGATGAGCCAGAAAGAACTCAGCTTAATGTTCAGATCCTTGGCTGCATTTACAGCACTGAAAGTTGGGGGCTTATGATGCCCTCCTGTGTCCTCTGCTAGCTGGCACTCAAAGGTTTAGGTGTTGGGGAATGAAATATTTTTACTAATAAAATCATCAGATTAGCCCGCACTTAATCATTGAGACACTATGATCATGGAATCTCATCATGTTATTTTTACCAGGTCACTTTTCAGACTTAAAAAGTCAACACACAAAAAAGCCTTTGGAATTGTATCCTGAGTAAGCTGCAGACATCAGATTCCTCAGCTTAGTAGGGGCTATATCTTCCATTTCTCCAATACCATTTTTTTCCTTAGGGGGATTGGGTCCCTGTTGCATTTCTTCCTCTTGAATGACGCTTATGTGTGGTGCAGCCACTGTTTGCCAAAACAAGGCAAGAGACCAGGAACTAATGTTAAAGATGAGTCTCTTTCAAGGCGATATAAAGGACTTACCTCTCAGACATTTGGCCACCTCAGATATAGCTATGCTAACATTTCTCAGAGTGCAGGAGGACTGTTTTTATGAAAGATTAGCCTTCCTGCTTTTCAAGTGTTGTTGATTATAATGTAAATTGTGTTGCAGCTGGCACTGGAATACACTCATAACATTTTTTAAAAACAAGATTCAGGGATTGAATGGATACTACATTATACCATTATTAGGGCTTCAATATTATTTTTCCTTTAGCTGGAATTGCTTATTATGCATGAGTTGAAACATAAATGTGGAACAAATGAAGCTGAGATATTAAATTAATGCTGCGATCTGGTATCCCCTCTCCCCCTGTTTTGTTGCCATAACAATATGACTCTTGAAGCAACAATAACGTTAGAATTACATTAAAGGTGTTGACAGCTTGTACACTCTGTCTTCCATTATTATTTTTTCACTGTAATAAACATATTTAATGTTTTGCTTTAGGACTGAGCATCGCGCTCTGGTTTTTCCCTAACCATTGCTCATGCTGCTTTTATCAACCACTCAAGTTTTTGGAGGGGGGAAGGACTTTTGAATTTTAAAACTGTCAATGTCTTCTTTTGAGCTCTTAAAATCCTTACACAGACCTTGCAAAACCTCATCACCTTTCACTCTAAGTGCAAGGTGTATTTTTTTACCTTGCTTTCTCTGTCATAAACCTATAGCAAAGGAAGTGTGTGTGTGTGTGTGTGTGTGTGTGTGTGTGAGAGAGAGAGAGAGAGAAAAAAAACAAAATACAACAAAGCACTGCATTTCACACACACATCTCCCTCCAGAGAGGCTGAGAGAACAAACATGAGCTGGATGTTAGTCACATTGTTTAATGCATTACTAGAGGGTTCTTGGCTATTATGGTGACGAGCACAATCTAGATACAGTAAGAACAGTCTTTCTCTTCTATCTCTACAGTGCGTGGTATTCTGGAACTCCTTAGCCATACTTATATCCTGTATGTCTCACTACTACTTCTTGTGCACACTTTCCATACAATCTTTCCCCCTGGAAACATTTCTCTCACCATTTGTGATTAACCTCCCTTAAGAAAAATGGGACTTTGTGAATCTGGAGCACAATTACTTTATGCAGAAGCTGGAGCTGAGTCAAAATATCATGAGAGGATTTCCTGTCCCATCCCCTAACCCTGATGCTCCTACTCCCACTGATTTCTTTGCAATTTTAGCATCTCTAAGGACTGTAGGAAACAACTATTCATGCACATTTTGTAGGATTTTTTTGTGTTCAGTTGAACACAGGAGGAATAATGAAGTGTTCAAAATGAATAAATGACCAAAAGGGATGTGTTATTTACCCCTTCACCTAGCCTGTGAACTGGGGTCACCTAATGAAATTAATAGGCAGCAGGTTTAAAACGAATATAAGGAAATACTTCACACGGTGCACACTCAACCTGTGGAACTCATTGCTGGGGGATGTTGTGAAGGCCAAAAGTAGAACTGGGTTAAAAAAGAATGAGGAGGATTGGTACATCAATATCTATTAGCCAAGATGGTCAGGGACACAAACCATGCTTTGGAGTTGTTGTGGGGGGGGCAGTATGTCTCTAAACCGCTGACTATTGGAAGTTGGGACTGAATGATGCGGGATGGTTCACTCTCTCTGAAGCATCTGGCACTGGCCGCTGTCAGAAGACTGGATACTGGCCTGGAAGGAGCATTGGTTTGACCTAGCATGGCTGTTCTAATGAAGCCTCCACCCATCATCCAACCCTAAATCCATTCCTAACTGGAAATAGCCCACTCTTTCCATTGTCTGTTTCCCTTCCAATACAAAGCAAGCGAAGAACTGTAACAATATAGGTTAAAAATAATTCCTAGGCTCAATTCTGCAGAGCTCTCATTGACTTTAATAGGTGCTCGGCACATGGAGAAGTTCAAGAATTAGCCTGCTCCCCACAAGTACTTTTCTCTAGCTTTTGATATCCACTGCCAGGATCATGGTTACCTGTTGTGATTTTCAGGAGTTGAGATCTCCCCAGAGCAAGGGTTAATCTGGTAGTGCATCAGCTGACTCCCCTTTCTGAACAACACAGGATAGTGTACTAGGACGATTCTAGATTGCATGGTGCTGAGTCATTAGAGCTTAGGTAGGTATGTGGTGATACTGGTAGTAAACGAGTTATGAATTGGTAGAGTGGATGGCTTAGAGTACTGACTGGTACTGGAATACAGAGCCTTTGAAGGCTAAATCACCAGTTTAATAGCATTGCAGCTTGGTATTGACCAACGCTGTTCAGTGGTGGTTGCAGGTCCATTCCTATTGCACAATGGCTGCATCACAAACCCCTGGTGGTAACTTCGAGAGTTGTAGAAAGTATTTCTTCACAGAGTACACAGTCAACCTGTGGAACTCTTTGCCAGAGTGTGAAGGACAAGACTATAACAGGGTTAAAAAAAGAACTAGATAGATTCATGGAGGATAAGGTCCATCTTGGCTAATAGGCAGCAATGGTGTCCCTAGCCTCCGTTTGCCGGATGCTGGGAATGGGCAACAGGGGATGGATCACTTGATAATTACCTGTTCTGCTGATTCCTTCTGGGGCACCTGGCTTTGGCCACTGTCAGAAGACAGAATACTGGGCTAGATGGACCTTTGGTCTGACGAGGATGGCCATTCTTGTGTCTCAAAAGAGAACGTAATGACTATTTGGCTCTTAGGCCCAGCGCCTCACAGGTATTCACTGATTTCAATGGAAGCTGGGCATTTAAATGCCTTTGAGGCTCTGGACCTTACTCTTGAAGGTGGTCTGTCTGGATCAAGGCAAAGATAGAGGCAGTTTAGGGATGCCTGCAGGGCTCCTGTTATTTTCATTCCAGATCTTTGCTTAAATAAATGCCTATCCCCCCTGGGGTTGG
Organism: Dermatemys mawii; assembly: GCA_007922305.1. Taxonomy (NCBI): domain Eukaryota; kingdom Metazoa; phylum Chordata; order Testudines; family Dermatemydidae; genus Dermatemys; species Dermatemys mawii. Next base: position 8,605,103 of record ML677341.1, on the reverse strand, counting down.
GAACCTGCCACCATTTACAGTATTTCACTACAAACATTTGCAGTTACTAAGGCAGAAAACAGATGAGAACTGGACTATGAAACATTTGGAGAGTAGGTCTTACTTTACATGACCCCTGAGTAATAGGTGCTGGTTGACATTTCAATATATCCTGTTCTACTTACATGTGTCTTCAGGTGACTCAGTGATACACAGAGCTGCTCCAAGAGTACCAGTGATTTATAACATGCTTTCTTGTTTGGGGCATGGATTTATCATGTTACTATAAATGAATGACTAACAGTTGCCATACAGGTAATGAAGACTTGGTGACTTTGTGCGCTACAGAGTAGAATACGTTTTGCAGCTTCGCTGCCAAACGTTCACGGTGGGGTCTGATGCCTAGTTTTAGAAACAAAGAGAGGTGGGAGACAACTCTTTTAGTGCCATTTTACTGTTCTAGGGAGAGGCCACGGAAACGAAAACCTTCCTGAGCTTATATGCAAATACCAATGGAAAAGGTGCGCTATTCCATAGACTTAAAACATTTCCAGTACAAAAGACAACATTTCACCTTTTTTTCCCAGCATCAGGGGTGTTTAAAATGCAGCTGTCAGGTGCTACCTTTAACTAAGTTGCAGAGAATAAGCCCCAACCTTTTTAGGTGGACTGACAATAGCTCCCTCGCTGGGCTTTAGAAGAGGGGTCCGTGTCCTCCCAAAAAACCTGGTGCCACTCACCAGCAAGATACAACTCCAGACTTCATCCCTTGCCCAGTGCAGCCATATCCCACTTATACCCTGCTAGTTAATGGAATGAGGAAGGACCTCACTTAGGACCTGTGGGGGGACACTGTGCATAGCAGAGAGTATTGACAGAGGTCCTGCTCCTTCCTACCTTCGGTTCCTAGGCACAGTTTTCTGGAAAATAACTGTCCAGAGTCCAGTCCGCAAGCAATTTGATGGGTTTATTGGGGCTAAACAAGCAATCATATTCTGAAGCCCTTTGCACTAGTCGGGCTATCGCTATACATTGATAGAGATTTTATCTTCCCTTCCCTGTTCTTCTGTTCTGTACATTGCTAGAACCCCATTCTGCTCCTGATCCCCTAGCTCTGAATCCTCCCCTCCACTTCTTGGCAAACTTAATTATAACTGTAGTGTCCCTCCCTCTCTTGTACCACCTCTTCCAACAGATGGTCATATTCTGTTCTTGGGGAGTCTTGAGTCCTGGGTTGATAAAACCACCTCATTTGCACCTGATGGAAGGGATAAGGAGCGGGGTTACTTTTGGCCATGGTTACTTTCTTGCAGACATTGTGTCTCCTCCTTACACCTTCCCGCTGCTCAGTTAGCCCCTTATCTTCTCTTGTTACTGAAAGGCAAAGCAACCAGCTGGGGTCAGTGGTAGGAGTGCAGCCTTGTGCTTTCACTTACATTCTCTTGCTTGCTTATTCAGCCTTTTTAAACTAACAGCAAGGCCAGAAGCAAGATGATCATTGTCTATTCTCTAACCTATTTACTTTCCATTCGCCTAACAGAGTGTAGGGAGATGGAGGGACCCAAAAAGGGAAGCAGTAGCTGGAGATGATTCTTATTTCCCGCTGGGTCCTCTAGGAGGCCCTTCTTACCCAGAAATGAGCTAGTCCCAGGGACAAGTCACCTGAAGATCAGCTAACTTCCAAGAGCTTCAGCCGGGCTGACCTTGCCAATCTGGATTCCTTTGCTGAAGAAGAGCAGACACTGAGTCCATCAGAAAGCGTCTCCTGGTTATGCCCAGTGGTTTGCATTTGTATGACGCAGCAGATGGGTGTGATTATAAGGGGAAGTTGTTGGCGGGGGAAAGGCATGTAAGGAGAGGGTCGAACTTGGGCCTAGCAGCTGACAAAGCTCAATTAGGTGCTTTAGTTTCATAGGGCCAGGAAGTCCCAAGAAAATGGCAGACCAGAGAATTACTCCTCCCACGCCCTGGCACCGCCCACTGTGGGCAGAGGCTCTGTTTGCTGCAGCAAATTAGCCTTAAAGTGAAAAATCAGCAGAAAGCAAATGGAAAGCCAGCCCACCCCCCCCTCCTAACCGGCCCTTCCCCAGAACATTTCTAAGTGATACACTGATACCCAATGGGGAGAAATAGCACAGACTGAGTGGCCGTTAGCTACACTACAGAAGCTAATTTAAATGAGGGCGAGTCAATTGTAAACCATCAGCACGTCCTAAAGCTTTGTTTTGTTTGCTGCTATGCTAGGAAATTCCAGCTGAGGAGCCAGAAGATGAAGCGATAGTGTTATCAAGCAGATTCGATAAAGAGCTAAGAACGGAGGGACTGTGCCAAGCTAAAGCACCTGCAGTATATTTTGTGGCGTCAATGTACAGCTAATTGTAGCAGGGGAGGGTGAGGGTTGGGGCGTGAATTAAGCGGTGCGAAACCTCCCTCCTTGCTCCTGCTGCTCCATTGTATTCAAGGGCTGTGGCTGGGTGTAGCACGGAAGCATCAGTGCCTGTAGTGCAAAACTAGAGTCAAACTGGTTTTCTGCTACTTCAGCCTCGTTAGTTTGGCTGAATCTGCAATCAGGAACAGCAGCAATTTTGTGGCGCTGCAGATTTGGGGGAAAAAAAGTCTGCCTCAGCAAAAAGAGGGCAGATCAAAACATTACCAAAAGTTCTGTGGTACACAGGAGGCTAGGAAAATGCAGAGACTGCATGAAGCTGGCGTTCCTTGTTGCTATTAGACCATTGCTAATTATTAACCAATTGGCCTAGTCACGCCAGTGTGTGGCTGCTGTCCCCGGTTGCAGTGCAACCCCCCTTGTCCAGTTCAATGGTGTCTTCTCTTTCACTGCAAATTTGATGCATCCACAAAGAGGGCATAAGGCGTTGGCACAACAAACTCAGTGGGGCCCCGGCCACTTTCCCCAGAAAAAAGGCACACGCACACCGGTGACATGTCAATGGCAAAGTTCATACCAATTAGCGGCACTATTTTTGCCATCGCCTTGCGACAGCAAAGTAGTGACTTCTGCAGAAAGAGCCATAATCAAGGACGGAACTACTAATCAACCTCCGGATGATTTACACGGTCGTTCTACACTGGTGCAGATCACGTCTCCATCAATTAACCGGCTCCACCAAAGATAACTAACCTAAACGTAGCATTATACTTTGTTTTGTCCAAAGAAAGGGAGTAGGGTGAGGCCATGGACTTTAGCTGGAATGCAGTCTCTGCACACATACAAAGTGCAGGGCAGGGCAACTCAGCTAGAAGGGACTCAGTAAATCCAGAACACGGTGTTGCAAAGGCGGTTACTAGACATGCTCAGTAGCTGTTTCTGAGGCTGAACAGGAAGTTTTCACTGTGGGCAATCCACCTGGCAGGTCACACCTTAGTCACCCACTGAGACTTCAGACAATCAGAGTACAGAAGGAGGGTTATAAATGCAGGCATTGAAGCCAGCGGTGGTCTCAAGAGCGAATCAATGCAGGACCAAAAGGAATGTCAGCTGTCAGAACTGGGTCCCAATTCCTGTACCACTTTGGGTAAAGGCTACAGATTTCTCCAGCAACTGAGGACCAGTCAGCTATCAACCCCAGGGCTGGACTGCTCCTAGCTTTGGCTAGCACCAGACTGCTGGTTAAGTGACAGGGTTCTGAAGTGTTTGAAGGAATGAAATGCTCTCATTCTTTGCAAGCTCTGAAGAGTCCAGGTGACACACACACACACACTACATACGACCGTCACACTATAAAGACTGAGAAACCATCTCTGAGAGAAGTTCAGAGGGGGATATGTTCTGCTGAAGTATAGAAAATGTTCTGTTGAAACCATATATTTGACTATATGTAAGAGAAACAAAGGGGGAAAGTCTGTATAAGGAACACCAGTAGATTTACTGTCTAATAGCTTTGTTTAAATTGGTTATAGGAGTTCATATACAATTTACTGTGCTTTGTAATATTTACAATGTTATCTGTGTGCATTAAATGCTTGTTTTTCCCCCTGAGAAAGTAGCTGGGACTTGTGCTTTGACATCGATTTGGAGCTATTAACAGCTATTTATCAGAGTTTTACATACAGTAGCCCTGAAGTTCAGCTCAGTGTAATCTGAACACCCTGGCCTGTGTTTCAGCAAAGAGTTAAACTGAGGTGCTGGAAGAAGAGGTGTGTGATTATTATACAGAATATTGGCTCCGCACTACCATCTCCATTACAATAACACCCTGTTCATTGTACGTCATTAAGTGAGTTTCTCCTTTAACTTAAGGCTCATCTCCTAGCTTTGCTGCTGCTTGTGGTGCATTTATGTTTATAGCCATAATGTGTTAGCTCCAACCATCACTGTACCACAATGAGCAGCAACTGCATGTGTAATTTCTGTGTAAAATATGAAACTTACAAAAGGAAACATGGACAGTTCTGTTTAGTAAGATGATGTTTTGGTTCAATCAATGTGACCTGATGAGGTGTGATCCCTTAAATAATTCCCATAATTGTAGACCAGTGAATTCAAACTATGAGGATAATGGAAAATTCAGGGAAGACCCATTGAATGTGGTCTCATTCTCTTCCTAGAGTCCATGTTGAGAGAGCCTCGGTCTCCTCAAAGTAAGATCGCCTCGGAGACCTCACATCCTGCCCTAGGTACCACTGAGGCTCCAGACTCTCTTGATACTGACCCTGTGGCTGGGGCTCTGAGCTCCCCTAAGACTGATGGCCAAATATGCCTTGGTATCAAGACCGTCCTCTGTACAGGAGAAGCAGGACACCACAGGGAAGGAGTCTAAGCACTCTACTTCTAAAAGAGTGACATCTACAACTCCCTTGGTCTTCTCAGTACCTTAGCTGACCACCAAGATGTCCTCAGTACTGGTGATATGCCATGCTTCCCATACTGTCTTAGTTCCTCCCAAGTTGTCTTCATTGATAGTCTCCTTGTGTCCAACCAGACTTACCACAGGAGCCTATACCCTTGGATACTGACTGTGGAACATTGCTGTGTTACTAGTGGGTACTGAATGTCTATCAGTACCAAGAGTGACACTGTCACAGAGATTAATCTCTGTCACAGGACCAGACACAAGAAATCCTGCATCTTGGCAAGGAGACCTAGTGGGGATAGGGGAGTCTCAGATCCCGCGCTCCTGCCTGAACCAAACGTCTGCACTGATATTTTTATCCTGGACCATGAGCCTGAGCCAATTAACCCAGGCTCTGAGCCTGGCTGTTGTGGGTCTTTTTTTGCAGCATGGATGTATCCTAGGAAACATAGCAACATTCTTAGCATGAGCAGGAAATGGTCAAATGGTAGGAAAACTGAGATGAAAGGATTCAGTAGCATGGCAGATGGGTTTGTGATTGGACATTCAGTAAAGAAAGGAGACAGCACAGCAAGGGAAAGAAGAAGCCCCCTGATATTTCTCAGAGTAATATTAGGAATCATAGAAGCATTCTTCTCAAATAATCTCATTTCAAGGGCTGTCGCTCATTTCAGTCCCAAAGTTATGTACCTGCTGTGCTAATTTGATGACTTCTCACTTTTGTTGTTGAAAATTAATTACATCAGAAGCAAAGAATTATGAAACTGAGGTTATAGACAGTTGTTTGCCCTGAAAGGAAAAAATCCCACAGCATTTTAAGTTTCCTGCATGAATAAATCTCTGTGTGCTTCAGTTTGGAACTTGGTCACACGTTGTGTCCCACAATTGGGCCTAGCAATTAGAGATGGAACAACCCTCTTGGGTTCTCTCTCCCTCTTCCCTACAGTCCATTTTCAAAAGTCCTTAGGTTTGTGACATCTAACACTTCCTCCTAAAGGTAACATCACAGTCTAAAAACAGGGGTGGGCAAACTTTTTGGCCCAAGGGCCACACCGGTTTTGCAAAATTATATCGAGGGCCGGGTAGGGAAGGCCCTGTCCCCAATCCAGCCCCCTCCCATTTCCCACCCCCTGACTGCCCTTTCCCCTGACTACCCCCTGAGAATTCCTGACCCAGCCATCAACCCCCCACATCTTGTCCCCTGAATCCCCCTTCCACAGACCCCTAACTACCTCCCAGGACCCCACCCAATTCCCCTCCTCTCTGTCCCCTGACTGCTCCAACCCATGTCCACTTCCCCACACAACTGCCACCCTAGAACCCCACCCCCATCCAACCAACCCTGCTCCCTAACTGCCCCCTCCAAATCTACCCAACAACCACCACCCTGGAAGCCCCCCCATCCCCGCTCTTAACATAGCAGCCCCGGCCCCAGAGCCCTGCCTGCACGGCTCTGCTCCGGGGGAGAGGCCAGCGCGCAGCCCCGGCCCCTAGAGTGCTCCCCCCGCAGCTCTGGGGGGAGGGGTCCAGCGCACAGCCCCAGCCCCCGGGGCGCTCCCCGTGTGATGCAGCCCTGGGTGCTCCTGGCACGGCTCTAGGGGAAGGGCCAGCGCTCAGCCCTGGCCCCCAGAGCGCTCCCCGTGCGGCTCCGGGGCAGGGGCCAGCACGCAGCCCCAGCCCCCGGGGGGCTTCCCTCGTAGCGTGGCTGCAGGGAAGGGGGTGCGCAGTCCCGGCCCCCCGAGCGCTCCCCGTGCGGTGCTGCCCCAGACTCCAGAGCTCCCCGTGCGGCGTGGCTCTGGGGGTGGGAGGAAGCCTGCAGCCCCGGCCCCCAGAATGCTGCCCTCACGGCTCTGGGGGAGGGGAGGGCGCGCAGCCCTGGCCCTGCAGCGATGCCCGCACTGCAGGGCTATGGGGGGAGGGCTGGGGCAGCCTCTGTGGGCTGGATGGGACGGTCTCACGGGCCGGATGTGGCCCGCGGGCTGTAGTTTCCCATCCCTGGTCTAAAACATTCCATTTTGGGGAAATATTTTCCTGTTCTTCTGCCTCAACTTTCTCTTTATTAATTCCTTCCTATTGCACCTAGTTTAATTGATCTCTTGTGCTGGTTTCAGAGAGCTATAACTGAATGTCTACTCTATTCTATATAGGTTCTAATGCAACACTCATCACTGTATCTGAGCATCTTTCGGCATGTCATTAAAGAACATGCCTAGGCATCTATCACAGGTAGCTTGTTCCCTCATCCTTGGGAAGAAGCGTGTGCAGTGGTCTCGTCTTTTTTTGGCAGGGCTTTAGAAAGGTGATGCTCCTGTTAGCACACTTGGACGCTGACCTCTCACAGCTCAAAATGCTGAAGGACAGTTGAAGAGACGTCATGGCGGTTGCTCTGTCCAACTTTTGACCTACGTGACTCAGAATTGCATATTCATTTGTAAAGTCAACATGTACAGCGTAGCCTGTTTAAAACCACTCTCCCTGCAGAAAACAAGCTGGCATTAGTGCTTGTCATACGAACACTGCAGGGCTTTACCTAAGTAAGTTTGAATTTTAGCACCACAAAACTGCTCAGCTGCTGTCTAATGCCATAGGTGTCTAAATTCCCTAGGTGCCTACTTTTTCCACTGGTAAAGGCCTCTAAGGGCCAGGGGACATATGTACAGTTTCCTGATGTCACCATTCTCCTCAGCACCTTACTCCCAGTAGGTATTTCTTCCCAGCCTGTCTTGGCTGTGGGGTTCAATCTGATAGGTGGTCTCAGCAGCCTCCTAAGTGCATGTCTAGGGGCTTGGGCCATGTGCAAGCCACAGGTGCCACTGGAAGAGGAGCCAGACACTAAGAGCTCTCACCTTGCATGTGAGCGACCTAGGTTTGTTAATTTGGTGCGGTGACTGGACCCCCGAGTCTCACACCTCTCAGACAAGTGCCCTAACCCTGGGTCTGCTGGGGGAGAGGAGGTGCATTCCTCCTGTTGACGCTGAGCCATTTTGTATAAAAGAATTAAATATTCATTGGGCCGGAGAGCGAGCGTGACGTGGGTCCTGTCCAGGAGTGAAAGTAAAATTGAAAAGTTACCAGTGCAGGATCCTTGGAAGGGGCAGAGTCTGTGGCAGAAGGGGGGTGGGGGTCAGCATCCCCCAGCCAGCCCTTCCAGGCTGCCTGGCCTGTGCCGCCCAGGGCTCCAGTGGTGATTTAAAGGGCCCGGGGCTCTGACCACTGCTGCCGCTATTTTAAATTGTTGGCCGTGCAGCTGTTCCTTTTGTTTCCCCCTCCCCGCCTTGGCAGCCTGGGGGGTGGCAAACGGGGCAGTGACAATTAAGCAGGGCTGCTGATTTGGAGGAGTGGGGGCACAAAAGCGGCCGTGAGGTTAAAGCAAGGCGGTAGGGCCGGTACTGGTATGCATTGCCTTAATTTCACCGCCGGTCCACTCCCTGCTACAATGAACATTGAAGTATTTTCTACAACATGGAACATCATCAACAGAAGAGCTAAGGGTGCCCCATGTGCCAGCAGCTCCGTGCTGTGGGTCCTCACCTGTAAGGTCTGGATCAAATCAGTCAAGCAAAGTGGAGACTGGAACCCAGGGACACCACATCGCAGGTGAGAGTGCTACCCCCCTGGTCTATAGGGGAATTGCTATTAGCAGCTCCTGCTCAGTGTTTTTGAGACAAGATTGACTTTGCTTAGGTGTCTAAATTTTAGAAGGGGGTTCAGACCCATGAAGCTCACATGGCAGACGGTCTCGCCAGCCAGCCCAGAGTTAGATGCCTAGTTCTCTTCAAGTGGCAGGACTTAGGCCAGGGGTAGGAAACTATGGCCTACGGGACCGTCCTGCCTGGCCCCTGAGCGCCCAGCCTGGGAGACTAGCCCCTGTCTCTTCCCAGCAGCCATGCTGCTGTGCAGGCAGAGCTCTAGGCGGCTGGGATGCACACACTTGTGGGAGAGTGGGGCAGCATGTCTGGCTCCGGCAGGACTATGCAACATGCTACCAAGTGGTGCGGAGGGTTGGATAAGGGGCAGGGATTCTGGGGGGGGGCAGTCAGGGGATGCGTGGGGCAGGGTGGGGGGGGCACGGGTTGGATGGATGTGGGCATCCTGGAGGGTCTGTCACGGGGCTGTGGCTAGGGGTTATGGGGCGAGGTGGATGGGGACAGAGTCTGGGATAAGGTGGTTAGGGTCAAGGGGGCAGTTGGGACAAGGAGCAGAGAGGGCAGGCTTGTGGTGGTGGTGGGGGAGAGCAGGTGGGGAGGAGGATTGGATGGGTCCAGCATTCTGAGGGTGGGGGGGGGTAGCGGTCAGGGGCCAGGAAGTGGGAGGGGGCGGATGGGAGGAGCCAGGCTGTTTGGGGAGCCACAGCCTTCCATACCGTTTTGCATCCCTGATGTGGCCCTTAGGCCAAAAAGTTTGCCCACCCCGGCTTAGGCCCCACCGCGCCTCCATGGCAACTCCCCATTGGCTAGCTCAGGTGACTGGGCCTTTGTGAATACCAGTCTTAGATACTTACCTCCAGGCATTAGCCAGGGCATCTGGATGCTAGATAGTGTGGTGCTGAGTTTGAGTGAGTCCCCTTTGTGACTCTAACCCCTGGAGGGGTGGGGACATGTCTTGGTGGCGGTACAAGATGGTGTGGGACGACTGCTTAGCCCACTCCCTCCCTTCCACTGTTGGGTTGATCACTGAGGAAAGAAGGAGGCAGCTGCACGGGACAGCCTGCATCTTGGGGCAGCTCCGTCCCCCTGTGACGATGGCAGTCGCTGGCTCTGTGCAGGCCTCAGCTCCCCGTGGCCTCTGAGCCCACTCCTACTCCCTCAGCACTGAGGACAGAGACGGGGATGCCCAACTAGCTGGGGACGGGGCTGAGCTGACTGCACCGAAGAGCCTGAGTCCCACCTCCTCAGCGATGGAGGGTCAGGTGTGAGAGACGGGAGGGAGGGCGAGGCCCTGGGAGAAGGGAGTGGTGCGCGTAAGGGAACAGCTGCAACTGGGAAACTGGAGAGGTGGCTACATACTGGGGTGGGGGGGGTAATGGATGGTGGTGGGGTTAGAGGCACTGATGAGGGAAGCAGAGAGGTAGACAGCAGCTGCCGGGAGTGGGGGGGAGAAACATTGGCTTGGGTAGGGTGTGGACCTTGTAGAACAGACCAGGGAAGAGTGGGGTGGGTTCAGCCTCCAGGAAGGAGCCTTGGCGAAGCTGGGGCAGACCTTGAGAATGTGAGTAGAGACGTGAGTATGAGGAGGCAGTGGGACGTTGCACTATTGAAACTAGGCACCAGTTGAGTGTGTACAGAGCTAGACACGGTATCTACTCAAAAGACGGGGTATGGCTTTCCTTGCCTGCGCCGTGCCTCACCAGCTCTGCTGCTATGTCGAGCTGGGCTAGCAGACCCTGTGCGCTATGCACTGCCCTAAGTATAAGGTACCCATGCACCTCCTGGGTGTGCTGGTCTGGCCCATCGCGTGTAGCCTGCTGTAAAACTAGCCTCCTCCTCACCCCCGGAAGACCTCTGTGTACCCGCAGGTGTACCCCCTTCTTGTTGCGACCCACTGCTCAAAGGCACGTGAATGTCCCCATCCCCTCAGTTTTGCAATGCTTAGCCCCCTAGGTGGCCTGCTACCTAGTGGATTCCTCTGCTTTACGTTAGGCTTTCTGCACAAGGCATGGGGAGAGGCAGCTGCCTAAGAAAGGCATGTCCGGAAGCCAATCAGCTGGCTGGGGAGCCAACTAACCGAGCCAGGTGAGGCTAGGGAACACTGAGGCCCATGGCCAGGAAAGGAGCTGTGCTAAGTAACTGACCTGGTGCACTTGGCTGACAGTGCTTTTGATCATTAGCTGTGAACCTTCTCCTGGAGTTAGGCACCTGATTAGCCAATTAGGTAGCCCAGATCCTAGCAACTGAAATAATCTCTTGGGCTCTCCATTGCTCTTGCTCACATTTTATGTGGCTCTCATGCTTGCTGTACATTTTTCTAATGGCTGTCTGTCTTTTCTACGGGTGCTGTGCTGTCCCCCAACATCGCCGCTGGTGCTTTTGCTGCAGCTCTCAGGTGTGCTCTGGGCACACCTATGGGATTGAGCCCTGCTTGTGAGATCCCCATTTTTGGTGCTTTGATTTGAATTAGGACACTGAGCTCATTAGCTGAGGGGGTGGGGGGCAGCCTCAGGGCTTAGGTGGCTTTAGGCGGGGTGGGGACTTTAGGCATCACTGCTCAGCTTCCACCTAACCCTGTAGGTACCTAATATCTTTGAGGCCCTAGGCCTTTATGACTGATCTAAGGGGTTCCAGGAAGTGTCAGAGTGCCCAGACAGCAAGTGTGAAAAATTAGGACAGGGGTAGGGGTGGGGAGTAATAGGAGCCAATATAAGAAAAAGACCCAAAAATCAGGGCTGTCCCTATAAAAGAGAGACATCTGGTCACCTAGCAAAGGAATGAACATCGCCTGAGTTTCAGGTTGGCAGCTTTATTACAAGGTCATCTTTTCCTCCCCACCTCCTCTCTACACTGTGGCTATTTGTCCACATTGGACCTCCTGCTGCTCATTAATCTCCTAAAGACACAGGATTCACATTCTCTGACAGTTCTTAGAGTGGGACCATGCTATTGTTTGCGTTTTGCCTGCACTCAGATTGGTCTGTCTCATTCTCTCTCTGTCAGAGCGTAATTATTCCTCAAAGTAACCATCATCGGTTCCAAATGTCAGCTGGACTTACTAAGGAACAGGTTAGCAAGAAACACTGCTAGTCTTTTTAGGTTCAGATTTGTAGCGAATATGCAAGACTTGCTAGATTGGCTAGCAATACATCTTCTGACTCTCAGCTTACTGCTTTGCTTGTCAGTCTCTGATCATAGAGGCTGTGTTACAGCAAATTCTCTCACCAGATAAGCCATCAGTTTCTTCTCAGCTCAGGTTATGTGCCCAGGCTCTCTGTGGTTTATTACACACCAAAGCTCTAAGAAACCGGGTTGCATGTTTAATGTCCAGGTTAGTGTTTGGGGACATTGCCTCAAGACCTTGCAACTGGTGTCAGGTCACTTTGTAGGACTCAGGTTTCTTCTGTTTTCCAAATGATGCTCTTTTCCAACATGTATTCTATACCTGCACAGTCTCTGTCCCCACAGGAAGGGTCACTGTTTTTCCACAGCCTGCTTTAAAGGAATGGATCCTTTAAAGAGCACCATTAGAAATGTGTCTGAGGTCATTAGGTTAGGGGTGTGTCTGTGTCTGTGTCTGTATCCAGACTAGGGTAAAAGAAACCTTTGCGGTCTGCCTACCCCTGTTGATTTATAAAGGTGCAGTCCCCGCAGAGAAATCACACGAAAATTCAGCAGTTTAACATGAAATCAGCTACAGCCATCTGTCCCAACAACAAAGTGACCTGGTTCTGCACTTCCTCTTCTTTAAAAGCATTTACAAGCCAATATTCGATTCAGGCTCTTGTAATACACATTATGGTATCTGAGCTGCTTCTAGTGCTTTAAGATACCATGACTAGCAACTGTCTATATGGTGGAAGGACTCATGGAAAAATCTGAATAAAGGACATGCAACATTCACCATCCCAGGTCACTGGGAGGGTTTGAACCCTAAACGGTCATCACCAAAGCAGACGGAGCATAAGGCCCTTGCTGCTGTACAGTATATGACGTACGCCACAGAGTAAAACTATCAAAGTGATTGAGGGTGCTTTTGAAATTTTACCCAGAGCGTGTTAATGGAGACTGTGCTGGTAATCAGAAACGATCAGTGACGTCCACTGCATGTTGATGCGGAAGACTGAGAAAAATCTATTTTGGGCTCAGCAAAAATACCAACAAAGCTTTACACTAAAAGTTCATCAAAGGGTCCAGTCTCTCCCAGCTGTTCTCTCGTGTTTCACCGATAACCCGGCCATTTACCCACACGCTGTATTTGAAGGTATTCCCAAGGGCAGCCAGCTCAGACTAGGACATCCCTCGCTGAAGTATTTCTTTCAAAAGGCAAAAATGGCTGGTGGCTGCTTGTTTGTTTCTATTACAAGGTCCACCAGCCCTATAACCAACGTGTTTATGCTAAAGAGCATACTTCCATTAATGCTAATGGGGCTTTGGTGCATAAATCCCTGCTAATTGATATAAGAGTGTATCCCAGAAGTGTTAACTTTACTGCTGATTTAGCTGAAGGATATAGATGTGTGTGGGAAGGAGATATTAGCATTCATGTAAAACAATTAGGCTATTAACAGTAGGAAAATGATTGCACCTTTCCACATCCCTTTAGTAGAAAAAGAAAGTATGTCAAGGAGAAAAATCAGAGGGAATGTAAACTTGTTATAGGCAGAGCGGGTAGCACCACCTATTATTCAGGTTGCCTGACAGTTCCCATTGTAAGCCCCTGTCTTCAGCTGCTTGTAACTTTGCCAGACTTTAATGTTTGGGCTGAAATTTTCCATGCTGTGTGTATGTGCCTCAAGCTGAAATTTTTTGGAAAATGTCAGCCAAAGTAGTTCAGCTGCTTCTGAGAATGAGGCTAGGGAAAAATGACTTTGTTTTGCCCATGAAAAAATATTTCTGCCAACCTTTTCTTTGAACAGTTCTAGTGCACTCATGCTTTGGAGCAGGGACTTGAAACAGGACTATCAGCCATGTGCCCTTTTGCCATTCCCATGAAAAATCTGTCGGACTCTGGCCAAGTTAGCAGCCTTTCATGCTCAGTAGGGACATGCTAAAGCATCACAGCCAAGTGCTCTGAAGAGTCCATCCTCACTGAGCATGCTTGAGCTTTTCACAGCTCAAAGTACTGACTAGACTGCTTGGTCACCATGGCTTAAAGGGCAAAGGCCAGAAGTTCCCTGAAATGGCTATTCATGACTTGGGGGATGGGCACTGAAACAGATAACAGGGAGCCTACCCCGCCGGTGTTCTCTGCACGCCCCTCCCCGCCTCACCCTCCCTGCTGGCCCCTAGACAGTACTGAGGCGAACGCAGTCGGATTCAAATACATCAGGACAAAAGCTGGACCAGGAGGTGGGAAAGAAGTAGACAGACAACAGGTCTGGTGAAACTGGGACTAGAGGAGGAGCAAGTGTAAGGGACTGGGACTGGGGAGACTGGAAGCAAGAGGAGACAACTGGTAACCAGTTGGTCAAAGGGGAACACTGAGTTTGGTTGAGAAGCTGGAGAGAAGAAACTGGGACTGGTTGGGCAAAGAGACTGGGAGAAGGGGCCAAGGAAGTGGGCAGAGGGGAGAAGGAGTTTGGATGAAGGGCCCAGAGAGCAAATTTAGGCAAGTCAGTGAGGGGAGGAGAGAGGCAGATTGAGGAGCGGGGCTTGGGAACAGGGACAGGCTGGGAATGGAGCCTAGGATTTGATGTGCGATTGGAAGGACACAGACTTGTACAGCAACATTGGAAGGGGAGCTAGCACTTGATACGTTCGAAGCACAGATCCAGTTGACTTCAGTTGCAACTGTGAATGTTCAGCGCTTCTGCAAATCAGACCCTGGGGTCTCAAGTAGCATGAGGCACACGCAATTAGTGACCACTTGGTAAACGTTTGGTTTAAGTAAGTGACTTGCCCAACATCACACACAAACTCTGTGGCAGAGGCAGGGATAGAATCTAATTCTGCAGGGCAGCATTCAACTGCCATAAACACAAGACCATCCTTGCTCTTCCTGCAGGCCCCTGACTCGTTGCTGTCAGGCCTTCCAGCTACTACAACAAATGAGGCAAGAGGCCCTATAACAATCTCCTTTATTACACAACCCTGATTCATCCCCAGAATTGGTCTGTTCTGTGCACTGAATGAGGCAAAGGTGCTGTGGAAAAAATAGTATGTGATCATGTAATCAAAGACTACCATAATTCACAGGCACGAAGGGGGCAGAATTAAGGTTGCCTGGGCATTTCCTAACTTTTGATTGCTTGACGATGCACCTTTAATGTTCTCTTTGTGTAACGTGAGCATGGAATTTAATATTGATATTACATCAGTGCCCACAATGCCTCATCAGGCTCAAGCTCACCTTGCTGAGTGTTGTGCAAACACAGATGGGACGCAGTCCTGACCTCATTGATGTCAACTCCCATTGACTTCAGTGGGGCCAGGATTTCACTCATGGACTCTTCCCCAAAGGCCTGGGCAGGGGATGTCGCTTCTTAACTTAGTTTCCACCTAGAAAATGGGCCTAGGTGATTAGCAAACTATTAGATTTCCAGGAATTTTGATGATGATACTGGTGGACGTAAAACGAACCGAGTAATTCAGTTAAAACAAACATGCTTCTGGCTTTATCCTGCATAAAGGCTGAGACTGTTGTAAGTTTACTAATCAGAACAAGTCTAGACATTTCCATAAATATAGATATCCATAGAGGGATTGTTTCAACTTTGTGTCTTCATGCCAAATCTACTACCTTAGCGGGTTCACATTTCAAAGCATTTTGCAGGGTTTTAGTTGTGAGATTCCCATTAAAATCCATGTGAGTCACACAACTACAATTCCACAGAATGCTTTGAAAATTTACCCCGATCATCTATGATGAGCAAATATTTATTTTTTTGCTTTTTTAAAGACTTGAATGCAGCAATCATATATATATGCCAAGCTTTGTGTCTTTCTCAAAAGATATATCAACCTGTAGAGCATTCCATATGTTTTGTATTGACATGTGTATGTGTTCTTTTTAAGTTCTAAGCATATTCTATAGAATTACAGAGAAGAAAAGGGATCACATTCAGAAACATAATAGGTTTATTAGGTGTATGGAAGGAATCTTAGACTTTAACTGTTCTCTGAAGTCTGTAGTACTGAAAACAATATTCTATTTTCTTTGATATATAGTCTTAACACTGTAACAAACATATCTTGATAACAGTGTTGGAAAGTGCTGACTTGCGATATTTTTTTTTCTGCAAATCTCAGTGGGGATATGACTTTTCCCCGAGTCGAGGAACCTACTTTTCTAGGCTCTCAGTTACTAAGGAAAGATTAAGTATTCCATACAATCTGTTTGCCTAGGTATCTTTAAATTTTATGTACCCAGTGAGATTTAATAAAACAAAAAACAAAATCTAGAAACACTTTTTTTCTTTTAATGCTCATAAAATGTTACAGACAACAGAATCCTTTCTTAAGCTTTATTTAAGAAATCGATTACTATTATAGTTCAATATATATAAGACACATCCAGTATTGTGTTCCTGATAGCAAGTGCATAGATTTTGTTACGATATCATTTTTTCACTCAATAGTATGTTTCATGGTCACACGAAGGGGAAACTCCCAGTCATTTTGCTAGAGCATGAGAGAGAAAAACAGAACACAGCAAAGTAGTGAAACTACAACAGAGATGAGGAACAAAAACAGTCAAGCGAGCTAATCGTACAGTCGATTCCTGATAAGTGAATAATCTGATTGCTTGGTCACAATGCTTTATTCACTTATCAGGAATGATTCACAGTACATTTTGTTGGTTAAATTGTTTTTCCTAGCCCAATACCTAAGAACCAAACTGGGCAAAGGCCTACATACTCTGGCGGGGTATTCCTTCATCAGCAAGTCTTGTGACAGTTTGGTAATTTCCCATGGTGATACACATACAGCTAATAAAGAGACATTTTGCTAACACTGCAAGGTGCCTGACTTAATTGAAATTAAAAGCATGCATTTAAGCAGGACAAACTGTAGAGCTGCATGGCTTTACAGAACTCATTTCCCCCCATTGCTGCTGGATTATTTTTTTTTTGGTAAAGAACTGGGTATTTTTGTCCTTATGAGTTTTTTTTTTAAACTGTAATATTGGATATTTTAAATTAAATTGTGTTTGGAAGAAAAGGTCTTGAACTCAACTTGATCTTCCCTACCAACAAAATAACCACCTATGATGACTTAAAAACATAGGCCTCAATTCTGATTGCACACTGGTGTAAATCAGGAGTTACTCAATTGAAATCACTGCTACAAACGTTATCAGAATCAGCACCATAGATTCAAGAGATGTAAAACCCCTATTAGGTCACCCAGAGCATCCTTCTGCTCCCAGTGCAGGATTATCCCCTACAGGCTCTTGTAATTTTAGATTAAAATCAGAGCTGCATGGGAGGTGTTTGCTAGAAATTTGAACTCGGACAATGAAGCCTGTAGATGATGACTTCAGCTTGCTTGAGGCTCCAGAACTCATGCCCCACTTGCCTTTTATGCTCACAGAAGAAAAAAAAACGAGAAAGACAAATAAATTAAAAGCAAAACAAGGCCAACTCATGAGCCAGAAAATTTCAAAACTGTTCCACGCACAGGAGCCAACATAGCTGTCAGAACCTTAAGGAAACACTCAGTGCGCCATGACCTTCTGAATAGGATGTGAGTGTTTGTGTGTGTCAGCCAAAGCCAGAGCACGAGAGAGACGGGAAAAGAGGATACAAGAGGGAGGAGTGGTGTTTGGGTCTCATAAGAGCACTTTTAAGTGGTCTTTGATTCCTGAGCATCAGCGAGAGCGAGTGGGACAAAGGGAAGGGGATGGAGGATATGGCTTGAATTCCAGAGAACACTTGGGAGTGCTTTTTCCCCATCCTGTGGGATTATTTTACTCTCCAGATTTTAAAGTTTTATATCTGTGATCAGACAAAAAAGAGTGAAGAGAGACTTTGTGAACCATGACAGCATTTATTTTTCTTTGCAGATTATATTTGATGCTCTGGACATCAGTCCAAGGGACAGTGGAGAGATTCTTGTGAGCCAACCCCTGCCCACCTGCTACCATATTTCTTTTTTGCATGGTGATTTGACGTTTTAATATGCAGTGCTGAGAAAGACCCGCTTTGTAAGCACCCAATGAAAAAATAGCCCCTTTGCACCCTTGGGAAAAATGTTTTACTTCTATTGGCTTTAATAGTTAAAAGCTGTGCCTGAGTTCACTTAGCTTTATTTTTTTTTTTAAATATCTATACATATACTATATATAACAAGCTTGTTCACCTGGTAGATTTTTCTCAGTCTGTGATAGCGCTAGTTAAATTGTGATTAGTTTTTAAGGAGTCTTTGATGAATACCAGATGCCACCAGATTACTGTACAGTTTGGAAGAAATCCCATGGCTATATCCTCCTTTTCTTGTATGTTTCAGATGCCTCTGCAAAGCAGTAGCACAGCCATTTTAAAAAAATAAATCACTTGAATTGATCTCTGTGATCCACTTCTTCCAGACTGACTGAAACAGCAAAGCAAAAAAACTTTTCACATAGCCTCAGATTTCTGTTTGTGTGTGTTTGTGTGTATCAGCTTTTGTGGTCAGAAGACTAACAAAAGCAACCTTTAATATGACTTTGCAGGCAGTCATTTAAAATGATCTCCTGCTCAGATTAGCAAAGTGATTTAACCACTAGGGGAGGGGGAAAATGTAAAATAAAGCAAAGACAGCTGACGTGTGGAAGTCCTCTTTCACCCCCCAATCAGATATTCACTTAGGTGGAATCGACTGTATCTTTTGTACACAACAAATAGGAAAAAATAAAAAAAAACAGGGACGTGAAACAGTGAGGTGTGCAGATGTATTACCAACACATAATGACCACCAACAATACAACACACGGAGAGAGAGACAAGTATTAGGAAAATGGTTTAATATTGGAGACAGAAGCAAAAAACTGCATCACACAATAACATACATTACAAAAATAAGTCTGACTGTTTCAACTACACGGTTATGTTCACAATGAGGACAGAAGAATCAGAAAAAACTTTGATCTAAACAGCAAAAAAGCAAACCCCTAAAGTTGTAACTAATACATTTATCCACGTAAAGTGACCGAGTACTCCTAATTCTAATTATCTTATTGTGTAACTGCACAATACAGAATAAAAAGTGAAACTTACCGCTTGTTTTTTAAGACAAAATTCTTAACACTAGATATAAGCAAAAGGAAAAAAAGATATCAAGCCAAAGTTTTTAATTCTCTAAACAAAACCAACTCTCTTTCTACCAACCAGAAATCAAACTCGAAAATCAGTCATGGTCAGGGGGCCCACAAGAGTAAGCCACAAAAAATTCCATTTGTTTTTTAATCTCCAGTATAAAAAGTTCCACTGGTACAAAATGCATAAGTACAATCAAGTTGTAGAAATAGGAAAGCCTGCTTTTTTTTTTTTTGGCTCAAATTCCATCAAACAACAAAATCCAAATGCATCAATAAAACAGAAACAATACTCAAATGGTCTTACAGTTTCCACTAAATTGCATTAACTTTGGCTTTTCTCAGACAATACTTAAAAATTAGTTTGTAATTCTAAACAAAATAATAGTATTATTAATCTACAAACAACAATTCTCACAGCACAAAAAAAAACCCAAAACCCAAAACAAAACACAAATACATAGTTTTTTTTTGTATGACATTATCCAAAAGGTAATGAAACTACAGTTTTTTTTCCTTTTGTTAATTAGCACTTAAGATAATAAAAACAGAAACAGTAATATGATTTCAGAGTAGCACAAGCCAAGGAACTATAACCCCTATGGTGAAAGAAAGATGAACTTGTTAGTCATTTGAGGACTGCCATTTCATTGCACTTAGCTAATTTGTTTGAAAAACTACTAGTCTCTTCTTTTGATTAGAGTTTTGGAAAGCAATTTCCCGTGTTTTTCTTCCTTTCTTATAAGGCCCTTTGCACCCTTGCAGCTTTTTTCCTTTCAATATTTTGAAAGAGAACTGGTAGATCATTCCTCTCTAAGGAGATACAAGCTTTATTTTTTTTTAGTATTATTTATAAAGGCAAACTCCCCCCACTCCATGATCCACAGTCATCACCTGGAAACACAGAAACATTCCCTGCTAAAAATGCTGGGCCAGATCCTCAACTGGTGTAAATCATGGGGGGAGGAGGAGGAAGAGGCGTGTCTTCTGAAGTCTATGAAACTACGCTAGTTTACAGCAGCTAAGGTTCTAGGATATTAACTCTAACATTCTAACCGGACTCTAAACCTGCAGATTGCACTGGGGCTGCTGCATTGAAGGGATCTGAAAAACCGTTGGAAATTGATATGGTGGATAAAATGAGAAGAATAAGTGAAATAGAAAAAAAAACCAGATTATATTCCCATATTACATTATATATATATATATATATAATATAATGTGTGATGATACTTTGAATAACCAAAATTGCTGCAAGTAGTACAAAATAGCCCTCAAAGGGTGTAGGAAGGCCTCAGCAGTAGTAAAAACATGTCAGAATAATATAAATCATTTACTTATAAGTGCATGTGCTATAAGGAGGAAACTTTTTTGCATCACTAGAGGCTAGTCCTTTCCATCCCAGGGCTCCTACAAAAATGAGCATTTAAGCAAAGTTGGGGATGAGAGAGAGAGAGTGCACCACCTGTGTCTTTATGCTGCTCATATAGGGCTTCACTTTTAATTATAGGAGGCTTTGAATATAACCAAATAGGAATAGATAATGGAAGAAGATATGGCATTTTGTTATCAGAAGCAGGTACTGCTGCTCACATGCATTGAAATGGCAATGGATTCTACTTTCCAGTAGTAAAGAACCAAATTTGGTCACTGGTGGCTACTCGTGCTGTAGACATGCAATCCAGTCAGATTTAAAAGGCAGTGGAAAGGCTACCAGAATCTCTTTTCGGGTTCCTTACGTAGGGCTCAATCCAGCAAACAACCACTTAAGTCACATACATATTCCCATTGACTACTGGTGCAGGTAAAGTTACTTGGGTGAGTGTCTGTAGGATTGGGCCCATATATTGTCAATACGAAAAATGGCAGATAACACTAAGCATTACAGCATATGTAAACTTTATCCATAAAAAGTAGTTTAACTGCAGTGCACATTGAATTTTCACCCAGAAAGATCTAGTGCATCTGATTTAAGCAAAAGTTCATTTATTTAATTACAAAAATATTGTTTTTTTTCTCGTCAATGTTTTCAAATGGTGGAATAACCACTCCAATCTGGGAGCAGCTCACACAATAGATAATTAAAGAATTGTTTTTTTATTTTATTTTATTAATACTGAATAGCATATTCCAGCAGCATATTAAAAGCTCTTTAAGAAAAGACAAAAAACCCAAAATCTAAAAAGGAAAACCACAAGTTAATTACTGTTTTAAATAATTTTAGTTATAGATACAGAAGAAATTTAGACAGCAGTAAAATAATTTTTGTCCTTCAGATCTGCCCTGTGCATTTTTCTGATTTCAACCATGTATTAAATAAACCACAAAAAACTAAGTATATATATATATTTATATATATAGATATATATATAAAAATAAACAGCAAAATGGTGAATGTATAAAAGGTATTAACACTCAAGACAGCTCTGGGTGGAAAGGGTTAAAAGTTCAAAACTTTCTCACCTTAGAGGTTTCCATACATTATGAAGAAAATACATTGTGAGGTTTGCTTTCACAGCATTGATGTGCAGAGTGGTTAAAAAAGTGAAACATGGGCACTTATACAATGTTTTACAAAAAACATCAAAGAGAAATAACAAACAATAACAATTTCAGGCAACAAGACCACAGGATAGCAAGTTAACAAACTTTTTAACCTCTTTTTTTCTTTAAATATTAGGGATTTATACAAAACACATAATAAAATACCCATGTTATCAAATTACTTCACACAAGAAACACACTGAAGCTCTAGGAAGAAAGTACCTTTGGAATTTGGCACTATATTTTCACTGATTTTTTTTTCTTTAAAAGAAAAACCGATCACATTTTGCTGAACACAAACACATCTAAATTGTCCACAATAAAAAAATGACATCAATGCGTCACAAGCCAACACAAACTTATTCTGGAATATTTTTTAATTTTTCACATGAAATTTTTTTTTAAGCAAAGAACTTTTTTTTAACTCATTTTTTGTTGTTGTTGTTGTTCAAGTAAACCAATTTTAAACTTGTCTTTTATAAACACAGAACACTTAAGACCATAAGACTCATGATGAAACCACAACTTAATTCACAGAAGCACCAACGTAACACATTTTACAGTAACCTTTCTCCTGTACATTGAAACAGTATAAAATATAGGTAATTTCATGTGCATTAAACCATGGATTGTCTAACTGTGAGTCAGTTCAGCAAAAGGTGACACAAATAGGTAGCATTTGCCCTAAAACAGGGTAAATATTTTCTTATACTAATCTACAAAAAGTGGTTCTATATATATATTTTAATGAGAAAGTGAGCCACCTAAAATGGCCTTATCAAAAAACTTTACACTGCCTGAAAAATGTAAAAACTATTACAGACCTCTAGAGACTTAAAATCAGACAGTTTTTTTTCTCAAACTGTTTTGGAAGTAGTCTGTTAGAAACCAACATTCTGTGCCTCTGGACACATATTGCTATTGTCACCAGTGACCAGGCAGAATGCCAATCCCTGTATAATACTTTCAAGTCTGTTATTTTATTTATTTATTTATTTTTGGAAAAGGAAAAAAAAAAAAAAAAAAAGAGAAAAAAAAAAAAAAAAAAAGCAAGCAAAAACATTTTTGCCACAGGTTTTTTTTGTTCTTTTTTGTTTTTTTGTTTTAAACCCTATCATTAATTTGTCTAATAATAAATTTCAGTCTTGCATGAATGCAGCAATGTTTTTTCACATTGACTTCCCAGAATTCATAGCTAGATGAGGTCACATGCAAATTTCAAAGATCAAACTAGATCAAAGGTCAGTAGGAGAACCAAATATGATGTGAGGTCAGAAAGACATCAGAAACAATGACGGGACGATGAAACTTTTTTTTTTTTTTAAGACGCCACAGGGACATGCTAGGCAAACGATGAACTAACGGGCATGGAGATGTCTAGGGAAAAAACAAGGAAGAGGAAAAAAGTTACATAGAATCTATGCAGCAGAAACAAAATCACTTTTATGGGTGCAGGAGAAAACTAATGCAAATCTTTCATCATTAGAGTCTATGAGCCATTCACATAATTTGCATTAACTTACAATACTCATCAACAACAGCACAATGAAACCCCAAAAGAATCCATCTGAAAAAGAGTTAAAGAAGATGGATTCATCTTTGGGGGGAGGAGAGAAGAAAGAACCATTTTCAACAAATGTAACATACGGGGTAGGGGGAAGAAAAAAGTCAGACAACTCAACTTTAAACTAGAAAATGGAACTACGAACAAAATAACCAGACAAGTACAAACAAGAGGATAAAAGCATGAACGGTAAAGGGTGTAGGGTTCAACGGTGAAAAAGCGCCCATTCTTGGCACAATTACTCTAGAGACTACTTCAAAGGATCTAGCTAGCATAGAGAGCTGCTCTTTAGGTATCCAATAAGTTAACAATAGGCAATAAATAACTTCCATTATTTCTGAGGCAGTAAAAATTTTGTATAAAAATAGAAATGCTTTTTACAAATAAAATTTACAGGCCTGTGGCTTTCTTTTTTATTTATTATTATTATTATTAAATTTATCTCTCAAGAAACATCAAGTATTGTCACTCATTTTATTTTATTTTTATTTGAAACCCTGTAGCTTTAGAAACAGATCTCTAAATCTTTTTTACATTATTCCTTTCCAAAAAACTGAAGAAAACTAAAAAAAAAAAAAAAGTGAACTATAAAGACGACCAGTGTAATATCAGACTAATAGAATGTTATGTTGATTTGAACTTCTAAAAAAAAAAACAAAAAAAAAACTTTTTCAAAAACAAACTGATGTAGTAGAAAGACTTTTTGTCATTGTCATTGTCTCACAATAAGTGCTTCTGCTGGCATAAGACCATTGTGTTTAACCTATAAACTGCTGGTGCCACCCTGATAAGATTGGGTCCATACATATGAAACAGCTTTTATTTCCCCCAAGTGTGCTAATGGCACCAGGGTTCACAGAGTTAAATTGCACACTTTTTTTTGTCGCTTTTAATTCTTAAGATGTTGTTTCTTTAAAAAAAAAAAAAAGAAAAAAAACAGAGATAAATTATGTCGCAAAATAAAATACAGTAACACAACTCAGTAATTACTTGGCGTGGAAACAGCAGCCAAGTTTAGTTGTGGCGAGTGGGGAAAATGGAAGCGATTACTGTAAAAATAATTGTCTCTTGGTGAAGGTTGGCAATATGTTCTTCCTTAGCCCCCCTCCCCCCCTGCAGAAGGGCAGGTTTGCTCATGGGACTTACCCTAAGAAAGCTAAAATAAGAGCAGTGAGCATCTGGGGTTAAGATCAGTATGGTTTGCTGTCGTTTTTGGAGCGTTTCAGCTGAACCTTCAAGCGTTTCATGCCAATCTGAAAGCCGTTCATAGCCTGGATAGCAGCTTGCGCTGAGACTGGATTGTCATAGCTAACAAAACCTACAAAATACAGAACAGAGGGGGAAAGAAAGTGAACTATTGTTTAGAACAAAAGAAAATGGGTCTGGCTCAATATAGAGAAAAAAAGAGTTTGTTATTAGTACTTTTTCTTTTAAGTGACACGTTCATTTCACTACTTTCCTTCATTCCTTTGATTATGCTTCAGATTCCTTCCCTTCCAATCCATCCCAGCTCTCCCCTTATCTTGCTAGTGTTCAGCATTTTGCTACCTCACCATATGTAGCTGGGACAGCAATCAAACAGCTGTAGTGTCCATGAGCTGTAATGACAAGGGGCAGTACAATCTCTCTCTGTCTGTCACTTGGATGGTCCCCCATCACTTCTGTGTCTGACTGCCTCACAATCATTAATGTCTTTATCCTCACAACACATTTGTAGGTAGGAAATGCTATTATCCCTAGGTACAGAGATGCTAAGTGATCTGGTTCAAGGTCACACAGGACGTCTGTGGCAGAGCAGGGATGAAACATGGGTTTCCCACGGCTCTAATAATAATGATACTCTGCACTTCTATAGCACTTGTCATCTCAGGATCCCAATGTACATTGCATACCTTAATTAATGAAGTGTCATGGCTCTGGAATGGGGTAGGCAAGTATAGAGGTTAAATGACAGGTCAATAGCAGAGCTAGGAATAGAACCTGAGGTCTTCTGCCTCCCAGTCCTCAGCACTCACCTATACATAGCGTTCTCTCCCTGTACTCAGTATGGCAGGTTTGGTCTAAATTCCTTGTTCCCTAGAGATTAAAAGCGCTCTTTTCATAATGCACTCTAATCTCCCCGAGCCTAGAAGCTCCAACTCATTTTCATATCTGGGCCTCCCACTCTTAATTGCAAAGCACTCCTGACTACCACTCTACCTCTGCTCCGGCTAATTACTGCATTGCAGCCTGGTATTATGCATCTACTTTGACATGCTCCCTTTAATTTCCACTTGAAATTGTCTTAATGAATTATTCTAGATTAGATTAAAGTGCGTATCCCTCTCTTACTCATCACCCTCTTTTCCTTCTCCGCAGGCACTGGCACTGAGGTTTTTCGCGCTCTCTCCTCTGCTAACCCCTTCATCACATCCAGTTTGTGTTCACCCAGATAAAATGCTCATCCAGAGCCTCCCTGTCTCTTGTCTTGATTACTCAACTTCCTCCTCTCTGGCTTTCCTGACACTCACTTCTCCCTCTCAAATAATTCCAAATGCAGCTGCTAAGATCGTCTTCCTGATCATTGCCACCCTCTTTGTGTCCCTTCACTGGCTTCCTTTTCTCCACCACATCAGATTCAAACTTTTACATTCCCACCTCTGACCCTCTTGTTTATTCACTCTTGCATCTTATCAAATAGATCCAACCCCCCTCACTCTATTTGATCAAGGAAGCTAGACTTGCTCAATCATTTATTCACTTCTTCCACACACACTTTCACAATTCTCGCATTCTGCCGCTAGGCCTGGAACGTTTGACCCAAATGTCTGTCAAATCCCTCTCCTGTCCTCTTTCCAGTCCCTCATCAAGAACCATGTCTTTATGTTGCCTGTGGGAATCTGGCCTCCCTTCCCATTTTTTCCTTTCCTTGTTGTGCCTGTTTGTTATATCGTGTCTTAAATGTAGACTGTAGGCTCTTCAGGGCAAAGGCTTCCTCTTCCTATGCATTTGCAAAGAATTTAGTATGAGGAGGCCCTTATCCTGATTTTTAACTCTGAGTGCTACTCTAACATAAATAATAAATATTTTTAATAATAATTAGTACCAGTGCTTTTCTTTCTCACACTGCAGACTGCACTTACCCTTTCACTGGAGTATTTCCCTCCCCTCTTCCTTTCAGACTTTCTCCCTTTTGTGATGCTGGATCAACAGCATCATAAACGGAAACCGTTTGGTTCATCTACGCAGTAGGCACTGCCAAGGCAGCTGCTATGAAAACTTCCTTACACCACCCCATGCAAACCCTGCCCTGGAGAGGTCTCTTTAGATGTGAAAGGGCAGGGTTCATCCTTAATGCCCTCAAACCTTGGAGCCTCTGCTGAGATGGACAACACAAATGGAATTAGAGCCTGTGGCCACCTATCTGCTGAAAGTGGATTCTCTCTTTTTTGGAGGCAGCGTGTATCGAAGTTATAGCACTGAACTGGGAGTCAGCCCACCTGGCTTATGTTCCAAACTCTGCCAGTGATTCAGGGAGACACCTGTAATAAGTCCTGTAGCCCCTTTGTGCTTTAGTTTCTTCATCTAGAAAGGGCTTTATAAAACTCGGGAGATCTTCAGATTAAAAGGTGCTAGATGATTGCAAAGTATTAATACCATTACTGTTATCCCAAGTAACTCTATTCTATGTGCAATGACCAATTCTGATGTGAGAGGAAGGGGCTCATGAGACAAACAATATCTGTTTTCAGGGAAAACATGAGAACTCATTAAGAAACCACAAACTGGCTTTTCTAAAGTCAAACAAGGTGCCAAAACTGTAAAACGAAAGGAACGTGTTTCTAAATAAAGCCGAGGGGCTGTGATATTTTATGTAAAACCAGCTTTTTTTGTAGATGGTCTCCCCCATAGATCCTGATTGTATTATTAACTTGATATATGAACTTAACACATTGATGTTGCAAACAGAGGTGTTTACCTACGTATTGCAATACAGCTTATCAAAGTATAGAGACAGTATATGTATGCAATCAAGGTATTGGCATGCATCTGATCAACCCTAGATCCAGTTTTATTTCAGATGGGTTTAAGCATCAGACACACGTTTTCGTGTGATCCTTAGTTATCTAATTTCCCTGAATCTCAAGCATTCTACATGAAACCTGACATTGATTGTACCCCTCTTCATCCCTTGCCCTATTGTAACAGCAGATGCTACCTGTACAGTTGGGGACACTTGTAATACTTGTATAGGCAGCAACTAGCTGTAACATATTCTGTACTACATATGTGTACGCTATACAAACACTAATTGCACGGTGCTGTGCTTAACCCAGAAGTACAAGTAATGGGTTAAACACAGAGAGTTTTAAAGAGGTTCGGCTATACAATAGAGGATAATTAGGTATCCATAATAAGGCAGCTTAATAGTATAGTAAATGGCATTCCCCCACACAGGGTGTAATTAGTTGCATGTACTTGACACATTCATAGTAGATGTCAGACTGGAAGTTTTTTTTTTCAAATCCAGTTTTTAGTTTGAACTGCTTCGACTGTGCATCTTTCTGTACTTTTGAGGATTACAAGACATAGCTCTGTGATCAGATTCACCATGTACAGTTTTACTTTTCAATTGATTAAATGTTGCTTACCAAAGCACTTGCTCAGATTGGTCTGTTTATCAATGAAGACTTTAGCAGAGATAACGTTCCCAAAGGGCATGAACATTTGCAGAATGTCCTGATCTCCAAACTCCTGGGGGAGGTGGTAAATAAAGAGGTTTGCCCCTTCTGGACCTTTAGAGACAGAAAAACCACACACACACATACACACACACACCACACACACAAAAGAAAAAAACAGTATGAAAAGAGCTATTAGAAGAGTTCTATTTCATCTACCATTTTTAGTAATTTAGAAGGTGATGGGCAAACAGTTCAGTTTCAGACTTTTTGAAGGAACAAAACCAAAGCAAATGGACAAAATAGCAGTGGCTCTTTTACAGATTTGTACTTGACATCTCTATTATAAGAGAAGATGAATTGCAGCCTCCTTCCTAAACTCATGTAAGACTGCTAAACTTGTCCTAAAGTACGGTTATGGTTAAAAGAGTGACTGCACAAAAGTGGCACCTTCTTACAACAACTCTGCTCTCTGTGTCTCTTCAAGCTGTCCAGCTATGGAAGAGCAAGTTGAGTTCTATGCTGCCTCACATCTTCAACCATTTTGTCAGCTAAACCAGAGACATTATTAGTGTAAGAGATAGAGCCCAGCTCAGTTCTTAAGATCCAGGTTTAAGTCTGCAGGACAGGCAATTGGGGGGCAGAGGGGAAGTAAAACAAACCTTCCTTTGACTTACAAACTGAGCTGGCTGATTTTCTTTGCAAATAACTGAGGGACAAAAGAAAAAAAAAGAAAAGAAAAGGAATGCTCATAATAAAATGTGCAGTCCATTTTCACAATACAAGTGTTGTTTTAACAACAAATAATCTGGTTGGAAAGCCCTTTCCACCTGGCAGGGAACTCTGTCAAAAGAGCTGGTCAAGATTTTAAACTGATTCCACCCCCCACCCAACAACAAAAATCAATTTTCCTTGAAACAGAAGTGTTTTGGAAATTTTTTTTGAGTTCTGCAAAATTTGAAATGAAAACATCCATTTTGTTCTTAACTGGATTTTTTTTTTAAAACTGAGTTTTGTACTGGTTTTTGAAAGCCTGTCCACAGAAATAAAATTGATTTTTTTTCCATTGAGCTCTAGACAGAAGCTTCTCACCTGCAACTCTTCCCCTCTATTGCCATAATAATCTGGAAATAAAAAGAAGAGACTAAAGAAAGGCTTTCCAATGTGAAACTGGACATGTGGCCTTCCCAGTCATAGTGCATCACTGGGATTCTAAGATGCCACACAATTCTGGTGCAGACAGGTTCTGGGGTAGACTAAATGGATATTCTCTGGCTTGAGTGGAGTCTAGATGTGTCTCAGATGTGCTGTGCTTGATTACTCTCTAGGGGAGGAGAGGAAAGTGCAGGCCAGACACTTATGGAGTACCTTCTGCAGCAGATTCATGGAGCCGCACTGGTGTTCACAATAGAGGAACCAGACTGCCTGCCCTCTCACAGTCTGAGGGAAGGGGCTGCAATATTTGCCCTAGACAGGGGGTGCATGGGTTGGAAGAAAACAAAAAACAAAACAAAAAACCCAACAACAAAACAACAGGGTGAAAAAAATAATTTTATAAAATGAAATGGTGTGTGTGTGGGGTGGGGGGAACACCTAGCAATATGAAGAGAAGTCAAATGAAGTTTCTTCTTACCAAAAAAAAAAAAAAAAAAAAAGTCCTCTGAACAAAATGAACTTTCTTAATCACTGAGCAAAACTGGTTTAACACAGATTGATAGCAGTATGCATAAAACAATTCCCCCCATTTCCTTTAACGTTTAATGCAATATTTTCCTCTGGCAGCTGGTTATCCTCCTTTAAATATTCCAGACTCCTAGCCATTCCATCAGAAGTCATATGTTGAAACACAAACATAGCCAGCAGAATTTAATAACGAAACTTGCTCACCTTAATAGTCCCCCACTGGAAAAGACAGCAAGATGACAAAGGCCTTTACTTTATAAGGGACACTGGCACATGGGGAATGATAAAACTTACTATCAATACAAATGCTTTTGTGAACTTAAAAACAATAAACTATTTGCCACTCAGTCACAATAGAGAAACAGCTTCTGTTTATGGTTTTATCCAATCTAGATGAAATGCAAATTAAAAACAAAACATAATCAAAGTCAGGGAGCCAAAATAGTAAGAAAAATAAATGAATTTTAAAAATTTCTTTCAATTTCAATAATCTAAATTGTTAATAGTAAAAATGGAAAGAAAATTATAAAATATGTATTTATTGTAACTTGACAGTGTCACTATTAAATCCTTAGCTTTGAGAGTTTCAACATTGTCTGCCTAAGAGACACCATGTTCCATAATGATTCAAGAGACTATTTTAAAAGAGGATAAAAAACTTCTTTTGATGCCATTCACTAGCCCTTGTTCCAGAACATCTCTGGCAAGAACAGTAACTACAATGAAGACTCTTTCTTAGAAGGCATACAAAACTTTTCTATCTTCTAAAATTAGCTAAAAGTTAAGGCGGGGAGGGGGGAAGAGGCAGGAATTAAAAACAAAACCTCAAGAAGGCTGCAGGGGGAAAGAAGACAGAGAGGCTATCCTTATTTCACTAAACATTTTGTGCTTAGTGTTAATTTATTCTTAGCGTTAACTTCCTGAGGTTTATTTTGTTCTGTTGGCACAGAAAGAGGGGCAATCAATCACTTACTTGCTTCCCCTCCAGACCCACAATTAAACAAAGAACCACTCGATGTAACGACGGATCTCGTCATTAACCTGAAAACTGAAACCTAACAGCAGCTAGATGATCATAGCATACATAGAAACAACAAGGAAGAGGGAAGAAGAGAGTTACCCAAACAACACTTCCTCCCTCACCCCCCCAACATCAACCAAATATATATTTAAATTTTATAGATATGCTTTTAGGATGGTTTCCATTAGCAGTGTCTTTTGTGAGCAGCAGCCACTGAGTACTTTTACAACAACAAACAATGGGTGGCAAAATACACCTTGAAGGATAGATGACAAAAATTAAATTAAAGGATAAAACAAAAACAACACTGAACAGGAAAGAAGAAAAGGTTAAAAATCAACGGTTAGGCTCATCACGTTTCTCCAGAAAGCATCTATGCAGAAATAAGCCAAACCCAGCCAATGTAGAAAGGCTGAATGTAGCTTATTGTAACATTTGATACTGCTGCTTGAGATGTGTGCTTTGCGGCCCTAGCAGGTGCTGCTTACCTTCTTTCTGGCTGCCTGCAGCACTTTGTTGCTGTAACAAACTCTGACTGTACAATGTTGGCAGTGCTGCTGCAGCGTACTGCTGAATTCCTGAGTAGGCCTGGCTGAGAGCGTCCATTGTGCCTGCTGTACCGTTCGTCAAGCCTGTTGCGCCAAGTCCTCCGTTCAGGGCCGCCATACCTGAGAGCATTTGAGCAACTTTACAAAAAACCCAACAATAGAGAAAAGAAATTGCACTTGTTCATTAGTGCTTTCCAAAAGTAGTTGGCATTATATGACACTGACAATGACGGCAGTGCATGCAAGCCAGCACTTCACCAAATGGAACTGAAAACAACGAAACACAATTTCCGTAAAGATCACTTCAGCACAACGGTTTGATGACCAAATCTATTCACATGCAATCTGCTACTGGCAAGTACTGTAACACTGTGCTTCTGAAATCCTATTCTTCCATGTGCCCCAAGACATTCATGTTTGGCTACATGCTCTTGAGGCTATCCAAAGCCTGTCAGAAGGAATCCACTTGAGCAAGGGTGGATACCTTGTCGGATTGTCAGTGGGACAGTGTGTTCACTGGGACACAGTTCAAATCCAGACTAGGTCATTAGTGACTGGAAATTACTACCATATGAATGAAGTTTGCCAATTAATTTTACGTAGGCCACCAATCTCAGCTACGCACATTCCAAAACAACCACCGCTGCAACTGACACCGTTATGTGCATTGCAGAACATGGGCAAGATAAGTGAATGGGCATGGAGGCATGACTATCCTCTCACTCCTGGTATCTCCTGATCAGGGCTGGGACGCATTGGCGGTGTGGTCTGCACCCTGGTAAATAGCATATTAACTTAACTGGGATGTCTGCCAGGGAAGACTTTCAGGGCAAGGACTCTAAGCTACGGATAAATGGCACACGCAATCCATTTATATGACACTGTCTGCAATGAGACTTTTTTTTATATATATACGAATTGATGGTTGACAGCAAATACTTCTTGTGGTGCAGCCTTCTATGCTACTTCTTTTTCCTATTACAGTTGTTAAATGAGTCACACATATCTTAAAGTACTACAGTGAAAAGTTTTAATTTTAATTTTTACAGCAATTCATGGAATAAAAGTGAATTTTCTCCCGAATTTTAGCAATGGGCCCCTACAGTACTGGAAAGGGCAGCAGACTGGAACAAATTTAGAGAAGAGCAGTAAAATAATTAAAAGAACTAAGGGCTTGATTTTCAGAAGAGCTGATGACCCATAACTCCAACCGAAAGCAATGGGAGCTGCAGAGACTCAGCAAAATTGAAAGTCAGGCCAAATTTTCAAAAGTGACTAGTGAACCCTGAATTTTGGGGTGCCTAACTTGAGGGAATTTCAATGGGGCCTGACTTTCAGAGACTGCTGAGCATCTGCCCTCTGAAAATCATACCCCCCTTTTAAGGTGTCTCCAGTTGGGCATCTAAAAATGAAAACCTCCAGAATCACTAGTTACTGTTGAAAATTTGGGCTATGATGCGTAGATAGTGCTTCAGCAAAAGGATGACTAAGATGGGGACAGAAGACATGTTAAATACCAAAGGTGGCAAACCCAAAGTAAGGGAGAGAGGAATTATTTGGAGTGGTAATAAGGGGGCACATATGTTGGAGAAAAGAAATTAAGCTGAGCACAACTTATGGTGACTGCCTTCAAAACAAATTAACCATTAAATCTATTAGACTGTGCAACAGTCTTCTCCAAGGGAAGTGGCAGAAACCCAATCTCATGAGTAACTTAAAGATGGACTGGGGAGCAATCCCGCATTGACAGAGAGGGATGAAGAGAATGGCCAAATAGCTTTTTTCCATCTTGAATGTAGATGATCCTAACACAGTATATTCCTATGAGCAACTGATAACCACAGCCGTTGTTCAAGTGGCACCTTTATGTTCTTCACAAGGGTCTATGCCAATTAGGAGGATTTTACTGTATAAATTATACCCTTTGATATTAGTATAATTTCTGTAACATTAACAGTGGACAGAGATGCAATATCCCGCCGTCTCTGCTTAATAAAATGTCTTGCACTTGGAAGTTCTAGAACTGGGAGGAAAGTACTTGGATGTGGTTGATGCCAATCTACCACATCACAACAAAGAAAGAGCCAAGCTTGGTTTGGAACAGAAACTAGCCAGATTTGTTTGGTAAGTGGTGCTGAGTAAGTGTAAGAAAAGCCTCATAATCAATAATGAGACACCAATATACCTCTATTAAATGTTTTCCATCCAAGACGAAGAGCTTTTGAAAATAAGGATTCAGCACAGCAATTGTGATAAAATAATGGATTTGTGTGGCAGGGTGCTGGATGAGAAGCCCTTAACCAGCTCCTGCCACTCCAGCCCCAATCAAGCCTGTTGTAGGCAAAGTAGCTGTGAAGCTGGTATATAGTTGGGAACTAGTGGTAGGAAACTTTTTGAGAATAAAGAGCACAGGGGTTACATCCGACTGAAGTATCCCTGATTCACTGAAGAGGGAGGCCCAGTGGCCGAATAGTCACAAGCATAGTGTGAACCCCGTTACAGTTTGATATTGAAATCTAACTGCGACCCTACCAAAAGATCTGAATATTGTTTCTGCCATTGCTTGTGTGCATGTGTGTGTGTTTGTTTTTGCCACATTGGCTGAATTAAATGATCCCAATAAATCACTTCTTGTCTCTGGTGCTTTTTGTACAGTGTTGAAATAACTTGGTGATAGAGAAACTATTAAGATAACAAGTTATCTTCTATGAGTCATCAACCCATTAGCAAAATATTTTCTGTGTTACCAAATTCTGCTCTTGACAAGTCGTCTTCATGTGAACCTATAGCTTCTACCATGAGGCTATTTCAGATCATAAAACGTAAAACCCTGTTTGACAGCACTGCTCCTGGGAAGGTCACCACCACCATCACTACAGCAGACATGGCTAAATTTATTTCCACCATGAGCAAAATAGTTCTGTAGCAAGGCCTCTGATCCTTGATATTATTTACTCTGCTCTTCTGTTGTGTTTATGAAATATACGAGGGCCTAATACCACTGGCTTGAGTTAAGCAGAGTGTGGAGGGGCAAGGTGTAAACATCTCCACACAGCTCTACCAATGCACCTCCCCTTGTTCTGCACTTCATAAAATAATTATTCTATCCCTGGGGTTCTAATGAGCTGCTTTTATCTGTCTTGAATTGTCCAAAGCGATGAATAAAAATAATAGATGATAATACTTAGCAGTTCCACTGCCCTCGTCAAAGAATCTCAGAGAGCTTTACAAACATTACTAAGTTAAAGTTTCTCTCTTCACCAGTGAGGTAGATCAGTGCCGTTTCCCCTGTTTTACAGATGAAGAAAGAGACGGAAAGGATAAATGACTTTGCCCAGGATCACATGAAATGTCTGCATCAGAGCCAGCAATAGTATTCAGATCTCCTGATTCAGAGTCTTAATCATAAGACCATCTTTCCCTCCTCCTTGTATTATTTATTTCATTATCACACATCCGATTTCTTTTCATTAGTAACTTTATTTGAATTTACTTCTCCAGAGGACACAGTCTAACACCTTATCCCACTGTGCCACCCAGTCTCTGTGAACCGGCTTTTTAGTTATCCAAAGATTTTTGGGTCTTCCCAGTTGCTGAATCTTCCTGTTCCCAGAAGAGACGCTTAATTGAAAGAAAGTCACTTAGGGATAGGTTGTGGCTGGCTGCACTTCCTAGTCCTTCCTAAAACACTGCCTCTTACATTGGCCACTTCAGATTCCACTTCTCAGACCTGTTTCTTTTCAGCTACTATAATCTCAACCATTTGTGTAAACAAATGCTCAAATCTGCATCTATCTTCAGTGCTCTTTTCTAACTCATTCATGGCTCACACCTAGCTTCACTTGTGCTTTAGAAGGCTATCATTAATTCCACAAGGATGTATCACTGGCTTCCAGCTTTCATGGGCAATTATACCATTTCACACAACTGAGAGCTTGATTTTAATCGGCCAGTGATTCTATATCCCATTCAATTGCTCATGGTCTAGCCCTGCCACGGGACACAAAGGGCTCCAGACCAAATGTTCATGACTACATGCTCCATGACAGGTTAAAGTGCAAACAACTGAATGGGAGATGGTTAGTGGGAGCATACCTGGGCCCAGAAGCAGCATATTGTCAATATAGATAGGAGATGCCTCCAGTTACAGTCTCAAAAGGGTTAACTACCATTAGTGCCACAAGTACCAGAGGCTGATAATCAGTGTCATAGTATGTCTCAAGGGAGAAAGCGGTGTCATTCACATCACAGGATATGAGAAAGCAGTGCCCTCTCTGAATCTCACTGCAAAACATTTCTTTCACACACACACACACACACACACACACACACACACACACACACACACACACACACACCCCATGTGCAAACTCTCTGCATGCCATCTGCAGAAACATTCACAAATAACTAGATTTTGAAGCAAATCCACCCTGGTATAAGTCCATGCTGCAATTTTATATGCCCCACATAACATACATTCAGTATTTACCAGGGATAAGAATATTATTATTAGCACACACTGATGCCTTAGACATTGTTAATACCATTAATGAGACCAGATCTTTCATCAGTGCCATTTTCAGGGGCTCAGTTTGATAGAAACAAAAAGCATATGTGGCTTCAAAATCTGACAAGGGGCATTTCTGGATTTGCTTACTTTTGCTAAACTGTTTTTGAACCATATTTACTTTGAAGGATTTTTTATTTGGTTTTCTAGTATTTTTGTCCTTGCCAGAAGCAAGTCCTGTTCTACACAAGGCCCCATGCAAATGCTCACCACAATTTCACAGACATAAATTAACCCTCTCCATCCCCACTTCCCATCAACGACAACCAGGCTCACGTAATAAAATGACTGGATGAGTGGCTAGATAACAGTGACAAAAAGGACATCATGCAGAGCATCAGAGTGAGCAAGTGATACTGAGGAGGACATCCATTCCTGTGGGTATATTATGATGGCTAATGAACTAGAGACTGGTGGTGACCAAATAGATTCCTTGCATTGTAGGGTAGATGCAAGGAACAGCAGCAGCTAAAAAAAGCTAGGCCAGAGGGGGAAGATGCAGCCAGATGAATCTCCCCCAATGAAGGCAAGTGTGAAGTAATTGTAAGAGAAACAGAGCAGAAGGGATCATTGTTGTGCAGTAGAAGCTTGTGATTGACTACTGTGGCTGATGAGGATGAAGGTTCTGATTAACGACTGACATCTTCCTTTTAGCTGGAAATGCCAGTGCTTGTTTTACACCACATGGGGGAAATTTACATGCTCTGTTACTACAGATGACTGAGCCATCCTCACATACTTGCAAATTAAAAACCAAAAAACTGGTTTTAATTTTTAAGCAAATATGCAGCTCCCAGATCAAAGGTGGTGTCCTGTTCTGTCTCTATAACTAATAGAAAAGTTGCAGAAAATGGGTGTTTCTTAATAACCTAAATTTCTGAATTATATCTTGTGCTGAGATGCTGTATCTGTTTTTACAGATTTATGTTTTTGGTTTCTGAAATCAAAAGAAGCCTTTCATATAATCAAAATCTCCAGAATTAGAGTGACCATCCATCCCATTTTTAAAGGGACAGTCCTGTTTTTGGGGTCTTTTTCTTACATAGGTGCCTATTACCCCATGCTCCCTGTTCCATTTTTTCACAATTGCTATCTGGTAACCCTATCCAGAATCCATTCTAACTATCTAGCACAGATCCTAAAACTCCACAAGTCCTGCAAGAAAAGGAATCTTTTTTCCCCCTCAGGAATTCAACAGAATCCACTTTGGAGGACAAGATTAGTGAAATCTCAAGACTTCACACTGTATATATGTAGGCCTGTACCAAATTCACAATCCATTTTGGTCAATTTCATGGTCATAGGATTTTAAATATAGTAATTTTCATGATTTCAGATATTTTAATCTGAAATGTCATGGTGTTGTAATCGTAGGGGTTCTGACTCAAAAAGAAGGTGTGTGTGTGGGCTGGGCATGCAATGTTATCGGGGGAGGGGTTGTGGTACTGCTATCTTTACTTCTGTGTTGTTGCAGGCGGCAGCACTGCCTTCAGAGCTGGGTAACTCGAGAGCAGTGGCTGCTGGCTGGGAGCCCAGCTCTGAAGGCACAGCTGATACCACCAGCAGCGCAGGAGTAAAGATGGCATGGTATGGTATTGACACCCTTTTTTCTGTGCTCTCCTGGTGGGGTGTTGCCTTCAGAGCTGGGCGCCCGGCCAACAACTGGCACTCTGGCCACCCAGCTCTAAAGGCAGTGCAGAATTAAGAGTGGCAATACCACGACCCCCCTAAAATAACTTGCAACCCCACTGCAACTCCCTTTTGGGTCAGGACCCCAATTTGAGAAACACTGGTCGCCCCCTGTGAAATCTGTGTAGTAGATTTCACCAGGAGGAGTGGGAGGAGGAGCAGATATCACAGTCTGTGATGTGAATTTGGTAGGGCACTATTATATATATATTATATATATATATATATGACAAGAATGGAAGCTGATCAACTTTACCCGCTGTTTTGCATATTTGTTAAAAGTAACAATCTGTTTATAATTGATAGTTTTCCTACAGTGATTACTGGGGAAGGCTGTC
Source organism: Dermatemys mawii (assembly GCA_007922305.1). Classification (NCBI taxonomy): domain Eukaryota; kingdom Metazoa; phylum Chordata; order Testudines; family Dermatemydidae; genus Dermatemys; species Dermatemys mawii. Next base: position 8,567,814 of record ML677341.1, on the reverse strand, counting down.
CACCACAGCAATAAATACTCACTGTTTACGGTACCTGCTAGTGCATTAATATTATTCAGTCCGACAGTGGCTCCAGCCAATCCTTGGAGAGTACCCAGAGAAGTCAAAGAATTCATGGCCGCACCAGCCGTGGAATTAGCAGTTGACGCAGCCACTAAAAGGGGAGAAAGTAGGGCAATATTAATTAAAGTAAATAGAACTTGCAATTTATCAGTCACAAAACAACATGCACTGATTCTAATCTTAATAACTGGACTCCTTGCAAAGATGTAATCAGGTGCTTTCCATCAGCAACCAATACATGAACTTTCTCAATAAGTTCCTGTATTGGTTGCTGATGGACAGCACTGGTGAATACCCATGTGGATTTGATAGTGAAATTTAAGTAATTTGGCTTTCTTTGCAGAAACACCATATTTGTGAACAGTTAAAAAACCTCTATCACATTCTCAAAAATTTATCAATAAAGCACTAAGGGATGATCAGCCATCTAGACTGCTAGAGAGGCTGCCCCTTCTAAACACAGCGGTTAAGCAACCATATGTTACTCACAGGGCTTGGTATTGATATCTGATAAGATTTGGTCTCAAACAGTTCCTGTTCTGGGCTCAAGCAAAACCTGAATTGTTCTGTCCTAAGTGAGGTATCGTCATGGCATTATATCTTTAGGGCACCATATAAATGGAGTATAAAACATTGATATATAATTTTTTAAAAAATAACTAACAAAATACCAAATACAATTAACAGTATCTAGGTAGGTATTTCTGTGGCCCCCATCAGCAATGTATCGAAGCACACTACAGATATGAAATGTATTTATCCTCTTTGAGGATGTTATCATAGCCATTTCGCAGAAGGGGAACTGAGGCATGGGAAGATTAAGGGACATGTTCAAGGCTACATATAGAATCTGTGGCAGACATAGGATTTATAGCCATATCTCCTTAGTCCCAGTATAGTGCATCTGTCGCAAGACCATCTTTCCTCTGTAGCAGTGTTATCTGAAATGCCAACATCTTATTTTAAAGTGAACATTCTAGTTGTGCTGTGTGGCACAAATGCTTTCTGTTCCAAATCCTCTTAATCCTTTCTGGAGCCATCTCCTCCATCAGAGGCACCCAGTTGGGCAGTGAACACCCAAGAAGTTAAAGTTTCTAGGCTGATGGGATACAACAAAGAGAATGGAAGGCAATTTTAGCAAAGACAAAGAGTAGGCCTTAACAGAGTCCAAACAAAGTACAAGTAATTCCTCCTCACTTTAAACAAAGTTACATCTATCTATCTCCTCACAACTCCAAACATCCTTAAACTTCCTTGCACCCTGCCCTAACGGTCAACAAATTCCAGCAGGACGGGCTGGGCAGAGTTAACAAGCCTTCTGGCCTTTGCAATGCAGACGCTGTTAGCTTGAGAGTCCTCACTGATCTTAAACTCTGCTGTCACATGTGGGTGAAGGGAGACCAGTGATATTTCAGTCAGTCAGGATCCAAGGCAGGTAAAGCTGTGTAGGCTAAAGTCTAATTGTATCCAGAAGCAAATAGTCTCTACAGAGGCCAAATGAGTGGTGTAATAAGCTCCCTGTGGCTAATGCTATCCGGCTGGTGGCTTCCATGTTACATATCCTAGGACCTCATTCCGGTGACTGGTGTCAGATCCACACAACTCAAATGCATAGTCAGTGACTGAGCAATGTAAATGGGGCTTAATGTAATTGTTCTTGGGTTCAGGTTTCTATATCCCATCAGTCAACACTGAGAAGGCTCTTCAGATTTTCTAAGAATTTGGAGCTCATGTTATTAGTTCGGGGTGAGCAAACTCCTAACCGGCCCCTGAGCTCTGGCTGGAAAGGCTGCTCCGGCCCTTCTCCCACTGTTTCCCCTCCCCCGCAGCCTCAGCGCGCTGCGCGAGCTGCACTCGGGGGGTGGGTGGGAGGTGGGGCAGCATACACTGACGAATCAGCACGGCAGTGTGTCTGCTGGTGTAGTAAGGAGTTGGGGCCAGGGCTGGGCCTAGGGGGTGGATAAGGGGAAGAGGGTGTTGGGGGGCAGTCAGGGGATGGAGAATGGGGCCGTTGGATAGGGCGTGGGAATTCCAGGGGGCTGTCAGGGGGTGGGGCTGTGGATAAGGGTTGGGGCAGAAAGAGGACAGGGAGCTTGGATAGGGGGTGGGATCCTCAGGGGTGATTAGGAGGTGGGGGGTCTCTGGAGAGGGCAGTCAGGGGACAAGGAGCAGGGCACACATAGGGGGTGGGACTTGGGGGTGGTGGTCGGGGGCAGGGGGTCTCTGGAGGGAGTAGTTAGGGCACAAGGAGAAGGCGGGGTTGGATGGGTCGTAGGTTTTGAGGGGGGCAGTCAGAGGGTGGGAAGTGGGAGGGTGTCAGATGGGGGTGGGGCTCGGTTGTTTGGGGAGGCCCTACCCGGCCTACCACACAATTTTGAACCCTAATGTGGCCCTCAGGCCAAAAAGTTTGCCCACCCGTGTTCTAGTTTGACTGACTGTTCAGGTGACTCAGCATTATTATAAAATGCTATTGAGAGCACTGAAGCTGCCCAGAAATCAGTGGTTTCAGGTTGCAATTATTTTTACTGCTTGGCAATGATCTGCACTACAAGCGTGATGGGAGGAATAAGCCATTAGACATGTCAGATGCACTTAAGGGTCTTTCCTATTTTGCTGACTGCTACTTTGAGGGGCACGGGAGTAAAGATTTTACATGCACACTATATAATTTGAGCAAGGAGTAAAGCCAGGGAAGGAAGACAGTCCAGTGGTCTGGGCCCTAGCTTGGGACCTGGGAAACCCAGATTCAATTCCCTGCTCTGCCACAGACTTCCTGTGTGAGCCTGGGGCAACTCAGTGTCTGTGTCCCAGCTCCACAGCTGTAAAATGGAGCTTAGAGTACTTGTGGACTTCAAAAGAGCATTGTGGGTCTAAATAGACTAAAGATTATGAGATACTATGGCAACAGGGTTCACATAAGTACCATAGGTAGGTAAATAGCTGAAAAAATTTCCACAACAATGCTCGACACCACCAGTAAATGAAACATGGTATTACTTACAGAACACAAAAATGTAATAAAGGAAAAGTTTAAAGCCCGTTATCTAAACTCTGATGTCTCCTACCTGTGGTGTACACTGAAATCGGTCTCATGCTAAGGATTACAGGAGCTTATCCTGTCTCTTCCCTCTTTTCCTTCAGTTGAAATGACCTTGCTTTAGAAACGTAACGTAAGATGAATACACGGAAAAAAATATATCACAGAGTTTGTGATAAAGTTAGAATACTGTGCCATTCCCTTGGGAAACCAGCAAGACTCTAGCATCAACCCAGCTCCTGAACTCAGCACCTGCTCTTACTAAGGGCGAAGGGAATATAACTCAGTGCTGTTATTTTATATTTATTGCTTTTAGTTGTCCAGGTGACAAAAAACTACTGGATACCGACTGAATTTATAAATTGCTTTCTTCTGTCACCAAATAATAATAATACAAAAAGTTTGGAACATTGCAGCTCTGAACTGAATTGCCTCATGGTAGTGCTTCATAAGCCGTAGGTAGCAGTCTCCAGATTCTGAGAAAGCTCGATGTACTGACCTATAACACTGTGAGGAAGGGGTTTTTTTTATGCTGCCTTTCTACCAACATTTAGTCTAATTGTTAGAAAAACTGAAACAGACAAAATGTACATAATGGCTTAGTCTTCTGGAGCTATACCTTATGGAGTCTTGTATCTGTAGCAGAAAATTGATTATTCTTCGCTTTGGACTGGGAATTTTATCCCTGCCTTCTTTAAAACCTACACACATTTGCGCCTCAGTGAGCTACATGGGCAGCATCAAGGAAGCTAGCTAGCATCCCAAAGACAGATAAACGGAACAAAAAAACAGCTTGTGTTCTAGCCAGGTGACTATTGGGCGATTGTGAACTAATAGTACGAGAATAGGGCTGCCCTCAGACTATGGCTGAATTTTTTCACATTTTTTAAAGGGCTGAATGCATTTTATAACCATTTGTAACATAACAGACAAGATTATATTTGCTTAGAGGCATTTCTACAACACTCACCACTGTAATATCAGTCACTGGAGAGATTGGATACCTCTTTTTGGAAGACATGCACTCAGTGTTTCTCACTCTTTTTGTTACCAGGGACTGGCTTGCTGCCTTCCTAAACTGTGCCATGGAGATCTCAGGGACCTGTGATAGACCACGGACCAGTTGTTGAGAAACACTACACTAGCTCCTCCAGAAGTTATTGGGATCATTGCAGGAATTACTGGGTGAAATTCTATGGCTTGGTTTAGAGGCCGGACTACATCAGCATAACGGTGACTTCTGATCTCAAAAATTATGAACCTATGAAAAACTTTCTGAGCGACAAGCTGAAAGAGCCAGTTGTACTTTAAAGACTAAGGGTTGTACTTGAATCCTGGACCAATTTTTCCCCAATTCCCAATGCTGTACTCTGTTCCAGCTGTCTACTGTCCTCTCCCACAGAGGGTCTGCATTGCTCCTCTATAGAGAGTTTGTAGATCACTTTGGGACCTCTTCGGAATGAAAGGTTCTATATGTGAAAGATAAGACAGTCAAGATGATTGTTCTCCCATCACAGCCTCTGCTCTCTAGTTCATACTGCCCCCCCTGCATCTCAAGCCAGAAACCATTTCTCTGATCCAGTATCTCATGAACCCACCTGCTCTCCCTCCTATTACCTCTCATTCCCTCCCCCATTCTTTTCAATGGATACCCATGCAAATGAATAAAATCAAAGTTATCATGAAAGTGCAAACGAGGATGGGGGCATGTCATATCCAGACTAGATATGAGGGGACGGTGCAATCCAGACTAGTGGGGGTTTGTGTCATCATGTGCCATAATATTATTGACCAGTGAGCTGTTAGTTTTCAAATGACATTGGACAAGCCATATTTTGTACCAAGAGTATTACAGTAGAGTGTAGGGTGTACATATAGAGGTGCATTCAGTCACAGGGCATGTCACCAAAAGGAGTAACCTCATGGCCTGATTGTCGCACCATTACCAGCTGCTTTACCATGACATATCAAGTTTAAGGCTTGGATCCTGTTCCCTTTGAAATCAGTGGGAGATTTGCCATTAACTTCAGTGGGAATAGGATCTAGACATCATGCTCTTTGGGTCAGGAGCCAAGGTCTATCTCTGAAGTGCAAGGCACCAGTCACACCTATAGTGTGTCTATAATAATTATGATTTCACAGAAGGCCAGAAGGAACCATTACATTGATCTAATCTGACCTTCTGTATCAACACAGGCCACAGATTTCACTCAGTTTTTTCTGCAACAAGCCCAGGAACTGGTATTACTGTACCTCTTAGGGCTAGGGTTTTTGAAGGAGCCTAACAACATAAAGTTTCAATGGAATCTGGGCACCTATCTTTCTTAAGCTCCTTTAGAAATGCCAGCCTAGCAAGACATCCAATCTTGATGTAAAGACCACAAACCATATTCTGAGGCCATGTATACACTACCTGCTGGATCAGCGGGTAGTGATCAATCTGTTGGGGATCGATTTATCGTGTCTAGTGTAGACGTGATAAATCAATGCCTTAGCGCTCTCCCAGTTGACTCCGGAATTCCACCGCTGCAAGAGGTGGAAGCAGAATCAATGGGGAAGCGGCAGTGGTTGACTTGCTGCCGGGAGGACGCCCAGGTAAGTTGACTTAAGATACGTTGACTTCAGCTATGCTATTCACGTAGCTGAAGTTGTGTCTCTTAGGTCAACCCCACCCCTCCCATGTAGATCTGGCCTCAGATACTGTAAACTGGTGAAGCTCAGCCGAGGTCATTGGAGCAATCACAATATATGTAAGGCTGTTGCTCAGAGCTCAGGGATGGTGAGGTTTGTAGCTATGCAAGTGAAGTCAGTGATAAGAGCAATATTGCCTACACCCTGTTCTGCATTGTCTGAGCACTGCATAACCAGTGAGTGCTTTGGGCAAAGGGAGTATGGTGATATGGAGCACAGAAAGAATGACAGTGCTGCATGAAGAAATATTGGTTAATCTTGCAGTGAAGTTACTGGACTCAAAGTCAAAAGATCTATTGTCATTTCCCAACTCTGCCACAGATGTCCTGTGTGACCCTGGGCACGTCACCTAATCTATCTCAGTTTCCCCATCTGTAAAATGGGGATACTAATATTTCCTTTCTCCTACTTTTTGTCCAGCTTGTCTCCTTAGACTGTACTATCTTTGGGTCAGGGACTCTTTCCTCCTGTGTGTATTTTGTCATAGAGCCTAGAACAATGAGACCATGATCTTGGCTAGGCCTTTAGGAGTGACTATAACACAAGTGATAAAATTAGAACCGTATTCCTGATACACAGATTCATTTGGCATATTCTTGTGCAACTCACAACCTCTTGTGCCCCAAGTTCCCCATCTATAAACTGGCTCCCGTTATCCCCCTCAAAGAACTGCTGCGAGAATGTGTTAATGCTCATAAAGCACTTTGCAATGAACTAAATTGCTGTATAAATGCTAATTATTATCACCACTGTTCTGGATAAAAGGACCTGTTAGATTATGCAGCCCACAACAGTGCAAGGGTAAGACGACTGACTAGATGATCTAACAGGCCTTTTCTGTCTTCACTCTCGGTGATAAATGCCAGCTTATAATTGTCTCCAATGACTTCTTAGTGAAGGCACATCCCACAGAAAAGTGAGGCTCTAGGAAGCTGCATACCATATGCTTAAAGATTGTCACTGATGTCCTACTTTTTCTTGGGCAATGTGCTGGGTTCCAAAAGACTGGAGCAGATGTCTGATAACAGGACCATATAAATGACATGATGTCCGCCTGGCCCAAGGCATAAAAACCCAACAGCAATATTCCAAAGGGTGGTTTCTATCATTTTTAAGTGGGATTTCTCTCTTTTTAACAGTATTGTATTTGTTTTAGGTAACCTTATTTAACACCGCCCCCCCCAGCCTCGGTTTAAAAGGAAGGAACGTTTGTGCTCTTGTTGTAAGTATCAGAGCCTGCAAGCAACGTAAGGGCAGAATTCTCCTCTCCAAGCCTCGGCGGGGGCCTCCTAGATGCATGGAGGATCTCGCTGTAGCATATTCTACATTAGTTCTGTGTATCCGGGGAGAGCAAAATACATGGGTCAAGATCCACCGGGCCAGATCCTGCTTTGTCCCAAGGCTGCTTTGTGATGCTCCAGTGTTTCAAAGCAGCCACAATTCTGGTTTAGTCAGCAACTTAAGGATTCTACCTACCCAAGGGATATACTAGCCCCTGCACCACCCTCAGCCCAGGATGGGGGCATGGACTGGCCATCTCCGGTGCTGGTGATCTCCGATGGCTTGCAGTGATGGCCAGCTTGTATCCTACCCCACTGCTTCTGAAAGCAGTGTTTTACCACAAGAGATCCATCCATCCAGTGCACTGTGAAATAATTCTGATCACATATTAAAAAAATAAGGTCTGTGGAATTGGTGTCTGTTTCGGTGCTTTCTTCATAAAGATTCATGTCAGTAACTGGGTTAAGAGCACTTGAATGTACACACTACCTTTCCCTTAGTGCTGTTCTGACAGTTCTCAGATATGTTCCCCATCACTGCCTGTGTTTTACAAGACATGACCGGTGGTGGAGGCAGCTTGACACTGGTGATTTTGTTTTCTGGATACCGCACCTTTTCCATTTCTAAGAATCCTGCCTGGAGACAGCAATCAGTTTGTTCTCTCATGCTCTGCAGCCAGTTCCAGAGGATATGTATATGCTCACCAACGAACTCCCAGTACTTGCTTATGGAGACTTCACTTTTGTTCTTTCTGGTGAGTTTCTTAACAGAACATTACTGGAATTTTAGGCTCAGCTTCTCCCCCGAACCATGGACAGATTTCCAGCCTAAGCTCCCTCTTGCTCTGAGAAAGTCTCCTATTCTCAAAGTGGCCAAGACAGACTCTTGTTTGTTTTTCTTCTCTTCTTGAGTCCTTGATCTTCCTCCCCAAGCAGCCGTCAACGGTGAGTCTGACTCACCACTCAAGAATCAGAGGGGTAGCCATGTTAGTCTGGGATTGCAGAAGTAACAAAGAGTTCTGCGGCACCTTAAAGACTAACTAAAGTATTAGAGCATAAGCTTTTAGCCCATGAAAGCTTATGCTCTAATACTTTAGTTAGTCTTTAAGGTGCCACAGGACTCTTTGTTATTGACTCACCACTGCATCCACAGCCCCCTCTAACATCAGGGAGCAGATTGCATGGATCGTGCTTCAATCTGTTGCTGGCTAAAAAAAGTGCAAAGCAGTGCAGTAATTTCCAGTTGAGTGCAAGTCATATACGAAAACTGCAGGAAAACATCAGAATGAGTGTGGGTTAGTGGAAAGCCTACTGGATTGGGAGTCTACAGAGCTGGGTTGTGGTCTCAGCTGTGCCAGGATGGGGGCATGACCTGGGGCATGGATTAGCTATCTCTGGTGCTGGTGACCTTTGATGGCCTGCAGTGATGGCCAGCTTGTATCCTACCCCACTGTATAATTCTGAAAGCAGAGCTTTGCGGCAAGAGATCCATCCAGACCTTGGACAAATCACTTCACCAAGCTGTGTGTCTGTTTCCATTCCTATCCTCTGTTTGGTTTGTCTATTTAGAGTGTCAGGTCAGCTGGGCATGTCTTCACTGCAGTGTTGGCTTGAGTTTTCTATGCTAACCCATCTCAAGACAGCCTGACTAGAGTCAGAGATGCCATGCTGCAAAAACAACATATGAGCAGCACAGAGTGATTGGATTAGCTCCACAGAGTATCTGAGTTCCCACTGCATTATTAGCTCAAGTATCAGCAGCAGCTGAGTTTCAACCCACTCTCCCTAAGGACCTAGCTGGAGTTTAAAGCTTTGCTTAACTAGAGGCTAGAGATTTCTGTGTATGCACAAGAGTTGGGTTAGGGGCAACACTGGAGTTATATACCTCGAACTTACAATGCAGTGAAGACAAGCACTCTGTATTTGTACAGCACCTTGCACAATGGGGTCCTGAGCTTGGCTAAGGCCCCTAGGGTGCTACTGTAGTGAAAAGAAATAAGAATACCACTAAAGGATGTATATGTCAAAGTATCTAACAGCTCACCATTCAGCGATAAAGAAGGTCGAGAAGATGTGCAGTGTGGTGGACGTAAGGACCAAAAGTTCTTTACAAATCTAAGAAGGCTAATTCCAGGGAATGGAATTTATAAGTTCCCCCAGAAAGTCCCTTGAGTTGAAAAATACCCCTTAATTCCTCGTTTGGTATAAGAGGGAGGACAAAGCTAAAGGCGAGATTAGCTTTAAGGATAATCAAGTTAAGGCAGAGTTCTCCATTGTCATTTTATTCTTTAGCTTGTAAAACAATGGTAACTGGGTCTCTCTCTCTGTCTCAAATGTTATGTGAATGTAATGAATTTTAGGGCTGGCAAAAACGAGAGACTAAGGACACTGGCCAGAATTTTACACTGTTGGACAGACTGTAAACAAACCTTCCCACTCAGCTGTGATCAGAAACATACCCTGGTCTTTCAGACAGAGACAGAGACTAATTATACTGAATTGCAGGCACTTTCTTATGCAGCATGGGACTTACACCATCCAACTGGCATTATTTAGGATTAGTGCTAGCTCTGACCTTAAGCATCCAAACCAATTCCCTCTACACAGCCCAGCCAACATAGCCACTGACAGCGACTGGGAGGTTTTCAAGAAGGTCTAACCAACAAAGACACTTCTAATGCATTTGTTAAATGTCTGTCACGTAAGCAATGAGCAACTGAAGTTCAGTAATGCTGTGCTTTATTAAACAGAAATTATAAACATGGTGGCTATTGGAGGAAGGAGGAAACTGGTCAAGTCAATCAAACAGCCCACATAACACTACACGGTGTGCTTTGTGGTAGTATTTCTGTCTGAAATGAGCACACACGACGGATTCTGACTGCATAAGGAACATTCTAAAAGGGAAGACTAATTAAGCAATGACAGAGGCATCATCTTTATTAGATAATCACAGCCCGGAGCATTAACAAACGTCGAGCGTCTCTTATCCCATAGGGTCTAATTATTCTGTGATAATAACCACACCTCCAAGTTTTAATTTATTCCTGTGAAGATTTTTTTTTGGTGGGGTGAGGAAAATGGGGGGGCACGTTCAATATTTGTGCTGGAGGAAGATGCAGTTGGCCTTTGAAAAGGGCTCATCAGTATTCTAATCTAACTAGCGCATGCAACTGGCATTAAATTGTCTGCCCTTTATTGTGATCTCCAGCAAATCAGAAGATTCACTCCCATCCAAATGGGTGGTGCTATAGTCTGTGTTATGAGTATAGGTAGGCACGCACTGATTCAATTGTGTGTCCTGGGGCAATTTCTGGCAAGAGGTTTTTCTTGGGTTAGAAAGGCTGGCTTTCTGTCAGGCTGTCTAATTAACACGCCGTTGACGGGTTGAAAGGAAAACTAAAATCTTAAGACTGGTGGTTGGATCTCTGAAGTGCTGCCTGACAGCATGTCAAAGATCGAGATTTTAGTAAATGTAAGTGCTCTACCCACGCTCAGGACAGAACAAAGGGTGAGGCAGACACCCCATGGGAAGGGTACAAAGAGCAGGGGAGCAGTAGAGTCACATAGAAGCAGTGGAGTGACAACATAGAGGGGAAACTAGGTAATGATGACTCAGATACCAGACCCTCCCTTTCATCGTCACGTCCAGGCTGAGGTCACATCTACACTACCCCCTGGATCGGCGGGTAGCGATCGATCTATTGGGGATCAATTTATCGTGTCTAGCGTAGATGCGATAAATCAATCCCCGAGCGTTCTCCCCGTCGACTCCAGAACTCCACCACTGCGAGAGGTGGAAGTTGAATCAAGGGGGAGTGGCAGCGGTTGACTCATCGCATGAGGACGCCGAGGTAAGTCGACCTAAGATGTGTCGACTTCAGCTATGCTATTTGCATAGCTAAAGTTGCGTATCTTAGGTCTACCCCCGCCCAAATGAGTGTAGACCTGGCCTGTGCGACTCCCATAATGACTGATCCAGGCTTGAGGAAGAAAGAGGCCAAGGATGTCTTGTAAGACAAAGATCTCTTAGATGAGAGGAAGAGAAAGCAGTAGTAGCTGCCACCTCAGCTTAAAGATCTCCCATGTGCAAAGGAGACCAAACGAAGCCTTTTTCAGGATGACCCTCCTAGCCTAACCCAAAGTTGTCTTGACATGTAGCAGGAATGTCTCAATTTCTGCTGGAGTTTAGCATAGCTCTTCTAAGGAGCTCGAATCAAAGTCTTGCAAAGGGCCTTCCAAAGATTGATTAACATTTTGTGATGTCCTGTGAGTACATGCTCTTATACCCATTTTACAGATGGGAAAATGAAGCACACGGGGTGAATTGACTTGCTAAAGGCTACACAGCAATTCAGTAACAGAGCTGGGAACAGCACCCAGGAATCCAGAGTTAAAATTTCCAAAAAGCGGAGTCCAAAGTTAGACTCCTGACTTTCAAAAGTGCAAAGAGGATCTGCTGGGTGCTCAGAACCCCACTCTGTGCTTGTCTTGTCTATTTAGACAATATTGTCTCACTGTTTCCTTGTATTCCTGTCTGTCTGTAGCCATCTGCTGTCTCTTGTCTTATACTTAGACTGGGGAGGGACTGTCTTTTTCTTCTGCGTTTGTACAGTACCTAGCATAATGGGGATCTTTTTTTTTTTTAAATCATGGCCTTCAATCCTAGCCCTGCAAGAGCGTAATTCCTCTCATAGTACTAAAAGAAAAGAGGAGAAATCAGAGAAAATCCACGCTGTTGCAGAGGTGGTGGAAACATCTACTAGGTGATTATTTTTTGTTGTATTCTGCTTCACTTATGTGTGTGTTTTTTCTACCATCCCTCTATCTACAGGAAGCCCATTATGTTAGCAGATATATTGCATTAAGGGCATGGGAGCTTGAGAGACTATGGAGAGGGATAGAGCGGGAAGATCCGGTAACAGATTGAGCAGGTTTGAAATGGTTTCTTCTGTTCCATTTAAACTGTATTGTTCAGTGAAGATCAACCTTCGCTGCTCTAAAGTGTTAGTTTCATATTCCTTTCCTACCCTTGAAAGCAATACATTGTACACGCTGTACAACAAAAACCTCACCTTTGGTTTTGCATGTACAATACATTTAAGACACTTAGTGCAATCACAAATAGGGCACAAGTAGGGCCTGGATGGAGCAATATCATTTCAAGGCATACAATAGTTCCAACTGTAATTAGGTAGAAACAAACAAATCTCAGAACAACAACAACGAAAACACCCTACCATGCTGAGCCAGTACTGAAACTTTACACACCCAAATTGTTCAGTGGGGCCAAAGATTGTATGCTTACTATGGGCCTTGCCTTAGAGATTGTCTACTCAGTGAGTTAGTCTGCATGAGGGACGGGCGTACATTTAATGTCACACACTAAGTGGCCTGTGTGGAGGGTTCCCTGGTGCTCATTAATAAAGAGCTGTTTGAAAAGGGACTACATAAACACACACTAGGGAACTTTTAGAGTGTGCTAGCAGGGTCTACACAGACCAGCTAATGCACAACATGCCAGTGTGGACTAAAATGTACACCCCTCCATTGCAGACCAAAGTGCTGCACAGGCAAGCCTTTAGCTAAGGTACTGGTGAACTATACCCAACAATGGAGTTTTACCTTCTCTGTGCAGATGCACCGCTGGGCTTCTCCCATTATTTTTGTTAATTCAAACTCTTTTGCATTTGGTGGAGCTGCAGTTCAAGGATTTAGGCCCCAGTCTCGCAATGAGCTCTACACAGGCAGACCCCAACATAGAGCCCCATTGAAGTCAATATCCGAAGTGCTTATGAGCTTATGTCAAATGTGGCTCTACTTGGGACAAGTCCACCCACATAAAGCTCTTCGTAGGAGTAAGGCCTTGGGTCATAAGCTCTTCAGAGCAAGGACCTTTTTAGTGGTAAGCCATAATAATAAATGATTATCGTCTTTCCATCACAAAGTGACAGTGTCCGGAAAGAGAGGCTAGACCGGTGGTTTAAAGGGAAGCAGTTGGTGTACCTGGCACAAGAATGCTTTTCATTTATGAATGACAGGAGAGGCAGTCCCCATGATTGCAAATGAGAGGAGAGGTCTCTAGGAGACAGTGAGATGGCCACACAATGAAAAAAATTGAGAACTCCTGGCCGACGTAATTACAATCCAGACGATGCAGCAGTCTGTTGATTGCAGAATGGATTCTCGATTGAGAATGCCCGGACAGTGACATGCCAGAATGTGTATCATTCATCTCTTTAGTAGACTAAAAGTTGCAGAAAACTATTTGATTTGATGTAAAATTACACAACCGGTTCCCCTTGTACTATACATAATTTTGAAATATAATGTATCAGTGTGAATTCAACATGGCAATAGCACTTTGCACTTAACATGGCATATCTCTTCCAGAGATGGAAACGTGCCTTACAAACCTACAAAGGCAGATAAATATTTCACGGATGTGGCAAAGTCAGGAATAGAATTCAGGTTTCTTAGCATCATATTCGATCCTCTAGGTCAGTGGTTCCCAAACTTTAACAACCTGTGAACCCCTTTCACCAAAATGTCAAGTCTCACGAACTCCCTCCTAAGAATATTTCCAGGGATTTTCTCCTTTACTGAGTATAAATGATAAGAGCAGTGATCTTGGAAATATAAAATTTGTTTTATGATATGCTTATTACACACTATTTATTATTAATCATTACAGTATTTTTATTACATTTCGAAAATGGCAGCACTCTTCCAAGATCTCACTTTTGCAGACTGTATCACTTTGAATAAGCCTGTTGTATGACAAGGCTCCTATATTTCATCAAGGAGTATCAGATGTGAAACAGTATGAAGGTACACAGGTATTCAGGTCTTGAGCAGTCCAAGCAAACAATGCTTGTTTTTATAACAAAGCTTAAACTTTTTCTTCATAATAATTTTAAAAACAATACTAGCTGCCTATTTAATTTTAAAAACAGCAAAAAATATCCACCCCTCCCTGTCCAATTCTTGTAAGGAGTCCTGAAGTTTAAATCTCCTCAGTGTGATAAATATGCTTGCTTTGATCTGCTTAGCTCTTGAAAGTCCAGGGGCTCTGGGCTGCTGGCCCCGTGCTGCCCAGAGTCCCTATGAACAACTCTGTCTGCCATTAGGGAATTCTTTCCCGAGAATGCTTTCCTGTAACATTTCGCAAACCCCCAGGGGTTCCCGAACCCCAGTTTGGGAACCACTGCTCTAGTCACAGCAGACAAAGCATTTTTTTAAACACTGAAACAATGGGATGTGGTTAAAAAATGTTCCATGAACTTGTCCCATAATATATCAGAATATCTGGAGATCACAACAAGCATATCTTTGGGCACAAGGTAGAATTCCAGGCAGTATGGGGCTAGGGTGACAAGAGATCCCAATTTTATATGGACAGTCCTGATATTTGAGGCTTTTTCTTATATAGGCTCCTATTGCCTCCCACCCTCTGTCCCGATTTTTCACATCTGCTATCTGGTCACTCTATGTGGGGCAAGCACTGGTGTGGTGAACCATTACTATTAAACTTCTTCCTGTGTGCAGGTTTTATCAAGATTTAAATGAATTCAGGACAATTAGCAACTCCAGCCTGTTCTCAGGCAGAGCTTCTTGCAAAGCACATGGTGTCTGAGGTTGAGTATCCACCTTCTGTAGCCGAGGTGACAGCAGCACTTGATGTTTCTTTGGCAGAAAATAAACCTGAACAAGCCAGCAATATATCCGTGTTTATCTCTTACATGCAACTTGTACTGATAAGCTTTCTTTTTAGTATTTTTTATATTGAATTTCTTGTGGCTGACCACAGCCGAAAATTATTACAGGTTGTATGGTAGAAACACACTGCCAAAATGTACTGTATTACATAGTGTTACCTATACATAGCAGGAAATGTAAAACCTGAAATGGGCTACCACAATGGATTTAATACTTTAGGTAGAAGATAATGTACGATATATCAACTACTCCAAACACATCTGATGTTGAATTAGATCTTTCTAATCCAGGGTTTAGTTTAAGTGCTATACTCCAATTCCTAAAAAAATCATTTGACTAAGGAGCACAATGCTATACTCTGAAAAATACAAAAGCATTTCTTTTTATAGCAGCTAGTCTTTTTAAAATCTTGTTCCATACATACAGTAAGACACTCCTGCTCTTGCTTACTGTAAATAAGAGTTATGCAACCCTGAGGAAACTGTCAGATTTTTCTAGGTCTAACCACATACAATGTTAATAGTCACTCTAAAGGGAGACAAGAAGTTCTGTAGAAAGACCCTTCCTAAAGTTTCAGGACAGACTCAAACTTATTTACAGGCAAGTTCTGTTGATTTCATTCACTAACCACTCAATGACATTTCAGCAATTGAACTTCCTTATGGTCCTACTAATGGTGCTACAGCAACACCCTGCTCTGAGATGAACACACTTTCTAGGAATATGTGCAAAGGAACAAATTTTAAGGGGCAATTATATTTTGCAAACAGATCATTCTGGTTTGTTGATTGCTCAACAGCTCTTATGGGGTCCCACTTCACCTTTCAGGTCATTATCATAGTTGTCATTCTCCCAGGTGAGGGAGATAGGATGGGGACATCCTGACTTCAAAGTGGCTCCCTGCAGAGCTCACCACACATTCATTCACCTGCACATCTACCTATATAATATATGCCACCATGTGCCAGCAATGCCCCTCTGCTACGTACATCGGCCAAACTGGACAATCCCTACGTAAAAGGATAAATGGACACAAATCAGATTAGGAATGGCAATATACAAAAGCCTGTAGGAGAACACTTCAACCTCCCTGGACATACCATAGCAAATTTAAAGACAGCCATACTGCAGCAAAAAAACTTCAAGACCAGACTTCAAAGAGAAACTGCTGAGCTCCAGTTCACCTGCAAATTCGATACCATCAGGTCTGGACTTAACATAGACTGTGAATGGCTCGCCAATTACAGAAGCAGTTTCTCCTCTCTGGCTGTTCAAACCTTCAGATCAGCTGCAGGAAGTGGGCCTCACCCCCCCAGATTGAATTTACCTTGCTTTCTTGCCTGCATATTTATACCTGTCTCTGGAGATTTCCACAACATTCATCTGATGAAGTGAGTATTAGCCACAAAAGCTCATGATCCCTAAGATCTGTTAGTCTATAAGGTGCTACAAGACTCTTTGTCGCTTTTGCACATCCAGACTAACACGGTCACCCCTCTGATACTGGACACCACACATTGTGGCTCTTGGCTAGATGGGGGCTTTAGGTTCAGAGTTCCTCAGGCCACATTTCATTGGGCGAAGTGTACCTACTTTTGTGGTGCTATTAAAAACATTAAATCTCGGCCAATATTCTCAAACCTGGGTGTCTAAACATAGGCTCCTAAATCCATCCCTTAAGTATCAGAGGTGTTGAGTGCCAATAAATCTCACTGCAGTCAAAGAGAGTTGTTCATAGCTTAGAGCCTTTGAGAATCAGGTCACTTTTGAGTGCCTAAATTATGGAGTTAGGCATCAAAGAGTGAAAAGATTCAGTCACAAGTATCACAATTAAAGGGAATGTTTTGCTGAGAAAAATTCTACTTTAAGCTAACGGCCTCTTGTACATTAGGAAAATCAAGACCCATTTGCCACTGTAACCCATTGGTCAATGTGTGTTGTGTGTTCACCTCTGTTCCTGATCCATGAAGTATCTAAGACTAGAGTCTAACTCGAGCACCGCGTGCTTTCATCTGCAGAGGCCTCTAATTCAGTCCTTGGTGAGTGAACCAAGATGGCATCCACTGCTTGGTAATAAAATCTTCCCATTAATAAGTAGTAACGTAATTATGACTAATATTATTGCATCCCACACAGAAAGCTAATTGACCCTATGCAATGCCCATTATAGCAATAATTACACCAGGGATCAGTGTTCCCTATCCATGAAATAATGACTTGCCTCAAAGTGTATCAACAGCTACAACACAACCATCCTAATAGTACTTTGCTCTTACATGGCACTTTTCAGCTTCAAAGGAAATCACAAACATCAACTAAGACTCCAGAACACCCAATGCGCAAGTACATGTTATTCTTGTTTTACATATGGGTAAAGCTAGGTAGAGAGATTAAATGATTTGCAAAAGGCCAAATAAAGCTGTCAGAGCTGGGATTAGAACTAAGAAGTTCCTGCCTCTCAGTCCCATGTTCAGACCACTAGATCATACCCTCTATCAGGATTTTCCTTTCTGTCTTGTTTCTCTCAAATGTACAAGCCACAACCCAAACCTTACAAAATAAATCAGTCTAGATTAAAATATATCATAAGAATGTATGTACTTTTGTTACATAAGTGCACAGAACATGCCTTTTAAAAACTACTTTATCTGACAGATCATATTTTTGCCCTAAAAATAATGAATGTTAAGCTAGGTGAGTTCCCTCCCCCAAATGTAATGAACGGCTTTTTAAACGATAGTACAATATATTGTGCTTGATCATGTTAATTCTATACCAAGACATATAAGTGGTTAACTTGTATTGAAGTAGAAGAGAAAGCCGCTGCATTTTAAACTGATTTGTTCCAGCGTGAATCATCTACCTTGACTCATTCTTTAGAAAACTGTGAGAGCTTCACCTACAGGTATGGTTATTTTTGGATCATCCTGGAAGCAAATCATAGACAGCACAGTGGGTGCATTGGCCTATAACAAAATGTCACTGTGGCAAACGTGAACTGCTGATTGGAGAAATAGGTATTGTACTGAAGTGAATAAAAAAGAGGAGCTTTTAAAAAGGTCTATTTGAATGTTCTTTGCTGAGTCTCTGCTGAGCTATCTTACATTTTCTGTAAAATGCCTAACGTTTCAACAATTGTGTTCCCAACTTGAATACTTTTAACTAACAGAGGCAATCTTTGTGCTATGTTATTGAGTAGATAAAATAATAAATGTCCTAAGAATCATTTTACTTCATCTTTTAAGAAAAATGAACAGAGATGATGTTGGTGCAAATAAAGTTTTTACCAGTGAACCACAGATATTAACTGTAAGTGATCATCCTGTACTTTTAATACAGGAAAGAACAGATTAATTATAATGGGATTGGCATCAACTGCCCTCATTAAATTGTGTATGCATTTCTATTCTAACCCTCCATTTTCAGTTGCTTTATAACTTTCAGAAACTTCCTCCTCTGGGGATGAAATTTTCCAGTGGTGGCACCTGCTCCAAAGTAGCTTATTTTGAGTATTGGGGATTATATTTTTTATACATACACACACACACACACACACACACACACTCTATCGTAATTAAAAATGTTTCACAACTATACAGCTTAAAATGGGTGGGAACAGAAAGTTGAACTCTGGCATGCAAAAAGTACAGTCAAAACTGATTTTGATTTGAGTGTAATGACCTGTTGAAAATCATATTCTTTACACACACAATATATTTTGCATAGATACGTCCTTCTAGTCTCCAAATATGCAGATTGATAAAGACATGTTACCTGAGCATTCAGGGCCAGTTAGATGTGTGAGGTAGGTGAACAATGAATGAGACAGGGTTTTCAGGGAACTATACCTCATTCACTGCTCATCTTATATTGTAAAAGCTGCAAACTCCTGCAGAATAAAGTGCAAACTCTGGCAGAATAAACAGGCTCCTTATAAGGTACCGTATCTGGAATAAGACATTCCAGGGTTGTTTAGCCAAGAAGTTCAACCTTTTGGATTTTACTTTTAGAAAATATATGCATCTTTAAGAACAAACAAACCCCCAAAAACACATTTTAGAAAAAGGTATTAAAAATTTATCTTAGACAACCCATTGACTTCCGTAAGCACTGAAACTGGCCTTCTGCGAGCATAGATAAGCACTCAAAAGTCAGGAAATGACAAGGTTAAGTTTGTATAGCATGCTTGTAAAGCGAGGGCATGTCATGTTCCCCTCTATCAGCAAGTGCACATATAAAACTAATTTGTCTGGGAGCAAACAGAGTTACTCCCTGAGCTCAAGCGGTAGAAGTTTGTGCTTTGGGGCTGAAAAGGTCCTGCATTCCAATCCTATGAAATATCTTGTGGAGGGGTAATTACCTTTGCATGTCTAATTAACTGTGCCCCATATGCGCTTATAATACATTCTGCAACCACAGAATCACATACTTTTTCTCGAAAACATTCTATCACCACAGAATTGTTTTCTACAACTCTTGATACGTATCTCTAGCATTCTGTAGTACTTTGTTTTACTGGTGCATATAAATGACCTTCATGGACTGTGAGTATACAACATACACAGTAAACTATTCTTACACAACATACTGCATATTTACTATAGCAGCACAGGACAATTGTGAAAATGTGATGGAATACAAAGGCTACTTATGTGCACAGTTCAGTTAGCTTCTGAGTTAGCTACTTTATCCCCCATGGTACCAGAAAATTGCAATGTGCACATGTATGCAGGTGCAATGAGCAATATCCTTTGCTGCCTCTTCCCTTCCCTTTGCAGTCACCTGGGAAGGCTGTGCTACTGGCTGTTGAAAAAAAAAAAATGTATACCATACAGACATGTCGCGTCTTAGGCGTATTTAACTTACGCGATTTCCGCTTTATGTGGTCAGCAAAAAAAAAAAAAAAGGGTGAGAGGGGGGAAAATATTTTAAAAAAATCTTTCTGTAGGGGGTGCGACTTTGCCTGCCATTGAAGTCAATGGGTTCTGGCTATATGCAGTTTCCACTTTACGCGGAATGGAACCCTTGCGCAAGACACGACATGCCTGTATTATATTTAGGAAATGGTACAGGATCATGTGATTAAAAACTATATTGTGATGCATATGTGCAAGAGGGCAGAATTAAAGGTGTATTTGAAATCGTACTTTTGTAATTCCTGACTTTTGGGTGCTGCATAAATATTCCCGTCTTGTAGTATATTTGCTGGAAAATAATATCAGTTTATACAATACTGGGTGCTCATAGACCACCGTTCACCAGAGGATTTAAAAGTGATATGTAAATTAAACCTAACACCACCAATATGAGGTAGGTGAACTATATTAACCCTAAGTTTACATGTGGGTAAATCAAGGCAAGCTAAGTGTCACACAGTGAATTAGAGGCAAAGGCCCTGATCTCGAACATACATGTGTTAGCCGCTAGCATATCCCCTGGCACCCATGTGGAGTCCTATTGATCTTACTGGCATTTTGTGCAGGCACAGGGATCTGTGCTAGTGCACCTATGTACAAGATCTAGCCACAGTTTGGAAGAGAATCCAGGACTCCTGATTTCTAGCCCCAAGTTTTAATTATAAAATATTGCCTCTCTATATGGATTTGGAGTTCCAATCGTTTAAAAAAGAAAAGTGTTCTCAGAAAGGGCGGGGAAAAAAAGAGTGAAGAATTCATTAACTAAATGGGGCAATTAAAGTAAATAAAAGAAACATTTATCCTATCAAAAAAAAAAGACAAGAAAGATGATTAAATGAGGCTTCTAAAGTCCCGTGAAAAACTCCTGGAAGAGTAATATGCATTTACCTGGTTTTCATTCATTCATTTTTATCTGCTGCCATCGAATAATTGCAAAAAACAGTTACTCTATAACCACAGGCAATTTAAACTATTTTAATTTTTTTTCCAAGGCCACTAGACAAAAGAACCTTTATTTATTGCCTGAGGGGATTTTTTTTCTAAAATGAAAACTTAATCTTTCATGTTTTTTTTAAGCAAAGGCTTTTAAAAAATAATTTCTAACAATGCTGTAGGGAGAGACTTTCATGGGTATGCAAAATTGAAAATATGAATTAAAAATTATAAAACAACTAATAGTTTTGGGGATTGCATTGTCTCTGTCCTTTCTGGATTAATATTGTCTGAAGCTTAAGAGAAAGTATTTAGAAAGAGAGAGAATGCTTTAAAGTATTCAGCACAGGGAAGAGAATGAGTGTCCACTGTTTGGAGTCAAAGCCATTTAGGAATTGTATTGGGCTGTGTTCACAGGAAAATACAGAGGGTTTTTTTTAAAAAATATGTAATTGGGTGGACTTTGAAAGGAGCATTTCATATAAATTCAAGAGTTAGTTTAGAGGGCCCAGTCCTGCAAGATGCTCAATCTTTCAAGTCCTGTTAAGTCTTTTTAGGGGCCAGTCACAAAACGTGGCATCCTCAAATATCAGGCAAGATTTTGGTTTGGTATCATCTCTATGCCTGTGTCCCTGTGAAGTGCTGAGTGGATTCAAGTCTGTTTGAGTACTTTCAAAACTCAGTGCAAGTCCAGGGCGCCCTGAATCTATTAGGACCAGATCTAAAGAAGAGTCCGAATTGAAACACCCATCTTTTCAGGATGTCAGATTGTACTGCTAACTCCAATTTCTGGATGGAACCAAAACCCTGATCTGACCATGAAATGAACTTTGAAGGAATAGGAGATAAATCTGGATTTGAATTTTTGTGGTCTTGGACTATTATTAATGGCCTAGTTCAGAAAAGTATTATGTACATACCTATTCAGGACAGCACTTTGACATCAATGGGACTTAAACATCTGCTTAAAGTTAAGCTGTCCTGAACATGGGAGCTTTCCTGAATCAGAGTCTATTAATTTAATGTATTATCCAGAAAGACAAACATTTCTTCCTGTGCTTACTCTGGGCTTTATAATCAGACAATATAATTTACTCCCACTAAACCCAACAAACTGGAGCATTAAACTAAAAGAAAAATAGACCCACAGAACCCCCATTCCTCTGAAAAATCCTCCAATACTGAAAGGTAGAGTCAAAAGTTGTCTGCCAATCTATTTCAAATTTTAATGGAAATACTTGTGCTACTATGAAAAGCTTTATGTAACTAAATGTATTTTTCATAGAGTAGAGAAGAATCCATGAAAATAGTCTTCAGATTTACAAAATTCATAATACGGTGAAGAATGTGGAACCAGATAAGAAAGGTTAAATTGAAGGACATTTTAACAATGGTTGGTTAGTTGTGGAGTGCTTATGGGCATAAGGAGACTATTAAATATGCACTCAGTGCCACAGTAAGCTTTCAAATATAGAAAATGCTTTTTCCTGTGGCTATTAACTCCAGTTAATATTCTGAAAAGGGATTTGTGATTTGGGGGTGCCTCACTTGCGGGGTCAGGCGTGCAGCCCTTGTTGAAAATCATCAAGGTGCCATCCAAAAGCATCAGTCATTTCTGAAAATCATGGTCTCTGCCACTAGGGGGCCACCACTGCCCACACACTGTGTTGCCCCCTAGGAGGTATTAACTCATCCCATTTGAAACATCTGTCTCAGCACATCCTCCCATTCACTGTCATCATCTGAAAACACCTATTTTCCCAGGAGGATTTGCAAGTTCTAACTCTTAGGCCCTTTGCTTTGCAGTGATGGTACAAGTTTTGTTTTCTTAGCACTAGCACTCTTTAGTATTTAGTTCTACTGAGTATTTAGGATGTTTGCATAATACAAATGGTGTCCATACAGTACCCTCAGCTTTATACATGAAATTACAGAGAAATAAAAGGACATCTCCGGCTTGTTCTAAAGCTTCCCCAGGTTTCATGGGGAAGTCTCTGAGCCAGGTGCTCAGCCAGTATAAAATGGCATAGATCCCTTGAAGCCAGTAGAGCTATGCTGATTTACACTAGCTGAGGAGTGTCCAAACTTCACCTCCTACATGGATGGAGTAATTACTCTGACTCTTAAGTCAGGGCTTTAGCATCTGACACAATAGAGGAGCCCTGCAATCCTATATAACAGCGGTGTCCAATAGAAATTCAATGCTAGCCACACTTGTGGTTTTGAATTTTTCTTATTAGCCACATTATAAAAAAGCCACACGCATTAGCCACAATTCAATAGCCTATTAGCCACATGTGGCTAGTGGTAAACGTATTGGACATTGCTGCTATATAAAGTCTTATTCTTCCACGCTTTTCAAGGGAAGTAGAGAAGGGTTAAGATATCTTTGCCAGATCAGAGAAACTGGAAGGAATCAAAAAATGAATTTTATCTAAAAAATGCAAAATCAACATAACTTTGGGAAATATAATCTAAAACACTGGCAATATGAAATGGAGAGAGAAAAATGGGGGGAGATGCTGAGCATGGATGCTAAGATATAATTGGATAGCTATGTACGTATAAGATTTTACAATGTGACATGCTGACCAATATATCCTGCAATATATGAAGCACAAGCACAACGACATAGGTTAACTTATCTTCATGTAGCATTGAATTAAATACATTTGCAACACTGTACGCTGTGCTGGATTCCCCAGTTCAATGAAGGCATAATCACATTGGAGAGGGTCCAGAAAAAGGTGATAAAGATGATTAAGATACTAGTATAACTCTGGACATATTCAGACATTCAAAGCTAGTCTTCCCAACACCGCAGAAATCATGCAGTAGTGAATAATCTTTTGGTAGCAATATGGGCTAGATGTGCAGAGAGGCTACCTCTAACTTTTAAAATGCTCTGATTGTGGGGGAAAGAATTATTTAAAATGGATAACAGAAAAGTGGGATGCAAGCAAATAATTAGGCTGGATGCCAGAAAACATTTTCTAAGAATAAGGTTAATTAGGCCATTAAATAATATTGGAAGGGAAGTGTAAATATTCCCATCTCTGGAGTTATTCAGGTTAAGCAACACTCGGAAATGCCCTTTAGAACAATCCTATGTTGGCAGCAATTGGACTAGTTGATCTGAAGAGTCTTTTTTGTCTCTGAAATCTATAGTGTGTAGAATCCTCAAGACAGCTGTTTGTACTACAGACCTCATGAGAGTCATCAGAGAATTAAGGTTGCCTCTGCAACCTTAATTCAGCCCCTTTCTACATATGCATGATAATTCAGTCTTTATTATATCATCACACTATTTTTTCCAGAGGACCCTGTCTCATTCAGTGCACAAGATGAATGGCGCTCACTGAATGAGCAGCTATTCAATATTTTGTTTTCTCCTCATTGTTCACTGCACGGCCTCATTCCTAATTTACTGCACACTATTCAAACCCTGCTCCAAACTGAGAATTATTCATTTCCTCATTGACTTTTCTATGGCACTCAAGAGGGTAGTACCTGAGTGCTTCACAAACATGAACTAATTTAGGTCCATTTTATAGATGGGGAACTGATGCACAGAGAGATTAACGTCAAAAGTATCCACTAATTGTAGGTGCTTATTTGAGATGCCTATGACATGATTTTTCAGATCACTTAGCATTATATAACATTTTCATCTTTTCAAAGCACAGATCCTACTGACTTCAGTTGCAGCTATGAGTGCTCAGCACTTGTGCAAGTCAGACTCCAGGGTCTCAAGCTGAGCACCCAGAACATGATGAAAATACAAATAGTGACCTCCTGTGAAAAGTTGGGTTAAGTGACTTGCCCAGCATCACGTAGTTTGGCAGGGCAGGGATAGAATCCAGTTCTCCAGGGCAGCATTCAACTGCCCTAATCATGAGACTGTCCTTCCTCTTCATGCAGTCCCCTGCCTCATGCACTACACAACTTCCAAGTTCTGCAACAAATAAGGCAAGGGTCCTCAGTATGGAAATTTCCTAGGTTTGAGTGCTTGACTTTGCAATCTTAATGTTCTTTCAACACCGTGCTTTGTTTGTTAATTCCTAGGTTTTTAAAAGAGCAAACTAACCTCCCCCCCTCCCTGAGAAATTGCAACATGTGGCATCATAAAGATGCCCACATGGGCCATCAGCAGGGCTGGAACCTTTAGATCCACTGCACACGACTGCCAATTGCGTTAACAAGTTTCTGAGAGCAGTGTGAGACACACACTTTGCCAGTGGATTTCACTGATTTGATGACAGCAGAAGAATAGTGAGACTCAGGAATCTTGGGTGTCATGCCAGGAGAAGAGTATGTTCCAGTAGTCATCACAGACCCTTCTATCAGTTCCCCTAAGCTTGACCCCTTCTCTTCCATCCCCTCTAACCTGTCTCTGTCCCAGCCCTCTGTCTTCCCATCCCTTGGCTCCTTGTTCCAGCCCCAGGTCCATTCTCCTTGCCTACCTAGTCTCAACTCAGATCCAGTCTCCCCCTCGAAGGTTCCCATTCGAGTCCCAGTCTCCCTACCCTTCCAGTATCTTTCCTTCCCCACTCCCAGTTTCCTTGCCCAGCTAGTCTAAATCCCTCCCCACTTCAACTCTTTGTCCAAGCTCTCTCTGACTTTCCCACAGCACCAAGCTCCCTTCCCCTCTTTTTCCCCATCCCCATTGGCTCCCAGTCTTAATTTCCCCTCTCCCTTCCCCAGTCTCTGTCCTGGTCGCCCCTCTGGCAGGCTCCTTGTCCCAGTCTCTTTATCCAGCCAGTCCCTGTTGTCCCCCTCATCTTAGCTCCTGGTCAGATTTCTCTACTCACCTCCACTCATTCCCAATCCCAGTTTCCTTGCCCAATCAGTCCCAACCTCCCCCCAGACTAAGTCACAACTTCTACCTCTTTCCCCACAGTCCCAGTCTCACCAGCCTCCTTGTCCCAATCTATGCCTCCCCCTTCCCACAGTCTAGCTCTTGCCTCCTCTGCATTTGAGTGAGGCACCTTCCTCCACCACACTGCCTGGGCTCCAGCAGAGGTGTCATCGAGAGCACAGAAGAGACAGGCTTCCTGCTGTCCATTCTGGCTGAGGAGCAGTAATAAAAGGGAAAGTCTTTCTAAGCCCCTATAGCCGTGGGTTGGCTCCTGCTCAGTGGCTTTGTGGGAATGGTACATGTGCAGTCTGATGAGCACAAGGAGCTGTAGGGGGATAGGGCATGCTCAGGGAGGATGGAATCTTCAGAGATTTTAGCTGCCAAGCACTAAGGGTCTGTCTGTGCTGGCGATGTAATTTACAGCTTGGGTAGACATGAGTACATCAGCTGTGATCAAATGCAGCAGTGTAGCCAGCATAGGCAGCAGGAGGCAAGGCCAGCTCCAGCACTTTTGTCACCCAAAGTAAAAAAAACAACCAACCACCATCCCGCTGGAGCGCCAGCTGAGCAAAAAAATAAAAAAATAAAAAAAGACAGCCGGAGCAGAAAGTGCCACCTTAATATTGGCCTGAGTGCCGCCCCTTATGAAGGGTCACCCCAAGCACGTGCTTCCCAGGCTGGTGCCTGGAGCCAGCCCGGTGCCTGGAGCCAGCCCTGGCAGGAGGGGTTAGCTTCCCTAAGGACAATCCCGCCTTGGATCCTAGGTGCTTACTTGGGTGCCTGGCCCATCCCCCCGACCTGTGCTACCACAGCTACACTTTTCTTTTTCGTGAGCTAGCTCAAGCAAAGCTAGCGTGCATACCTCTACCTGAGCTATACCTCCAGCTCAAGTGATTAAACATACCCTAACAAGTCTCTACTGGGCACCTCTGAACTGAGGTTTTTTTGAATACTTAAACTTGACCAAATTTGGGTAGATTTCCAGAGAAACAAAAAAAGACAAATCCCTGACACAAAGGCCTGACAAATTTTGAGTCCCCGCTCCAAAGCCTGGTGTTCTAGAGCTTCTCAAAGTAAAGGCTGCAGAATATTTTTTTTGAATATTGCAAAACAAAGTACTTCCCCCTAGTTTCATCCTTGGAAATGGCTGCACCATTGGGTCTGAAACATTCCTAACACATTCAGCCTGAGGCAGACACCAGGCATGGAAAAATTCGGTCCAACAGCCTGGTAAAAAGGTAAAAGCCACTGAAAACAGAGTCTTACAATGGAAGTGTTAATAATAATAATAGGTGGTGTTACAATCTCTGCCTATAACAGATGTCAAAGATGGCCTCCCTTGCGGCTGAGTTTAAACCTTCTGCCACAGATTATTTTATCATGAGGGATGAATATATTTAGAAACAAGATTAAACGCATATGTTCTTTAGTGGCATCTAAAATGACATGAATGTTTTTAGAACGGCCATATACATACTTCATGATGCAAATTACTACACCCTGAAGCCTTTATATATAGATAACGGGGCAGATTCTCAGCTCAGTTACACCAACATAAATAACTCTACCCCCCAGAGGCTTTGGAGATGCTGAGGAGTTATTGTATACTAGATTTATACCTATCTCATAGAGTGGAAAAACCTTGAAAGGTCATCAAGTCCAGTCCCCTGCCTACACTAGCAGGACCAAGTACTGTCCCCTGACAGATTTTTTTTTTTTGCCCCAGATCCCTAAGTGGCCCCCTCAAGGATTGATCTCACAATCCTGGGTTTAGCAGGCCAATGCTCAAACCACTGAGCTATTCCTCCCCTCCTTACATCAGTATAAAGGAGATCAGAATCCGGGAAGATTTTCACTATGCATCTGGTCTTATTTCCTTAATCGCCTCTCAGTTACCAGCAGGAACAATCTCTGAAGGCACCACAGAAAGAAAAAGAAAAAGCAAGAAAAAAAACAGAGGGAAAAAATTCATTTTGTCTTTTTTTCTAGCAGGTGAGGACTTGGCTCATGTTTTGGATTCTTTTTGAGAAGTTAAGTCTCACTGAGTTCCTCATGCAAGCAGAGTTTTCTTGTGCCTGCTGGGTGTTGTAAGACTATAACATGGGCCCTAACCCTGCAGTGAGCTTGGCAGAGCAGACCCCTGTGCCGACATGGAACAACTTGCAAAATCCAGGTCTTTGTTAGCTGCTTAAACACACTCTTTTTAATTAAAAAATTCCACTCAATATAAAAAAAAAAAATCCTCCACGCTTTTCATGTGCAAGTTCGTTGGTTTTGGAGGTGATAAACAGATACAGGATCACCATTCTGAGGCTCTCCTTCCTGTCTACTCTTACTGCAGAATCTGAATGGAAAGTAATCTACTCTTACCGGGACTTGTGAGGGCTCCCAGCGCACCAGTCGTTGTGGAGAGAGGATTTGCATTGGTGGTGGTAGCTGAGGTTTGGGCGGCGGCTGCTGCGGCTGCTAAGGTTGCCAAATTCTGTAACTGTAAAGCATTCATGCCTGTGCAGAGAACAAAATGCAGCTTCAGCAATAGGGTTAATTAAGAGATTTCCAGTTTAAAAGTTGTATTTATTTTAAAGGAACGCAAGACTTATAAAAGTTGCCAGATTGACAGTCCTACCAGTGACTTAAACCCTCCTTTCATTCCCAGAACAGCTGCAGCCTGGGCAGTATAAGCAACCCCACGCTGGCCCCAGCCAACGTGCCTTGTATCTGTCTTACAGGTGAGAGGGTGGATGGTTTTGTTGTTACACCACAGGCTTACAACTCAGGAAATTTGTGTTTAGTTCCCATCTCCATCAAAGAGTTGTGGTCTGACAGGTCACTTAATCTCTCTGTGTGAAGCATGGGGATAATAATACTTCCTGACCTGAGACAGGTGGAGAGAAGGTAAATTAATTATTGCTTGAGAGGTACTTGGATCCTATCAAGTTCAGTCCCCAGGTCCCTTCTTCACTTCTCTATTTAGTCTACCTCACAATAACAGCCAATTGTGAGAGCAATTTTTGCCTGAAATTCCTTCTATTTGGAACTGAATCGAGACCATCAAATTCAGCATGGAACAGCTATCAGACAGTAACGATTTTCAGCCACTATCATTTGGGGCCAGCTTTGAACTGGAGACCTCTAGGCAGAACGTTTTATATCATGTAAGTCATCCAGATTTCCGAAACCACTTGTTAGTTTATTCAGTACTTTACGAGATGTAGTGAAGGATACATCTCCATTTCAGAATGACGTAAAACCTTCAAGAGAGAGCCAAATTTAAAACTTAGTTAAATATGAAATGGAACATCTGTTGACAGACAAATACTAAACAACACTCAGACAAAATGGAAGAATGATTAAAGAACAACGTGACAAAGAACCTGAAATCTCAATGTGATGCAGCTGCTCAAAGATGAAAATGGTATACTGAGTTTGTATATATGGGCATCACAGCTATATACATAGGCATCATTCGTAGGACAAAAAAAGAAATAACTCCTCTTTCCCTCATCTTGGTTTGGCCACATGTGGGTGTTCTGCATATGCCATACGAAAAGGACATTGATAAATTAGAGGAAATCCAGAGGAGAATGTCAAAGTAATTAAGTTCTGACCATATGAGCAGAAGAACTTAATATGAATTTGGAGAAAATGAGAAGAGGGGATATCATAACACTCTACAAGTATTTGAGAGCTAATAAAGTAAAAGAGCAGGAGGGATATTTTACAGAGACTGAGAGCAGATGGCATAATAAACAGCAGCAATAGCTTGAAACTAACACAGGACAGAATTAGGTTAGACATTAGAAACCAGTCTTGTAGAAATGCTCAGCATGCAGAAGTTTCCGTTGTTCTACCGTCAGAGCCTCTAAACGCTGAGAGCTTCTGAAAATCAGGTCACTATATTGAGGTGTCTAACTGAGAATGGAGCTCTTCTGAAAATTGCCTTCAGTTGTGAGTGTCAAGTACTTTTCAATAATGGCTCTACCAAGAAAAAGTAGTAGCAGGAGGTGATGGATGATCTTACTGGTAATGTTGCTGAAGGGGAGGGCAAACTTTTTGGCCCGATGGCCACATTGGGGTTCAAAATTACGCAGAGGACCAGGTAGACAAGGCCCCGCCCCCTATGCAACCCCCACCCACTTCCCACCCCCCTAACTTCCCCCTTCAGAACTGCCAACACATCCAACCCCCGCCACTCCTTGTCCCCTGATCGCCCCCTGCAGAGACCTCCCACTCTAACTGCCACCCAGGACCCCACCTCCCAAGCCCCCCGCTCTTTGTTCCCTGACTGCCCTCTCCCAAGACCCTCCATCCTAAACATCACCCCTCCAGAACCCCACCCCATATCTATGCCCCCCTGCTGTTTGTGCCTGAACTGTCCCTCCTGAGCCCCCTCCCCACCCTAACCACCACCACTCCCCGGGACCCTCCCCCAAATCCCCCTTGCTTACCTTCCAGCGCTGGGCTCTGCCCCGGCTGTGTCTAGGCCAGGGAGCGCGTGGCCCCACGCGCTGGACCCGGCACCTGGCTCGGGAGCACTGGGGCCCCGTGGCATGCTGCGCCTGATCTGGCTCTGGGCTGGGAGCGTACAAGCCCCGTGGCTGGCTCCCTGCGCCAGGCCTGGCCCCCAGCCGGGAGCGCTGGAGCCCTGCGGCTGCAGCGCTGTGCCTGGGCCGGACCCCGGCTGGGAGCGCTGGGGCCCCGTGGCTGCTGCGCCGCGCTCCTGGGCCAGACCCTGGCTGGGAGCGCTGGGGCCCCGCGGCTGCTGCGCCGCGATCCTGGGCCGGTGCACAGCCGGGGGCCCTGCAGCGCCTGCCCCAAACCCAGGAGTGGATCACCACATGGCCCCTGGCCCAGGAGCGCTAAGACTGCATGGCTCCCTGCGCTCGGCCTAGCCCTGGCCGGGAGTGGGGGACCCTGGAGCAGGCTGTGCTCGGCCCCGCCCCCAGCCCAGGAACAAGTTTGCGGCCGGATAAAAATGGCCGGCGGGCCACTTGTGGCCCATGGGCCGTAGTTTGCCCACCTCTAACTTACAGAAATCTGGGACCAGCATCACACACTTTGAGGGACTAACAGAGGAAAACTTTTCTCATGACTTCTTATAGAATTTGAGAATTATATAAACCACAAGGTTTTTCTCAATCCCTATCACCTATAATAGTTTACAAGGCACAATAAAACATATAACTATTCTAATTACAAGGTACTAGAAACCAAGGTAATTAGGTATAACTACTGTACCCTGTAATCACAGGTCGTCACGGAGTTTGCTCAGGTTTTTAAGCTAGAGCTTTATCATGATTATACACAGCACTCATCATGTTCAAAGTGCATTATAAAAATACTTTAAAAACGGTGTAGTTTTCATGTAATTTACAATTACCAAAGAATTAGGGATGGACAAAGCTATCTGAAAAAAATAAACAGCCTGAAACATAGCTTTTCTTTAATCAAACCTCCTTTTGAAACATGGAAGTATTTGGTAAACTTCTTGAAAATGTTCAGCCTTGAAATACTTCATTTCAGATGGGATAGGACAAGGAAATACTGAAGTATACCAAGACGGGCTCTCCTTTTAGTGTTTCCTAAGAGGTTAAACCTGGGGAATAATGGAAACTTCTTATGAGAGCTGGCTCTTGTGAGCTTTCCAACCCAAAGTGGTTTGGCTAGGTACTTTTCAATGCATAGGTTTGGTTAAGTGAGGAAGCTTGGGGAAACTTCACATTTGTTTATGTTGATCTATGTCTTTAGGAGCTTGTCCATCACTAAATAATCTGAAACTTCTATGTATATGTTTTTTAGGAGATTATCCATAGCTGAATACTTGCTCATCAACTGGGGCAATGATAGCGAAGGGATGAATTAGGAAGTATGTTGTCCCTGCTGGACGCAGGTGCAAGTCTTCTTGGAGAGCAGGGCCAACAAACAAGCTGTTTTGTCTGGTATGGAGAGGGAAGTTGGCTATGTCCCCTCCCCGTCTCCTACCATCTTCTACAGTTTCTGATATTAGCAGCCCTCTTCTACTAGCTCTCAGGAAGTACCAGGGTAAAGATTGTGCCTGGCCCTTATGCAAGGGCACAAAAGTAGGAGAGGAAAGAGAGAGAGAGAAGCTCCTAGAATCCACTTGTTCACGCACTTGTGAACTCATATAGGCCACCCACAATCTGCCACTACATGAGGCTGGGCGTGTAAAGCATTTTCTACAATTCTGATTTACACGGAGAGCCTCCAGAAGAGTTCAGCCAGTGGATCATCAAATTTAGAGACAGAGGAGACCTATCCGTTTACCGACTCCATCTCTTTGCAAGTGTGGGAAAACATTTTGAAGGATGGGATGTGGGCTTAGGTTTCATTCTGGATTGCTCTTTGCCCCCAATGTGCTCTTTATAAAGTTTCAGGTCCACTAGATGTCTACACAGCTCAACACCAAGACTCAAGCAACTCCACTAACAGAAGATTTTTCAAACCCCAAAGAATGTTATAAAGCAAGAAAAATACATCAAAGTCGTCCTCTTCCCACCCTGCATGTGTCACTGGAAAAGTGGTTACGACACACTGGCCATAAACCAGCTCTTCAGATGTTATGTGGTGTCAGCTATGGGGCTTCCAGAAAAGATCCGTTTGTTGTTGTCATAAACCAAAGAATTGAACCGAGTGGAACTCAAGAGTTTGAATGTTAATAACAGGTTGAGAACACGCCCAGTACCCAGGGTGCTGTAGAACTGATGAAATCAGCAGGCATATCTCCTCACTCCCATCCCAAAGGCTGTCGGCTAAAATACACAAATAATCCATCCTCATCTTTACTATATTTCACTTCCTCCAGATGTTTTGTCACTGCTGCTGCTCCCTGTTTATTGGCTTTTTTCTTTATGTGAAATGTGTCAACATCACAGCTTGCTAGAATAAACTCAGAAGAGGGAACCACGTACTACTGATCCGCATATCCGACAGCCGATTTGGTTACACAGTAGAAGTAGATTCCAGTTCAATTAACCTCTAGCCAATGTATAGTTTTGGGGTTAGTCTGCAGCCTGGCACTCACTCTCCTCTCACATGGTCTCCTTCCGGCAGACCATGCTTTCCACAGGTTTCACACAGGTTTTTCCAAACAGCCTCAAACACTAGAACAAACTTAGCAAGAGAGTGACTGAATTCTTTTTATTTGAATCTGCTGCATATTCTGCAACCGTACCTCTTGCTGAAGAAATGCAAACCTCTTAACACTGAAGGACAGCCTCATAGGCAAGTAAAAAAAAACACCAAGTGAAATTCCACCTGCAGGGAGAGAACTCCTGGGTAAGAAAGAACTCGTGAACTTCGTGATGGGGAAAATATTGGGAATTAAAGCAAAACGATTGATAAAGAGCTAGAACCACATTACAATTTGATTCAGTTTTTAATAATGTGTATTTACCAATGTGCCATCAGCCTGGTAAATAGTCAGAACTACAAGGAACACAACGTTAATTTTGTTACTTGGCAAATTAAAAAAAACAATTAAATTATGTACAAAACAGATGCACAATATGCCTGCTTGAAACTTAAGATTTTTTTTTAAAATTATTTATAAGGATAGGGGCATGAAAATTTAATTTAATGTTCACCTTAGGTAATTTCGAGTCTTATTGTTCATGGCAATTATCATAAATCTACATATCAATAAGCAAGAACAGATGTCAGTTGTTACAAGTGCTTGCCAATCAGGCCTGTTAAAAAGTGACAGATGGATGGTTATAGAACATTCTCATAAGGCCTATTAGCACAATCGCAGGAAATTTTTGTAGTGCTGCACAGATGCAGTTCTGTGAAAACACGGGTACATTTGACAACTTCTTGTGCTACCTCCAATGCAAACTTTCATGCAATAAGGCAATTTGCCTTGCATTAGTCACCAGTGTTTTTCTCCTTGTGATAAATGCAAGTGATAAGGATCAGGGGCTTGTTTGTATACGATGTAGCAGAATCCTGGGCCATTTTAAAAGCTTTTTATGCATATTTAAGTTTTACAAGCAAAACATTTAGTAAGTATTAAAATAACTGAGGATCACTTGCATCTTCACCTTGAAGAAATTCCTCCTTAAATCCTTCCTTCCTGGGAGAATATGCATGGTTCAGAGCCCAGCAATGGTCATCTTAAAGAGGCCTGACTTTCAGAGGATGGCTCCTCAGCACTTTCTGACCAGGTCTCTTTCCGACCAGGTCTCTTTCCAGTCTCTCAGCTTGGTCACCCCGCCACAGAGACACCCCACAATCGGTAATATTGGCCCAATTATTTATCTACCTTTTTCCTTTTGCCTCCTTAGTTTCCCCAAACATTAGGGTTTATTCCCTTTACATTAAATCCTGACTGAAGTTTAAGAAACATGAACTAATGATCAAAGCAAGTACAGTTTATCATCTGTGTTACTTGTTAACACTGTAAGTTACTTGTTAACACTGATGTTATCAGAGACTCCATTTTTATTTTAAAAAGTTGAATCAGATTTTCAGGGACTTTACTTGGGATAGGGAGAGGTCCACAGTAGTGCTCTTGAAATTACAAGCAGCAGTCAAGATGGATAGAATAGAAAATTCAGATTTCCAGCTCCATCACATCCCATATATTTTGAATCCATTTTTAGAACAGCT
>ML677341.1:8437121-8533679 GCA_007922305.1 Dermatemys mawii | reverse complement strand
CAGCTCCATCACATCCCATATATTTTGAATCCATTTTTAGAACAGCTGTTTATTTAATACTTAGCACTTAACTTTTTTCTAATCACTGAGTCCCTGATTCAGCAAAACTTTAAGCACATATTAAATTCATCCCTATTTAGCACAGCACTGAAGCACATCCTTAAGTTCCTCTGAATTCAGTAACTTCCGATTGACCTCAAAGGGATTTCAACATATGCTTTAAAGTTAAGCATGTGCTTATGTGTTTTCCTGAATAGGAACGACATTAACCGCATGTTTGAGTGCTTTGCTGAGTCAAAGCTTTCCTGCTACATGCTGCATGGTCTTTATATGAGTGCCCAGTATAGGAGAGGGAATAAGGAACCTCTTCCAGGCCTTTCGCGGTCGG
Organism: Dermatemys mawii; assembly: GCA_007922305.1. Classification (NCBI taxonomy): domain Eukaryota; kingdom Metazoa; phylum Chordata; order Testudines; family Dermatemydidae; genus Dermatemys; species Dermatemys mawii. Next base: position 8,533,291 of record ML677341.1, on the reverse strand, counting down.
TGTCCCTTGCAGTCCCTTCCTTCAGACTTAACCTTACTCAGAGAGTCCATTTTGTACTCTCAAATCTCCCCAGCTATGGAGGGCTGATGGTCTCCTCAATGTGCTTGTGCCACTCCCATTTGCAGGAGTTTGCGTGCACACTAACTAGAGAACAAACCCTTGCCCTTCACTGGTGTACTCTCCCAAAAGCCAACTAAAGCTTCATTGTGAAACCTAGAAAATGTGGACTGATTGGCTTTGATTAAATGGCACTTTCAGGGGAAGTGCAGTTGTTTGACCTCGTTGCTTTTAGTCACTTAGCTCAACATTTTCAGTTGTGCATATATAAGAAGCAGCCCTGGCATGACACTATTCCTGGAATCAACAGAGATTCTGACTTTGAACAGGACACTCCTTTAAAGAGGCTCTATGGGTAATGCCCAGCAGGAGAAGCCCTGCCAGTATGCTTCCACTGGAAAAGTGCTGCGAAGGAGTGAGCTGAGGTAAAGGACATTAGAACCAATGCAAAAGCACAGTGCCTCTACCACCTGGCTTCTACACCTTCTCCCAAGATCCTCCAAGCCAATGGTGTGATCAAGGGAACACTCAGTAAGCAGAACCATGTGGAATTTCTCTCACCCATCAGCTCCCATGGATTCATCGGAAACCTAGCTCAGGTAAAAGGGAAAGGGTGAACTTAACTGAATCAAAATCAGAGCCAGTCAGAAGCTCAGCCCAAATCTCAAACCAAACCACAGAGAATTTCAAAAAGAACAGGAACATACTTTAGAAAATAGAAAAATGCCCAGCTATACAGAGTTTATTAAATCTGAAATCCAAAGAAGATAAATGCACAAGTATGGATCACTTTTTCCTATTTCAACCTATTTTTTTGCTTTTACACTATTCAACTGAATCAATACAACCACTTCTGTGTGTGTGTGTGTGTATATATATACACACATATATGTATGTATATATCTAGGCATATGCACATGTATACATACTATCTAATATCTATGTGCATATATCTATTTACAACAAAAGATTTGAAATTAATTGTATTGATAATGGAAAACCTTCATGGGGAAAAGAAAAATATTTGTTGACATCTCTTCTGAGTTACAATCCTTTGGTATTCTGCCACATAATGTAAAATCTTGCATCATATCTTCAACGTACTTTTAAAACTAGTATGTTAACATTAGCTCACCTAATGTAAATAAGATTTGTAAGGTCTGATCCAAAGCCTACTGAAGTCAATGGAAAGAGCTAAGTGATTTCACTGAGCTTTGCATCAGGCCGTCAGTGCAGCTTGTATGCATTTGAAGAAGGGAACTCTCTGGCTTGAACAGTCATTAACTGTAGTTTGTTGATCAAATCACTTGATCTACTTCACTAGTATTACTGACATTCCCAACAAACAATGAGAAAGTACAATCCATACACTGCAGCCTAATATTATGCATATAAATAAAAACACTGCCTTTAAATTCTTAAGCATTACAGTAGTCAGTGGAAAAAAGACTACAGTATGACTGAGAGTAGTGACATAAGTATGTGCATGTGTTATATAAGAACAATAAAGCAGAGTCTGGCAAGACAATGATAGCTCCTGTAATCAAGACTGAATGCTATTAAAACAGCACAAGGGATATTGACAACTCCCATGATATTAAGTGTTTTCCTACTTTAATGGGCTTTAGACACATACTTAAATGCTCTGTAGAATTAGGTGTCTGATCTAAAGTCTGCTTAAATTAATGGAAAGACATCCATTGATTTCAATGGGCTTTGGATCCACTGAAGCCAAAGAAAACACAGCCATTGACTTTAAAGGTGCAAGACTGAGTTAATAGAAATACTTTTGGGTTCTTATGCAACTACATACGTGTACAGATCAATTTAAGATTAGATTTGGCCACCATTGCTCACGTTCAGTAGTATCTTACTCCTCCAACTAAAATCAACACAAGGAGGCGGGCAAAAAAGCTGATTCTAAATGAACATTTTTTCACTCAAAGAATTTGCAAGGTCTAACCATGGAGCTTGTCTGGTATCTTAGCTGACTGCTTCTAGGTTTTCTTCCTCTTTAAGAGGAAGCTACATATCAGCTGGAAATGGATGTTATATTTATTTGTGTAAGATGTATGGATAGGAAGTAATTAAAAATACATTTTGAAAAAAGGCATAAATCTAGTTCTTATGCTACATTAAGGTTGTGAGATCAATGCTCCTGCAATATTAACCCATCCATATTGCACAAACCTAGAATTTTTGATTCCTCTGTCTCTTGTAAACCTTAATAAATTACTCTTTATTATTAAAATATACCATCAACTGTAGTGGATGTGCAATGTAAACTGGTTAATGCTGCAAGAGAAACGTGAAATTTGGGAAAAATATACAACATTTGAACGTTCAGACTTAACAATACAATTGTGCTAAGATTTTTGCCCTTTCATGTAGAATTGTAGCATGGAGAGAAATTTAACATTGTGAATTTGACCTTGGACACTGAGATTTAAGAGCCCTGCCTTTCCTGAGAAGGAAAGGTAAACCCAGAAAACTATTAAGTTCTCTTAATATGCAAGTAAGAAAACCACCTTGTTAAAACATTCCAGGAGGCACATACAGTTCTTAAATTACTATCCAAATATATGGACCCTTTGGAAAGCTAGACTTTGGCTGAGAAAGTACATCATTTTAGTAAACACAGCATGCCACTAGGACCTCAGAAGATAATTTCCTTGGACTAAATGGCCTACTACGCATAACTGATTCATAGTTGGATTGAGGGGCACCCTAAGGTTAACCTGAGGAAAATCCCTAATTTCAGTCCAGGTATGATTCAGTTATTAGAAGTAAAACAAAACCTACAAAAACTGTGAACAACAGACAATGGGAACCTACTTGGATATGAGTACGGTAAAGTATGCTATACAGGCAAATCTCCTTGAGTATTTTTTTTTATTCTGTAGAGCTAACCAAATATGAAACATTAAACACAATCCTTGAGCTCAAAGTCAGCTCCAAAAATGCCAACTGTGAAAATGTTACTGAATGACTGCTCTGTTTATCATATTAAGATATATTTTTTGATGAGAAAAATGCTAGATCGCAAGTGTAACATAATAGAAACAGCAAGCACTGCCAGCAGGTCTGAGGGAGAGAAAATAATTCAGGGATATTGTCATCCGTAGGCCAATTTATATTGTCAGACAGCAGATTCACGTTAGTCTCTGATGCCACTGCAATAATGGCATAATGTAACGAGTGAGCAGAGAATACCTATGGGGTATGGCTATATCATGTGGTATATTTATACTTGTTGAAAGTATTTCAAGATTCATTCAAAGGGAAGCCAGAAGAAGCTAAAGACTTGGATTAAAAAAAAAAAAAGAGTAAGAAAAATGTTCCTAAAGATACAAAAATATTTCAGTCGTTGTTTTGTGATGGCAAAGCAAGTCCAATGCTACATTTCAGTGATTCACCGAGTTCATGATTAAAATAAACCAGCATACCCTTTCTAAAAAAAAAATCAAGGCAAAAAAACGCTTTTTAACAGTTCCTCACGGCAGGCATAATGTGCATCTGTGGTCTGATTTACTGCACATGCTGCCTCCTCTAGCATCATGTTAAGTTAGGGTATCAGCATGGTAGGTCACACAGTGGGAGAGACCTTTTACTAATCACTACACATCACTTACTACTGGCACACAGCTCATTACCAAGAAATCCTCCAACTAGCTGGCTTTCAAATATGCTTACACTTTGATTTTCTTTTTTCTTTCTTTCTTGCTTTTTTCCTTCCAAACAAAGATTATACTTTTACATAAAAGCTTCTGTTGTGTAATTTTGTCAACTAGGGTTTTGAAGTCACAAAGGCACCCAGTTAATTTCCGATGATTATAAAAAGAAGACTGCAAGCTTGTATCAATGGTAGGCCTGTAATCTTGGGTTTCATTAAGAAGGTCAGAACATTTTTATTTGTCGCCTATTATTAAAATGTTTGAGGGCTGCCATTAATTTGATTTTCAGGCCACAGAAATCTCACTGGAGATTAAAATGTAATCCTGCTGTTGCTTTATTGCCACTTTTAGTAGGGTAGGATATAGCTGCAGGAACTAAGAGCTCTCCTGCAATTTACAATTCTTTACTCTGGACAAATGGCAGGTGACTAATGCAAGACAAACTGTTTGCACAACCGAGGAGCAGTTAGTTTAATTTCAGTTTCTGAAAGAGGGACTGAATGTGAATCATGAGTTGCCCCCTGCTCATACACACAACACATTTTACATTACAAAGACTAACATCATGTGATCATTACAGAAAACAGAATTTAAGAGCCTAAGAAAATAAAACATAATTGGCCAAAATGAAATGATTTTTAACTCACCAGCCATTTGCTGAATGCCGCTGAAGGCACCCAAGTTACTGGAGGAAGTTGCTTGCTGTAGAAGCTGCAAATTAACAATAAAACGATCATCGTCATCTAAGTCATGTTACAAAAAAGCAACAAGATTAAAACAAAATTATCCATCAAATTAAAGTTGGAATACTTATAGTTTCCTTTACTTTTATATAGTCTCTTGCTTCTGCCTATTGTTGGAATGAACATCCCCAGAGTTGATGCTGTAAATCCATATTAATGTCTAATCTCTATTAAGAAACACAGACACTGGGGAAACTCAATAACATCGCTGCTTTAAAACAATTAATCAATTTACTCTTTTTAACAACCAGGTGTTAAATCTATTTAAACCAACATAGCGTGACTAATTATAAACCTCTGCAGTCTAGTAGTTACCATAACTCATCTCCGTCAATCATGGTCCATTCTCACCAAACCCCTTAAATTCAGGTTTCTTTCCTTATCATCCTTAGAACAAGGTACATCAAATGCACAGATATTCATTAGTTCATAAGCTGGCACTTAGCTGATATAACATTCTAGATTCACTATTAACTCTTGATATACTAGGTATTTTTTTTAAAGACTGCCAGACAAATGAATGTCTATGTAGATTTATAACTACCCCAACCCACATAAACACACAATTGATTTATGCAATCTGCAGATACAGAGAAACAAATCTCTGAGCATGTGGCAACTTCCCAGTTGTCAATATGCCATACACTGTGACCATTCACAACTTTACAGAGGCAAAAGGCAGAGACTGCTGACCACTTGAACAATAAAAGAATCTCTGTTATCAGTCCATGATTTATGACACACTCAAGCTCTTCCAGATTCCCTCCAGTAGAGGGCAGCTGTGCAATGCAAGGTAATAAGCTCATTTTTCTCTTGTATCTTTCAAAGAGTAAAAAAAAAAAAAAAAAAAAAAAAGCCATTTAAAAAAATGCCCAAACACCCATCAAATTTACTTTCTATAGAGTAATACGAACCTTGCATATTTAGTACCAATAAGAGAGCATTTAATTTACAGACTTTCACTAGTTAACGTGATAGCCATTTTCAAATATATTAAAAGATTAACTTCAATGAGTACAGGGAATATTTCCATGTGAAACTGATATACAGAGTAGAATTAAATTCAAACACTGTGGATTCAAAAGACTGTTCACAAACACAGTTGAGGGTTTTCAGATGTCTACCTGACCTCTGAAAGGTGAAGATTTTACTTTGATAAGAGAAAGAAAGCATCCAAAAATGTATTCACATTTTTTAAAAAGCAGAATTTAATGTTCAGTGGAAACACCACAGTGAAGATGTATTTCCCAGTTGAAATAGAATTTAAATCTTTAGAAGACCGCAAGGCACTGAAATAACTTGAGACTTTCATTATAAATCGCTGTTATTATTACAAAATATTTCATATAGTGCCATAAATTTACATGGTTTTTGTAGGAATAAAAGTCACATGATCTGCTCCAAAGAGCCTAAGTTAAAATGTAGAGAGTTCCATTTTATCAGGATTCACTATAATTAGCTTCCAGTGTGCTACCATAAATCTATCAGTTTAAGTTTAAACATGTGGTCACTATATTTCACAAAAACTTACAGCTAGGTACTGTGGTGTGAGTCCTCCAAGGCCTGTGAGGTTCCCCCAAGTGGCAGTGTTGAGCTGTTGCATCTGTTGTGCCAGCTGCTGTTGTAAACGCCTCTGCTCCTTATCCTTTTGGGTATCAGCAAACTTCACCACTATAGGAGAAGAGCAGCCCTATGATTGGACAGATTGGAAAAGAAAGGCGTTAAATCACACACATTTACATGATTCTACCTTGACGTGTTCTTACCACCTTTAAATCCATTTGAAATAACCTGAAATTATTTCTGAAATTATGTTTATTAAGGATTATTCAACTATTTTTTTTAAAACGCAGCTCTTGAAAAATTATTAATTTCCTTTCTCTTTTCACTGAACTCCTTTCCCTCCAGATCTTTGTGTATGTTCAACGATCAGAGTGCCCCTGGAGAGACAACAGAATTTATCAATGCTCTTTAATTAAGCTTCACGGTTCATGTGTTTCAAAGATGGACTTGTCTCTTTGTTTTCTGTCTGTTTTCGAGTAATAGCCAAAGACACTGATGGACATAAACAGTGCCACGTGAATGAAAACAGCTCTCCTACTTTTTTCTAATTTTGAAACAGTTTGCTTTCAGATACAAACCTCGAGATTTGTTTTCAATCATAATGATTCCAGTTTACTTTTGGCAAATGGATTAGAACATTTCATGATTTGCAGAAACTATCTGTCTGAGTTTTATCCTGCTGCCCATCATTGTAGTATCTAAGTCCCCCACCATCCCCCGTCCACTGTCAAGCTCATTTCTCTTCCACCCCCAATCCAAGAATCATGCTGAGTGCCTAGGATCCAAAAATACAGCAGGATTTTAGAGACAGTTTACAGTGTGCAATGGGGGTTTAAATCTAACCAAACTCTTCCCATGGCCACTCTCACTACACTGTGAGCTTCTTCAGAAAAGTTCCTATTCTCTGTTTCTACAAAGAGTAGCCGTATTCTTTTTCTCGGAGGAACCTCACAATAGGACAATGATAGGAACATTCACAATCAACAGACAAAATGATGAAATAAGCCACGGTAATAATATCTTTTTTGTGAAGACCTCCCATCAATACCATTCCTTTAGAATTATCATCTTAGAAAATGATCACTTGAGATGTATTATTCCACCCCCAGTACCTTGCTTGTATATTTCATTGTAAAAATGTCTTTCAATTTTTCAGTGAGTAAAAACTGAGATACACCACTTCAGCAGTTGAATAAAGATTATGGAGGAGTCTGCTTGGTATACAATTGCCTCTTCTCAGTGATTTTATACTAATATTAAAATCAAGCTCTTTTTTTAAAAAAATTGAAATATTTTTCCAGTTTAGCTAATGAAAAAGGTAATATCCCATTTCAGATTGGCTTTGGTGGTACTAGGCTAAGCGTGGTGAGAGTTTACTACTTGTTACACGTACATAAATAAAACTCTTAGGCCTATTTCAAATGAATTTCAAAAGGAAGAAATAGTATATGGCTTTTCCAGTACTCAGCTCAGCAGCTCAATATAACAGCTGATATCATATTTATGAATGCTGAAATGTCAGTAAATTGTATAAAAACAATATCTGTGCAATTTAGGAATCTATAATTTTTTTTTGCTTTCTGCTCTTATTTTATCATTTTCGAAGAAGCAAACATTCTGAAGATTGAAATTATATGTAGCAAAATGGCTCTATATGAGCAAAATGTTGCTTTTTTTCCCATGTTAACAAATTAGTGTCTCCTACTAACCCTCCATTTAAGTGATTTTTTAAAAAAAATACAAAAATGAGTTAGAAAAGCAGAAAATGAGGGCAGTGATTATGGTTTTAAAAATGAGTTGCTTAAACCAGGAGAGAGAGAGAGCGAGTGTAAAATGCAAAGAGCAACAGGAACATTCATTATTTCCAGGAGACACTTGCTCTTCTGAACAGGAACACTTTCATCATTTTGAGTCACTTTGAAAAATACGTTTTAGTCAATGATGTGTGCCAAAGAACTGAAAATAATGAAATCAGAAAAAATAACTTTAGTGGTTCAATTGAAACTTGATTGCATAATAATAATAATCTTCCATTTTACTAGTCTTTTTCTCCCATAAAACATGAAATCAAAGTGCCCAGGGGCAATATTATTTCAGAGAGTGTCCAGATTTAATAGCTGCTCTCAAAAGTCAACTTTTTACAGTCATAGCATTGACATTAATAACCAAGAGCCAGGAAATGCTTTCTAATGTTGACCAGAACAAGACCACCTCTCCTGTCTGTCTGGAGAGTCTCCCCCCATTATTTGATGGCTGTTTTTATCTCCCCTTCTCAATGGGAAGCACTGCCTGGATAGCTTTCCTTCTGTTGGAAAGGTAGAACATGCAGACTCCTTTTGGTACCATGCCATGAATTGGTGAGCTGGAAGGGCTGCTCTACCTCCCACAAAAGAGTAAGTACATCAGTTCTGCTATGGACCTGAGCCCAGCTGGCATTATAATGCTCAGGTCCAGGATATTCTGAGCCACCCTGTCAGTTTTGGATCCTATTTGTACCCTAATTATAGGTGCAGATTCTCCAGCCTTTAAAGCTGTTGAGTAGCACGTTCCTCAGAGTAGTTATTTATATAGGGTTAAATTGTGATACACTTGGTAACTTCAAACAATTGGATTGGCATACAGTACTATTCAACATAAGGAAGTATATCATAATGGGGGTTTGTTTGAAGTACGGTACAATACTCTGCACATGAAAGGGAGAATCTGACCTTTAACGATTATTTCATTTTACAACATCCTCTGACCTGAGGGTGATTCACGTGAAACTCATTACCTTAGACCAAAAATACATGGAAAATACACATAAAACCCACAGCATTATTAACAACACTTCTGTTTTACAGTGGAAACCAAAAAGTAGCAAAAATATAGTGACCCAAATTAATGGGGCAGTGCATGGCAGAAAAACAAAAAGCAGCATTATTCCAATGAATTAAAATGTCACTTTTTATTCCATAGATAGTGTCGTAGTGCACAGTAAAATATATTAGGTAACAGCAGCTTCCTAGTGAAGATAATTTCAATAATTCTGATTTTTCTCTGTGGCAGATTCTCATCTAACACTGTATATTCAGGGTCTATAAAAATGCATTGCACTGAAAAGAAAACACATTGATTATAAAATAATCTTAACCAAAGTCAAATGTGATGTTTGGAAAGACAATAGCTTTGCAATGCCAATATCATTACTGGAAGAGTATAGAAAACAGTTGACATTTCCATGCACTGTCTCTTTTTTTTCCTCTGTCTTTCCCTTCGCTCATTACACAAAGCAGCTCAACGACATGACGCAATAATGATTGTTTAGTACCCAGCATGCTTTGGGAGACTAGAGCATTGCAAAGAAAAATTACTTGAGAAAAATTGAAAGGTCCTGGTTTAAAAAGAATAATAATTTGAAAAGAAAAGAAACAACAAGTGCACATAACATCAAAATGCCACCGTTGAGAAAATCATCAATACACAAAGATACGGTATACATAATACAGTATAACATGCACTCTCAAATGATTAAACTAGAAGATCCAGAATAAGTAAAGGCTTAGTACTCTTGTGAGACCTTTTGTGCAAAATTTTGAAAGACCGTGACATAAATCACAGACTAAAAATGCTGAGACCACCAGATGAGCCCGTGGCAATGCGATAACTATGCCGATAAGTGGATCTTACCCTGAAACTACCAGGTAAGGAAAGTTAAAGCTCTGTGTTGCTCATTATTAGAAAGTATGATTCCAAGGAAGCAGTTTTTAGGGAATAAAAGATTGCTGTTTACACAGAGCCTGGAGTGGCAGTGCACTGCAGCTAATCCAGCTTTTCAATGTGCTCTGACATAATTAGCATTTTTATTGGCTACATGAAGTAGGAGAAATTATATTAACTTAAAAAGAGATTCCATAGGCAAAAGCCCCCCCTGGAATTCCCAGACACATACACAAGGAACTTGACATGGCCTGGTTAAAAAAATCTCTTTTGAGCCTGTTCTCAGAATAGACAAACTGCAATGTTTTAAAATCCATATAAAGTGAGGCCTTTTGTGTGTGTGTGTGTGTGTGCGCGCGCGCGCGCGTGTGTGTGTGCGCGTGTGATTTTTTTTTGGGGGGGGGTGGGTTTAAGATCAAAGATAATTTAGTCCCCATATATCTTTTATTTATTCATGTTTATTTTCTATTGAATGCCACTGGATGCATTATAAAAGCAACGCTTGGGTTCAACACAGAGGTCTTTTCACTTGTTTCAAGACCATTCAGAAAAATAAATTTCACAAACAGAGGTAGCGTGAGTTTTGTGAAAGTTTACATCTGTGAGATTGTCACGTGTCTGATCTTCTCCAGGAGACCATGGCTTTACCATTCACAATCATTTGCACAACAAAAACAAAGAAAGGGCAGATGATACAGTACTGTACCTCCATGGTCTGAGACTGGTGCATGGCTTTGATTGCATTCTGTGCCATTGCCCTTGTAGAAAATGTAACAAACGCACAGCCTGTGGGAACAAGGGGACAGGGAGCAGGAAAGACAAAAAACAACAAGACAAAAGGGTTGGACGCTTGTTAAACCAACACAGTCTACGAGAACGGCCACAAGACGACACTGTTCTCAGTAGTACATAAAGTAAACAACTCCTCTAATTTATTTATTGACAGTGCTGACTTGCTAATCTGACCATAGATGAAAGAAAAAAAAATAGATTGGTGGGGGTGGGAGAAAAGGGTTTGGAGGTTTTCGTTTTGTTGTTGTTGAGCCACAGGGTTTGAAATAAGCAAAGCTTGTTTGTATGCACTAAAATGTAAAATTTGGTTTGTATATTTTAATCCCTTCCAGAGCATACATTAGCAGCTTCCTGCTATTTCTTTTTATTTAAGGTTGGTTTAAAATAATTGCCAGTGGTGCTGGCAGTTTAAGTACAAATTTAAAGAGCTTATAATGCCACTGGTAAATTTCATCAAGGTGGTGTGAATACAAATAAGAATGAGGAAAACGTATATAAAATGCTTCAAAACTAAGTGCCAGAGGACCCAGTGATGCTGCCAGACCAAATTCTGTAAAGGAGGTGGAATTTAAATATTTTTTAAAAATGAATTTTTCAAATAAAAATCTTTATATGAGTTTTGTTTTTTTGAAGTCCTGATACTTATGGGTACAAGCATAATTCTTTGATCTACAAAAACGATGACCATCTGCAACTATACTGGAGCTGTGTGTGTGTGAGAATAATTGAAAACCACTTTTTCCCTTTTAAATCATAGAAAGAAGAACAGCTTAGTGCCTGAGCTGTTTCCCATTGCAGGCCTCCTCTTTATTGCTACTCATACCAATATTGAGCATGGTGTAGGTCAAGTTTAGTATTGCATGGCTCACTGCCCTTTTAACTAATAAAAACACTGCCTTCTGAAATTTACATTTTATTCTTCTTCATGCACCCTTGGGCATCTTAAAGAAAAAGACTGTGAAATTAATGCAGATTCAGGCTGATTTTGTAATAATACCATGGCACACTAAAAGCTTAGCTAAAGCAACACAGACTTATTTCACTTGTGATCTCTAATGACTTTAACAGTGCATTGATTTTCAGCTCCCTTAGCCTTGCACAGTTTGAATTTAGGTTTCAGAGAATAATTTAGTGTTCCGCTCAATTTCCTCAAAACATTATTATTATTACTACTTAAAAGATTTCCAAATGAAGCAAATCTAAACACAGAGCGGATAAAGCATATTGTCATTTTAGAGCTAATGCATGAAAGCTATGTTCTGGCACCAAAAACACAATATTGTTGCCCCTGTGGCCAATGGGCAAAATAAACCATTTTGCAATCTAGCAAGCAACAGATTGCTTGGTTTATGTAAATCAACGTGTCATCCATAAAACCTCTTTTCTTTTTTGATCTGTATGTACCTGGTAAGATTATCAAGTCAAGACTGTATTAACATTTTAATCAAACAACAGTAAGAGAAAGCAATGCCTGATCATTACCCAAAAGCACTACATCTAGTCATGAAAGTAAAGTCAATGCATTTTTGCATCATGCGGTATTTTTTTTTAAAATAAAAAATCCCTTGATACAAGGGAAACTAATCTACTATGCATTTTACTGATAGATTAGCATTATAAATTTTAAAGTTAGAATTCTTTATGCAGATTTTACAGTAGTGTTGCGCTACTTTATATATTTCTCAGATAACAGAACAGCTGATGATGTTTTCATTATTTAGACAAATTACGTAGCTACTACTGTTATCCAGAAAATTATTTTTGTCAAAGAAAATAATTTCACAAACATCTTTCTATAAGGCATTCTAGACAAAATGTGTAGTAGAATGGTAAATAAGCTACAGTACCTCTGCTAGATTCCATATTGATGCTGTGCACTAAAATTAAAGAGGCCCAAATTTACCATCAGTCTCAAAGTAATCTCTCTTAAAAACATTACTCTTATTATTAGTATAGGAAATAACACTAAGCGTTTTCATTCTTATCTTGTGACTTCAGTGGGGGGGGAGAGGACAAACTAATAGAGATATATTAGGGGGAAAATATTCAGAGCCTTTGATAATATTGCTTTTAATGGTCAAGGAACTATTTCATTCACTTCCCTTGCTCTTATTATCCTGGTGCTTGTACCATAGTGACAATTACCAAGTGGAGGTTAAGAATGCAAAAGAAGCATGTAAAATGTCAACAAGAATCAATAAGACACAGTTTATGCATTTTTCACAATTTCTACCCAGCAGTACAGCTGTAAGTAACTTACTGAGAGATGTTTCAATTAGCAGGTCTCAAAAGAAAAGTGAAGCAGCAGACAATTAAGCTATGTCCCCATATAGATGGAGCAGATTACCCCCTCTGCCCCACTCCTGCCACGCTCATTCCCCTTTTAACCACAAAGCTAAGACATTAGAGGGCTTTCACTGCCAATGTTATGGTCTAGCCTCCCTTTTCACCCACAGTCCAAGTTCATTTGAAAGCCTCGAATTGTTATGTTCTGGTGTGAAACAATTTTTATTACAGTAAAGTGCCATACACTAAGCTACTTATTTAAAGGAAACTTGTTCTCTGTGAAGCCCATGATGAATGTCTGTGTACTCTTTGATCTATTCAAAGGTGCTCAAAATTGTTCTACAGAAGGAGGGAGGATGAATTACATTTTCATTATGGTCTGTGGTGTCAAGGCAATAAAGTTAGGTCAATATTCTACCCACAATCCAAAGCAAATTTCCAACTGATAACCGCTGGCCACTCGCGTATATGATTACCTGCTTTGCACAAACAATTGTGGGCACAAATTAAGTGTGCAACTGTACTACTAAATAATTTGAATACCTGGTCTTTAAAGTGTCCTCATTAGAATCAGCACAATGTTGAGATGAATGAGTTCACAACTCTTTCTAATCATTGTTTCAGGCTAAAAACGAACGCTCACAAAATATAAAAACTTTCCTTCTGCAAAATCCAAATGTGTCATGCTGGGAAGGAGGGGTCAGATAAATACACTGTTTAGGGCAGTTCTGGCCCACAACTGTTGCACACTCCTCTTTACTCTCAAAATTAATAGGTAGTACGTGTTGAGTGAATGGTAGGGATTATTCCTTTTACATAGCGTACAATCAACCTGTAGAATTCATGGCCACAGGTGGTTATTTGAGATACAGACAGACAGCTTTATAACCATTAATAACATTGTAGCTATGCATGTTAAGATAAGACTAATCAAATCTCATGCTTCAGGGTGTAAACTGGGAATCAAGAAGGATTTCCACATCCCCGCACCTCATCATATAAAACACTGTATAATTGCCTAAGGCAAGGAGCATGCTTCCTCTGAAGCATCAGCTATTGGACATTGCCAAAGGTTGGACCTGATGAACCAGTGGTCTGACCTGCTATGGCAAGTCCTATGCTCCTTAGATGGCCAAGCCCCTTGCCTGAGCAATTCTCTTACTACAAATAGGAGCAGTGGAGCTCAGTTGGGGGGAGGTGGGTGTGAAAGGGGGAAGAGGAGACGAAAATATATTAACAAGAATATGAAGACACAACTTTTTGTTGCCAAGACAACATGGAAATTACTTCCCCTTAAATTACCAAGTGTGTAACAACAAAAATCATTATGCAAATGTGACCAACCTGTAATTCACCTTGCAATTATTTGTTATCTCCACTTTCAAAATGTCAGGGATCACGAACAGAAAAGAAAGAGGGTGAATTTCACTTATTTCTGTAAGGCTGCTTTTCAACCTGCTAGAACAGATAAATGATCGACTGGGGAAAGGTTTCTCAAAGTAATTTCCTCCTACTGAGGGAATCAGAGGGACGCATGTTGCCCTACCACAGCACAGATTTTGGAAACACATCTATTACACTAGTTATCTCAGTTGAAAAGATATCTAAACTCAAGATGTTTTGTCTTTTCTCACAATTACAACAGATTTTGGAGAGAACTGGCAAACCTAACATCGATATGTCTCTAATGCCTCTCTTCCCCTTAAATCCTAGGAATCTGCTCCAGGATGATTTTCAAAAGCCCTATGTGTTGGCCTAACTGTGCTCTCATTGAAGTCAATGATGTCCCATTTATTTAGGCCAGCGTTGATCTCCTTTGGAGTTGCCGCCCCAGAAGCTCATGCACAATACTACATAAGAACATCTGTACAACTTTGACAAGACTTGTAAACGACACAGGAAGCAGATCATTTTCAAACGTGATTTCACCTAAATAAAACTAGCCTGTTCTTCAGAGGTGCCAAGAACCCACAACTTCCAGTGATGTCAATGCGAGCTGTAAGGACTACAGATATCTATGAATCAGGTCACTTCTACTTACGTGGCTAATGGAGTTAAGAATGGAAAATGAAAAAAAAAAAAGGTGTGAATGAATCTAAACATCAAATAAAGAATCACATTTATTTAAAAATCTCTCAATGGCTTCTTATCAATCTACTGTTTCGTGATCTAGAAGAAAGATTTAAGATGAAATTTTGAAAGCCAGATAAGAGACACTTAATTCTCATTAAATGTTGCTTTCAAAATCTCAGCCTCTGGCTCTACAGATTACGATCTGGTGATTATGTTTTCCCTTTCCAAATTCCAGGTTCAACTGGATACAACATTCTTCTCCACTTCTTCTCCTAAATGATAGGGGTGTTGTGTCCAGCCGATCAGCTGCCAGGTTTCATCCCAGTGGTGAGTGTACATCAGTGACTGTTGAAGCGATCCCTGAGCGCAGCCTATTTAAATGTTTAAAGTGCTTTGGCGTCTCTGGGAAGAAAGGCACTACAGAAATAGAAGACATTGTTAAAAGGAAAACTTACAAGCAATTTGGAACAGGTCTATAAAAGGAAAGGATCTATTCATGTCCAATTATTTCTAGTTGGGTTTGCACAGGAATTTTCCGTGCCTAAGAATTCCTCTGGTGCACACATTAGCGTGTTTCATTGGAAGTAAAACTTGGGCAAGCAATATAGTGTAACCTGTACAAGGGGCCATCCTAATTAGGCAACCTTCCATCTTACAATTCTGCTACATATTTACTGGAAGACAGAAAATAGTTTATGGCACAGATAAAAAGGTGGGAATGGGTGACAGGGGATGGATCACTTGATGATTACCTGTTCTGTTTCTTCCCTCTGAAGCAGCTGGAATTGGCCACTGTCAGAAGACAGGACACTGGGCTAGATGGACCACTGGTCTGACCCAGTATGGCTGTTCTTGTGTTCTTAGATTTTTGGTAGGCCCCTGGGTGGTTGCTTACTGGAGGGATTACTCTATGTTGTTTTCTGCAGATCTGTTAGCCCTTTGAGCATGAGTGCAGAAAGCATGAGTAAGGATGGTGCAGTGATTAGGCAGTTAGCCTAGGAATTGAGAGATAGGGGTGCCTCTCCTTGCTCTGCCATAGATTTTCTGTTTGATCGTGGGCAAGTCACTTAGCTGCTTTGTGCCTCAGTTCCCCATCTGTAAAAACAGAGCTGATAATATTTTTCATTTCAATTTTTTGTTTTTGCCCTTCTCTCTTAATTTTCAGTTGTGACATTGAATGTGACAGCATGAAGAATATCTTTTTTTTTTGGTCCCCATTCCCTGCTCCCACACACTTTTTCCTCTTATCAAAACTTCTCCAACTTTTCAAAAGTTACAAGGACACATGAAACACTGTAACTTTGCCACAGTTTTCAACAGCCTGAGAAATGGAAAAATGGCAAAGTTGTAGCATAAAAGGCTTTGAGAAACTCATATAGAAGGCACTATCAAAGCCTCCCTTCAAGAAGCTGAATGTATGGTCTCAATAGAGTTGTCTCTCACACCATGTAGACTTAGGGTATGTCCACACTGTAATTAAAACCACGCAGCTGGCCCAGGCAGACTGACTCAGGCTCGCAGGGCTCCAGCTAAGGGGCTGCTCAATTGCAGTGTAGACATTTGGGTTCAGGGTGGAGTCCAGGATCTAGGACCCAGTGAGGGGGAGGGTCCCAGAGTTCAGGCTGCAGCCCACACCCAGACCTTTACACCACAATCAAACAGCCCCTTAAGTCAGAGCCCCATGAGCTCAAGTCAGCTAACATGGGTCAAGCCATTGGTGTCTATCTGCAGTGTAAACACACCCTTATGAGTGCCAGGCTAGCCACAAACCCAGATCACTTTCAGGGGTAGCGCTTTATGTTACACCAGCCTTGCAAAGCTGCTCTGAATATCAGTCAGAAAATTTCCTGCTCCAGGCACAGAAACTAGTCACTTGTTCTTTACCATAAGTGATAATGCAAAAAATCAACAACGATATTTTGCCTTTTTTAAAACAAACAAACCAACAATCCCTACTTACTGCAGATGAATGAAATTCTGCAAAGCTGAATTTCTGCCTCATTGTAGGCTGATTCCCACATCATTCCTATCTGCTCTTTAAAACATACATTCCCTATTACCAGATTTTTAACATTACTCTTGTCTGACTTGCTGAATATTGTCATGTTGAAGTCAGACAAAGATGACCTTAGAAGTTGTGGCAATATGCATTTAGAGACCTTATCAAATGCACATTTAAATCTAATTGTCCGTACACATACTTGGCAGGTTCTTTCAATGCATGCTCTTGACTCAACTGACTACAGTATGTATTATCGACAAAGAGTCTTGTAACACCTTGTAGACTAACGTATTTTAGGGATCATGAGCTTTCGTGGGCTAAGACCTACTTCATCAGATGAATCAGTGTGTATTATATAAATCTGTACTTAGCAATACATCTGTGTAATTTGCTAATGGAGCCCCTGTGATAAGGATAAGAGGACTTTATTATTATTATTGACTAATACTACTTAGCAGTAATATAGTGATTTTGACCTCCTGATCTCAAAGCACTTTACAAAGGTATAGTAGACCCTCAGAGTTATGAACACCAAAGTTACAAACTGACCAGTCAACCACACATCTCATTTGGAACTGGAAGTGCGCAATCAGGCAGCAGCAGAGACAAAAACAAATGCAGTACCGTACTGTGTTAAACGAAAACTACTAAAAAATAAAGGGAAAGTTCTTTAAAAATTTGACACGGTAAGGAAATTGCTTGTTTCATTTACATTAAGGTTAAAAGCAATATTTTTTTTCTGTGTAATAAAGTTTCAAAGTCATATTAAGTCAATGTTCAGTTGTAAACTTTTGAAAGAACAACCATAACATTTTATTCGGAGTTATGAACAACCTTCTTTCCTGAGGTATTCATAACTTTGAGGTCCTACTGTAGATGGGAAAACTGAGGTACAAAAAGAGATTAAGTGAGTTACCTGAGGTCACACAGCAAGTCAGAAGCAGAGTTGGGAATCAAACTCGGGTCCTTCTGGCTACCATTTGCATGGTCCACCCAGAAGCTCACAGCTGTCTGTGTTGGCAGCAGTGTTCTAGTAGGTAGATCGATCACAGGACTAGGAGCCAAAACACTGGGATTTTCTTTAAAAAGTTCAGAGACTTCTGGAAACCCATTGCAATAAGTGATTTAAAACCATAATCACCCCAATCAGTTCACTTTTGCTTTGAACTACAATGGGGTGTAGTGCAGGGCATCAACAATGGGACTATTTTAAAAGTGGTTTAAGCTGGAGGCTGAATCCCTGTACCAGTAGAACAGATACAGGAAAAGCATTGGCAAGATTCCCTATGGAATCTGAGTTGTAGTGGAGAGAATATAGGACAGTCTCCATACCCTTTGGTCTTCCGGTTCATGAACCTGGGTTGTAGTGGACAGAGAACAGGACAGTCTTCATACCCTTCAGTCCTCGGGTTCTCTCCTTAGACAGCCAGTTGCATTTTCTTATTCTTAAACAGACATCTGCCAACTGCTCCACTTCAACCCACTAACTTCATAGGAGCTGTGAAACAGCCACTAGGTGGTAATGACTTTTGGTCACAATCTACTCACTGTACCTAGGCTGCAGCCAAACCAGGTAGAGATGGAAAAGAACAAACCATTTTTCAGTTGCAGGAGCAAAAATCAGTGGGAATAAAATGACTAAATGGCGACACTAGAAAGGGCATTTAAAATTGCTCCATCACTGAGACTTTGGAATGATGTCTTTAGGCTACTTTTACACATGAGTTTCAAACAGCTGGCAATACAAATCTGAAGTGGAAATGCGGATGGACCTTTATCTACAGTGGCAGAAAGGGTGTGAATTTATTAGAACCGTATCTACTCTTGGCTTGAAACTACACTTACAACATCCAGTTCAATCTCTCTGTCTCCTTATCTAAGCACCTATATCACACTCATCACAGAGTGTTATATTTTCCTTTGCCATTGTAGACAGGGTTTCTTTTTCCTGTTCAAACTGTGAGGTAGACTATAATCCTAGTACCCTACAACGTTGTAGTCTAACGCTGCTATACTAGCAACAAAAGTGTTGCTACTGTACTGTGAACTGGTTCCAAAAGTTGACTGAAAGCTTTCATTCCTTACTAAGAGAAAAATAACAGCACAAAACTGAATTGTTCTTCTGCCTAGCACTCTAGCCAATAGCTGTCCTTTGGAACTGAGAATTCACATCTGTTAATACTAAAGATTCCTTCCCTAACACATTTTACATAGTTCCAAAGTTTGCATAAATACCAGTAAATGTGTTTTTCGTGCTCTTTATTTCTGAGGTATGCTAATTTTTAAGGCAAGCTGATTGAGAAGATGATGAAATAGTCAAGCAGAGCCTAGCGGATTTGCTGTGCTGTGAGGACTGTGCACTCCCAAATGCCCATGTCCTGAGACGACAGCAGTCCCACAAGAATGTGACTCTTCTTCATTCATCCCTCCTCTCTTTATAGGAACTTCCCATCTGGAAGGGTGGTTGAGCTGTGGGCTCTTACACATAAGAAAGATGGTGCGTGGCAATAGGGAATTTAACATACTGGAAATAGTAACATGAATGAGAATCCATTTAAATGTTGGAACTTGTTGAAGGATTCAATTGTATTTATTTTCCTTCTATTTTTAAAGAACCCAATTTTGGTTCTGCTGCCATGCAAGATTCCTCCCCCCCACCAAGCTCTCCTGCAGCACTTCAGTTCAGCTCTTCAACACTTGGCATTTTCCCAGTGCCTGGTTTTCCCTCTTGTGGTTTTGTGAAGTTGACAAACATCTGCCTGGAAACTGGGCTGTAGCATGGGTGTAGAAAGCAATTCAAGTTTAACAGGCAGAAAACAAAAGAGCCCAGTATCATATTATTGTGTGTGACTGTCAGAATAAACTCAAATATTAGAGAGGCTAAGCTCTGCTAAGCCAATACATTCCAATACCTGTTTGAGTGTAACGTACCTGGAACACGCTCTTCCGCCTCCAAAGGTGAAAGCCTGGCACATTAACCTTAAACTACCACAACATCCGCTCAATGGGCTACACTGCAATAACCAATCAATTTGTAACTGGCGATAGCAATGATTACCTACTAAGGAATAAAAATAGCCCCATCCGAACCTTTCCTGTAGGTTCTCGTGATCTGAAGTTATGATAGAAAACTTCTATTGAACAAGACTTGGGGAATACTTAAATACCCACTATGTAGCTTCCACTCCTGAATTACGCAGAGGAGTCAAATAACTCTTGTGAGAATCAAAGATTGGATTCTCTAGTTTATAATCCAGTATAAATATTTATATCGTTATCCAGGAACTCCCCACTTCAGATTTACTTTCCAGTGGCCAAGATTTAAAAAATAAATAAAAAGAATATCTAAAGTTTGACTCCTGAGCCAGGATCATGCAACTTCTTGACAGTCAAACAGCTGTGGAATCAGAGTTTAAGGATATTTAATTGTAGGCTCTGATTTTCCTCGGTCAATGCTCACAAACAGAACACATGGTTTCCCATTAATGGACAGAGCATTTTTTCAGTGAGTGATTTTTTAATTCTTATTTACATGGAGATAGTGTGGCCCCTGCTTTCCACCTTCACAGATGACCTACTGATGCCCAGTTCCCAACCTATTCTGCTGGGTTTTATATCCATTGTGGACAAACTGCTTCACAGAATTATTTTTTAAAAACCCACAAGTGGCTGCACATATTATAGAAACTAGAGTCTAAGAGAAACAATATGCTTCAGAAGTCTTTAAAAAAACATGTTTTTCTCTACATTCTTCTGTGTTTTGAAAATGTAATAAAATGCATAAACTGTGATTCCTATGTACTTTTTCATATTTAGAGGGGAAAAAAATATATCCAAACCAGAATGATTTAGTTTTGCTTATCCTTAATAAAATTAACAACTCCAAAGTAGTTTTTACTCCCTGTGCCTTTAAATTGTGGTAGCTGATGTCATGGCACTGTTCCCCTAAGGCTGACAAGCTTGCCCTGACCCTCTTCCCAATTCAATTCCATATGTCATTAGCTGGTGGGAAGGACTGTTCTGTCTGAGTAATTCCAGGTCAATACAATGAAGGTTTAATATGCAGCAGGGGTCATTGATATAGATCTGCTTCTCTTTTTATTATATATTTTCAAGAGCCTTTTCCAGGTACAAATGGCTATATGCTGCATATCTAAAGGCTTGGGGGAAGGAGGTAATCAGGTATCAAAGTCTGAATTGCACTTAATTTCCAACACAATAAAGTAAGAGTCTGGCATGTGGTCCAGAACTTGGGTCTTCCATATGACTTCACTATGCACTGCTGTTTGGCACGCCTGCATTGGCTCTAATTGGATCTAGGGACTTGAGCTATGAAAGCTCCCTTCATGAGTTCTGATGGGGTAAAACTCAAGGAGTTAACCCCTTTATTCCAGAGGCAATACAGAGCCACATTTCACATATAGTTACAAAAAATGCAGGAGTAGAGGGATACTATAGCATGGACTAGTTTGAATGGCCCCAGATGCCATAAACCAGTCATTTGTTTTCCCTGGTACAAAATACAAGTGTGTGCACGTGTCTGTGTGTGCGTGCATGTGTGTCTGTGTGTGTGCGTCTGTGTGTGTCGGGGATGGGGAGAAGCTTTGATTTTGTGGTAGGGAAAATAGGAGATGTCAGAGTTCAATGGTACCTTTTCAATTTGACAAACAGTGTGATAACACAAGTTAATATGTTGGCACAGAGACCTTTCTGACATTTGAAATAAAAGGTGATAATTTCAGTCACTGTGAAAAGTTCATGTGGGTAACTGTGTCACGTGGGACATATTACAGTGTAACCTCTCGCTGCAGACAGTGGCTACATCTACCCTGACTGTGACATATAGCTCCAATTAGCACTTAAGGAAAGAGACTTCATAGACTGCACACTCACCTCGGCTCAGCCCGTCAGGTCCCCGAAGAATTCGGCATTCTTCTATCTGGCCGAATGGAGAAAACATCACCCTGATATCATTCTCATTACACTTCTTCGAAACCATTCCTATGAACAATTTTCTGTCTTCCACAGCTAGAAGATAAAAATAAATGAATGAGCAAAGGCCATTTCATCTTTTTCCTGTGATCAATGCTTCATTACCACATCAAACCAAGCTCCAGTCATGTGAGTCTGGCTCTGCAACTGAAGACAAGTCCTAAGGCAAACACTTTATACTTACCACCCTTCCCCCTCTTCCTCCCTGAATCTCTCTCTCTCTCTCTTTGTGGGTACTATTGTCATACTAGTTGTATGAATAAGACATTTTTCATCCCCCTCCCCACCATGATTTCTAGAGAAAAAAGCATCCTGTGTCAAAGACTCAAGATATTTTTGCACAGATTCTAATTTGAATATATTCCCTATATTCCCTCTTCCCGCACCCCAGCTCCCAAATGTATGCAAGGAAGCAAGACAGGCAGCGGGTGGTGGTGTAGGGGTAGAGTGCACACAATCAAATGAGTTAATGAAAAATACTCCACAAATCCTTTTCATATAAGAATGTATCCTAGCTTTCAATTTCAAGCTGCTGTAATGCATGGCACTCAGAAGCAGGTTTGCAGTGACTGCAATGGAAAGAATAATGCGTTACATTTTCCTCTCTCTTTTTTTCACAATGACACAGTAGTCTCTCTTCAAATGGACACAATGTATGTTCCAGGGCAGCACTTCAACAAGGGGAGTGCATATTACTTTCCAAAAACCAAATCCTTTGATTGGTAATGATGTTGAGTTTGCAAGAAATACAACAGGCACTTTGCCAAAGATATCGGTAGATTATCTCCTTTCTATATTGTCCACGCGGCCAGCGTAAAGTAGGTCGTTCTAGCTG
The DNA here is from genome assembly GCA_007922305.1 of Dermatemys mawii. Classification (NCBI taxonomy): domain Eukaryota; kingdom Metazoa; phylum Chordata; order Testudines; family Dermatemydidae; genus Dermatemys; species Dermatemys mawii. The sequence continues at coordinate 8,510,575 of ML677341.1, read as the reverse complement.
GGTATGTATATTGGCTCTGAAGTTTAACAAAAGCGCAAGCCACAGACTGGTGTCAAAGATGGAATAAACTGCAATAACCATCTCTGATCTGGAAGACAATGTTAACTCACTATCCCACCTATATTAAAAAAAATAAATCTAAGGGCTTATTATATGGTACATTCGATGCTCCTTTCTTCTGCTATTGAAATGGTATGCAAATCCAATTCACTGTTAATGAGCAGACTGTCAGAATTTTGCAGGAAGCAAAGACAGACAGAAAGCTTTACTCCAGAGTATCTGTGGTGCACTTATTTATTTCTACTGTGCAAATTATTTTTCTAATGAAGTATTTTCATTTCTGTGCTTATGAAAAATGAATCTTCCTTAGCCCCTCCACCCACCCTGCATGTATTAGCATGTGTTTGTCAAACAGAATAAATTGCAGCTGAGAAGGAAGAAACCTGTATATTTTCATGGGATTTTACTGGTATTGACCCGCTTAGTGCCCTTAACATAATTTCAGCGATAAAAACAGAGGCTAATGTTTATTGAAGACAGAAAGGGTGTTTGGAGTAATTTTTATTTTTTTTATTTAGGTAGTATTTCTGCTATTTTACATGAGCAAGTATACGGAAAATGCATTTTCCAGAACCCCAAAAGCTAATGGAAATGCCTCTCTTTTTAATAAAGAGAATTTAGATGTAGGTTGGGTCCATGATACAGCCATGCACTGCCATCTGGACTGATTCTTAGAGTCCAATCTCTTGCTGTGCAGGCTGGCAGGAAACAGGAGTGAATTTAATGGGAGTGGTTTGCTCAGCAGAGATATGTCGAATCTCAGAACTTTCATTCACACTTGATATTAAGGTCCCATTTACATATGGTTTATAAAAGGTTACTACTAAATCATGAATACATGGTAGGGTGACCAGACAGCAAATGTGAAAAACTGGGACAAGGGTGGCGGGGGAGGTAATAAGAGACTATATAAGAAAAAGACCCAAAAATCAGGATTGTCCCTATAAAATTGGGACATCTCGTCACCCTGCTAGATGGTATAAAGTTAATGGCATGGGGAAGGGGGTGAAGTATGGATTCTAGATGCAGGGTGCCTCTTCACTACAAACTTGGGTCGATTACCTTGCAGTCGATTTTTCAAAGCAGATTGTATAAGGTTGATTTTGTGTGTCCCCCCAAAACACAGCAAGTCAGCAGCGTTCGTCCACAGTACTGTGGAAAACGTCGACATAGCGAGTGGTGCACTGTGGGTAGCTATCCCACAGTTCCTGGAGTCCTCAGCAGGCACCATTTCGAGCAGTGCACTGTGGGTAGCTTTCTCCATTCCCTAACCCTCCCCGCTCACTGTGAAAGCAACTGCAAATGTTCCCGGGGCTTTTCCTGTCTGCAAAGTTCTGAAAGTTCCCGGGGCTTTTCCTGCAAATGTCTGCAAAGTTCCCGGGGTTTTTCCTGCAAATGTCTGCAAAGTTCCCGGGGTTTTTCCTGTAAATGTTCCCGGGGCTTTTCCTGTCTGCTAATGTTCCCGGGGCTTTTCCTGTCTACCTGGCCAGAGCAGCAAGTTGAGAGTGCTGTCCAGAGCGGTCACAGTGGAGCATTGTGAGTGCTGTCCAGAGCGGTCACAGTGGAGCACTGTGGGACAGCTTCCGGAGGCCAATAAAGTCTACATGCGTTCTCACTAAGCCACAGTCGACCCAGAGAGGTCCATTTCAGCGCTACTCCTCTCGTCAGGGAGGAGTACAGAAATCGATTTTAAGGGCCCTTTAAATCGATTTAAATGGCTGCCATGTGAGGACGGGTGCAGGTTTAAGTCAACTTAAGTGCTAAAGTTGACCTTAAGTCGTAGTGTAGACTAGGCCGCATATAAGCACATCAGCAGCTGATTGTGAGCTAGGGTTATATGCAAGCTATGTACCTGCTGGGCTCGATTGTTTTACTCTTTATTACATCTATTAATAATTTGTTCATCCTTTTATAAACAGAACCATAACAAAGTGTGACCCGTATTTTTTATAAGTATTTGTACTATTAACATGCATTTTACAGATGGGGAAACTGAGACACAGAGAAATCACGTAGCATGTCTAGGGCCTCATAGTGACTGAGCAGTAGAGCAGGGATCAGAACTCAAGAGTCCCTAGCTCCCAGCTTCTTGACATTGCTTCAGCCAATTAAGCAACTGTACTCTAGCCCCAAAGGATGTCCCTTTGCTCCTGCTTACAGGGCAGGGTGAAGACTTTTTATTTTCAAGCAGAAAATAAAATATAAGGGACCTTTATGGATGCAGGGGATCCCTTCCTCCAACCTACAAAGAAAAGTGGAAGAGGCTACTCTGTCAAACAACCATTTAATTTCCCCTCCCCCAAAGTCAAATGCTAAGATGTTTTTTAAGTTTCCAGACACTAGCAGATGACAAACTCCCCACCAGCCTCCTTCCCTTTCACTAGCAAATCTACAAATCTGCCACTTAACTAAAACAATTTTGCAGGTTTTCAGCTGGAGGGTGATTTTATAGTAAATTAAACACCCAGCTCCTGTGTATTGTACATCTTCACAATGCACATTTCAAGGAAAATGCTCAGTGTACAGAAGACATATTGGTAGGATGATGTGGTACTGCTGCTCAGTAGTAAACTTGAAGAAATTTGTAATTTTATCATGGCTAAACGCCTAACCATACAGCATGTTTAAAGGAGCACTGCCAAGATAAAAACTGCACAGGTGCCTTACTTCTGTGGTAAGGCATGATGTCAATTTAAAACAATATAATATACTTTCATGCAGAGAAAGGCATGATCTATTCCCATCAGCATAGGATGGGAGCCACAAATTCCTGGGTTCTTACACTGATTATCTCGGTGTTCTTGGGCAAGTTACTTAACCTCTCTGCCTCAGCTTTTCCATTATAAACAAGGAGGGTTGTGGGAATCGATAGTTCAAGTGCTGTGAGGGCTACAAGTCAAATACACCCAAACAATCTGGCAGGGGTGCAGGGGTCTCTCACAGTAAAATGGAGGCTGCTCACTGGTTTTGTGGCTGGCAGTTTCACACTTTAACCAAGGGTTGCCAGCTTTCTACTGACACAAACCCAAATACTCTATCCCTGCTCCTTCCCCGAGGTCCTGCCCCTGCCCTAAGGCCCTGCCCCCGCTCTCTACATTCCTCGCTCTCCCTCATCTTCACTGGGCTGGGGCACAGTGTTGGGTTGTGGCAGGGGGTGAGGGCTCTAAATGGGGGTGCGGGCTCTAAATGGGGGTGCAGGCTCTGGGGTGGGGCCAGAAACGAGGGGTTCAGGGTGTGGGATGGGGCTCCAGGCTGGAGCAAGGGGTTGGGATATGGGAGGGATGAGGGCTCTGGCTGGGGGTGTGGGCTCTGGGATGGCTGGGGATGAGGGGTTTGAGGTGCAGGAGGGGGGTCCAGGCTGGGGATGAGGGATTCAGAATGTGGGAGGCGGCTATGGGTTGAGGCAGGGGGTGAGGGCTGTGGGCTGGGGGTGATGTCTCTGGGGTGGGGCTGGAGATGAGGAGCTTGAGGTACAAGAGTGGGCTCCAGGCTGGGGAGTGGGGCCAAGGGATTCAGAGTACGGGAGGGGGTTGGGGTGCAGGAGGGGGTGATGGCTTTGGGGTGGGGTTGGGGATGAGAGGTTTGGGTGCAGGCGGGCTCAGGGATGGGATAGGGGGCTGGGGCGCGGGCTTACCTCAGGCGGCTTCCGGTCGGCGATGCTAAGGCAGGCTGCTTGCCTGTCCTGGCTCCGTGCTGCGCCCCGGAAGCGGCCAGCAGGTCTGGTTTCTAGGTGGGAGGCTGGGTGCAGGAGGCTATGCGGTGCATGCTGTTCTTGCTCCCAGGCAACGCCCCCACCAGTTCCCATAGGCTGGCTACTGGCCAGTCTGAGCACAGGGCCAGTGCTTGGGGGAGGGGAGCACATGAAGCTCGGTGGTCCCCCGCCTATGAGCTGGACCCGCTGGCTCTTTCCGGGGTGCAGCACCGTGCCCCAGGATAGGTAGGTATTAGGCTGCTTTCATGCCACGGCACTGCCGTCCAGGCTTTTAATGGCCCGGTCATCGGTGCTGACCAGAGCTGCCAGGGTCCCCTTTTGACTGGATAGTCCAGTCGAAAACCGGACACCTGGTCACCCTGCTTTAACCATTAGAGGTTGCCGTGCCACGTACGTTGCAGGCCATACATCGTTCTGTAGTATGTAGTGACCTGTGTGCTCAGAGCTGAGCAGAGCCCCAGAAATGGCACACACAGTGGGCAGGGCTGTAACCAGGAGTCGGCAGAGGGAGCGAGGCAGCCACCCAGGGCGCAAAGCCCCAGGAGTGGAGAAATAACTTGCTCACCCCAGGTGCTAAAATGCCTAGTTGAGGCACTGACGGCGGGACCAGGCCTCCTTCCTCTGATCTTGGCACCAGTAATCTTGCCTCCCACCATAGTGCAGAAAGCAGTGAGATAATGCAGATAAGATCCCAGAGGAAGCCCCATCTCACGCAAGTTAGAGACAAGAGCCTGCTGTTGGAGCCTGGCCGGAGGGTAGAGGGTGATTGGAATCTCAAAGCACTGTACAAAGGAGGTCAGCATCATTATCCCCATTTTACAGATAGGGAAACTGAGGCATGGGAGGGGAAGTGATTTGCCCAAGGTCACCCAGTAAACCAGTGGCAGAGCCAGGAATGGAACTCCTGAGACTCAGTCCAGTGCCCTATCCACTAGAGATCACTACCTCTCATTGCTCAGGTCTTATTTTCACCCTGTAATTGCCACTCACACACATTTGGTGTGGGCAGGAGCAGTTCAAAATTCAGAAGACAGACCAAAAAGCACAATTTATTTCTTTAAATCATCTTTTTCTGGGGAAGGAATTGGTTCTGACATGTGGATTTTGGACTCAATACAGCTGTCTGGCTGCTTTGCACTATTTTGGCAATGTAAAGCAAATGAAATATGAAATAACCAGCCAGTTAACAAACGTATGGCTGCTTTGCAATTCCAGAGCAGGAAAAAACAGCTAGAGTATACCAGTGAATCAAGCCCTGTAAATGTATATTGGACCCAGTCCTGAAGCTGTGTCTGCCTGGGTGGAGCCCTTGATGAGTCGCACTGAAGTCACTGCATTGCAGCAGAAAGGCCTTAGTGTCTGATTTTTACACTTCACTCAGTTTGCTTGGACAGTGAAAATTGACTAAATCTTTCTTCACTTCTCTGTTCCCAGTCCATCATTTCAGTTATGGATTCTCATGTGTCAAAACCAAGGGACTGTGTCTGGGATCACAACACTACAGGAGAATGTTTAAACAACAATTAAGTGATGAAAAAAATGCTATTAAGGTTTGCTAAACTTCTCTTTCTTCCCTGAAGCTAAAATTCAATCGTGAAAATACATGTCAGAGTCCCCTTAAGTGACTGAAGTGATTATATTTAAATATATCTAGAACACTATTTCCTTCTCAGAATAAGTTGTCCTCTCTTTTAAGCCAATCAAGTAACGGTTAATTATTTAAGTACAAATGTTTTTTCCCCCAAAGGGAAGGAAAAAAGATTTTTTTATCCTTATTTGTAAGCTGGCAAAAAACCCTAGTGTACAATCTGTCAAAGTCACACCTGGATCTGAAACTGCCTGAATTAATTAACAACTTTTCTATGTGTTAGTGCTGACATATGGCATTTAATTACTGCTTCCAAATAATCAAGTTTCTCCACTTAGGATTTCAAAACCATTTCTTCACCCTTTCAGTGACTCAGAAAGTAAGTCCAGGATAATGCAATGGAGGATTTTTCTTGGTTTCCCCAAAGGCTGGCATTTTATAAAAATGGGCATATGCTGTCCTTGGATATCTGCCCTGAGGTCCATCATTAATGTTAATAGAAGTACAGGCAGCCACCAAAGCATGTAAGCATGTGATTAAATTCAAGCATGTTAGTAAGTCCCATTGACTACTTAAACTCAAGCAAAGGTTGAAATGCTTTCCAGATTAGATCCCAGCACCCAAGTATTTAAAAGAGGGTGACGGATACTGGAACAAACTACCAAGGGAAACGGTGGATTCTCCCCATCTCTTAAGATCTTCAAATCAAGACTGTGCACCTTTCTGGAAGATGTGCTTTAGCCAGGCACAAGTTCTTGGGCTCAGTACTGAGAGATATACAGGAAGACAGACTAGAAGATATAATGGTCTCTTCTGGCCTCAAACTCTACAAATTTATGAGCACCATTTACTGCATAGAATCAGAGAGCTAGCCATGTTAGTCTGGATTTGCAGAAGCAACAGAGTCCTGTGGCACCCTAAAGACTAACAAAAGTATTGAAGCATAAGCTTTCGTGGGCTAATACCCACTTAATACCCACTTCGTCGGAGTGGGTATTAGCCCACAAAAGCTTATGCTTCAATACTTTTGTTAGTCTTTAAGGTGCCACAGGACTCTGTCACATTTACTGCATATTTCATCTTTTCAAAAGAGGAACTTTTAGGGAGGGTAAGTTTATCGGCTAATTATTTTAAGTATCCTCCAGTGAAAGAAATTCATTAGCACTAAGAATGCTTCTGCATTTGCTCTAGCTGCAGAAGGCTTTGGGCACCATGAAGCAGATTACATTTTGCTGCATCTGCATAGGAGGAGATAGGACGAAGGCCAGTGTACTGTCATGCTCTGCAGAGGTCCACCTTCACTCTTCATCCAGAGGGATGGAGACAAGTCTGGAGGCTGCTACCCATATTCACGAGCCATTCCATCCCGCATAGGGGACACAAAGGCTGAGAATGCCCATAGACTGTAGAAGTGGTGAGGTTCTGCTCCACTGCTATTCCATAACCAGGTATGTGTGGGAGAGGTCTGTACCACACCACTCCTATAGAAGTCCCTGACACAAGCTTGGCTTCTGGCAGTTGATATGAGGATAAGTCACAGAGGATTGGATCCTAAGCGACATATAAAGCATAAGAGGGTCACAGTTCAGAGCCACTTCATGAAGTGTCCACAAGTCTGGATGCTCATCCAAACCCCCTTGCATCTGGAAGTCTCACAAGAAGCGTGTGCGAGAGTTACTGTGCTTTCTGCTTCCTATTTGGGCAGAAATTCCCTTCCTATAATATTCTGGCATTGTAAGTCAAGCCCTGGAGTTCAAAAGCGAGCAATATTTTTTTTTTTTTTTTTTTTAAAAAGACACTAAATAGAACATTGCAAAGCTTTCACACAAATTTTGGTTTTGAGTTCAGAACTGGGCAAACTGTTGTCAAACCAGATCATCCAGCTTAATGGGATTTTCAACACTGTCACTCAGCAAATATTGAGTCTTAGAAATCCTGTAAAATGACCAAGGGAACATCAGAGCTCATATCAAGCTTCATTGGGTCTCATCAGCCCTACACAGAAGTTGGTAAACTCAAGAGAACTGCAGTCTGCATTGCTATACTTCTCTTATGTTTATGAGCTACTTGGAACTTTTGGTCAACAGGGGGTCTTCAAACTCTTTGAACTTTTAGAAGTTCTAATTACCAATAAAACCTAGTGGGACCATTCAGTTCTGATGCATCGCTTCCATGGTGAGAGATTAAAGGGTTTCAAGAACTCCACATGAATGCTCTAACACTAACCATCACAAAGACCAATCCACCTTGGTTAGCTCTTTATCTCTTCCCCAGATCTGTCTCTCCTCCTCCAGAGCCCCTTTCACTCTGTGTGCCCTGCTGATGGCATACTATTTCCCTTCCACTCTGCCATTGGCACAGACACAGTGGCAGCTGGAAAAACTGATACCAGCTGTTCCTCTGCATTGCACCTCTCTGCTCCTCCTAGCTGCCAAACCTCTACCTCACCTCCCACTCCCTGGCTCTGATCCCACTTCCTGTGTCTCTAAAGTGCTAACCTACATTCATCACCATTGTAGTAGTTTTCCTCTCCAGCTTCAAACAACAAAGATTTCTCAACATTCTAAATATGCGTATGAAAATTAGACATCATTTGATTTTCTTCAGAAGATTCATCTAAAGGAGGCAATTCCACCTGCTTACTTTCCTTTGGTCAGTTGAGACTTCTGTGTCTTCTCCCAAAATCTGGGAGGATTTTGGAGGAAAAAAAAAGTAACTTAGCTGTATTTAGTGCGGGTGAAAAGTGATGGAGAATGCCTTGGAGAGCAAGGTAGTTGTGCATGGTACTGCTTCAGGCATTGCAAAATTCCCTACAGTGCTTCACCAATGTGCTTGAGTCTTGTTCTGGGAGGACACACTCTAAGGATGAGGGTGTAGTTCATTTTTGGCCAATTGTCTATTGCACTTCCAGTTTCCCATGAGATTTTAGAGTCAAATTTACCCTATGTAGAAGGGCCCATGTAGGGCTTACATTGGACTTAATTAGTTCATAGTTCTTGTGCAGTATCCTTGCAGAGGAGAAACAAATTGTCCATTGAGAGCATGATAAATACTTGGGGTGGAATCCTGGTCCCCGTGAAGTCAATGACAAAACTCCCAGTTACTTCAATGGGGCTAGAATTTTACCCAGTCTGCATATTCAGACGACTTGGCCTTTCTGCTGAGCATCCAAACAAGGGTGATGACTTTGTGCTAGTGGTGAGTGCTTTCTTGGTTTTATGTTAAGTGAGCACCTGTCCAATAGAAGAGCGAGTTCCCCATTCCACTTCACATAGGGGCCATCCCAGTTCCGCTGTGCACCTGGCCAGTTTTGAAAGCTGTCCATGACACGGAAAGGAGCACAGTATGAAGTTTTAATTTCCTTCTAAACTTTAGTCTGTGGAGAAGGCTAAAAATGGGATGCGGTACAATTAACAAAACCTTGCGGAGAGATTTAGAGCCCAATCATAATTTACATTTGCAGATATGTAGATCTCTAAGTGCATGGCTTCTGCCCTGATTACTAATTAATGAGGTGCAGAGATGCCTGTTGGAAGGCACCGGCTCTGATTATGTCAGCCTTATGGGGAAAAGAAGCTCTTGCAGTCTAAGAAGGAAGGTGATTTCTTTAACATATATTTTAGTAAATTATAGGAATGACTCAAGGGGAAAAAGATGTACAGATTTTTTTAAAAACAACACACACATAGGCAGCCCTACCATCAGATTGTCTAATGCCTGGAATATGCAGATCTGACGTATTTTATAGATTTAGCACATTGTACATTTTGTACATCATATATATTCCTTAAGTCAATAAGCTAATAATAATAATTGTCATAATATTTATTTGAGAGAGGCCTAGAGTACCCTACATAAAACAAAAGTCAATATGGATCTCTCAATTAACAGCAAAAAATCCAGTTTGATTCTAAATTGAGTCTAGAGTCAGAGATGAATCCTTATTCAGGAAGGGTGTTTAGGTATATTCTTCAAGTTAAGCATGTGTCTAAGTTCAGTTCAGACAGTGCTTAAATACTTTCCTGAATATGGGGACTTCTCTTTCCACTCCCATGTTATTTTAATCTCAGACTGTTATCAGCATCAGGTATTACTGATTGCAAAGAAACTCTACAATAGGGGTCGGCAACCTTTCAGAAGTCTTGAGTGCTGAGTCTTCATTTATTCACTCATATTTAAGGTTTCGTGTGCCAGTAGTATATTTTAATGTTTGTAGAAGGTCTCTTTCTATAAGTCTTTAATATATAATTGAACTATTGTTATATGTAAAGTAAATAAGGTTTTTAAAATGTTTAAGAAAGCTTCATTTAAAATTAAATGAAAATGCAGAGCCTCCCAGACCAGCGGCCAGAACCCAGGCAGTGAGAGTCCCACTGAAAATCAGCTTGCGTGCCGCCTTCGGCACCCATGCCATAGGTTGCCTACCCCTGTTCTACAACTATTGTAGCAGGATACCAACAACAGACAAACACAACAAAGCCATATCACAGAGACTGTATAAGGAAGAGAGGAAAGACCATTTCTTCCCTTCTTTAAACTGAAGGTAAATGGGAGTTTGAAGCAGGTTAACATTTTTCCAGACCTCACAGCTATAGGGACATTTTCTTAAAGGGTTTTCGCTGCATTAAGAGAGAAGTATAAGCCATACTTTGTATTTGTTTTTTAAATGAAAAGAGACACACACACAGAGTAGGAAATAGGATAATCACTTACCATTGGACTTTTCACTATCTGCGGGTTTCATCTGAATAGGATGATGCATCTAAAAGTATAAATGAAAAGACAGTAAAGCAGGTTAGACAGTCACAAAGTCAAGCATTTTACTTTTATTGGCACTGCTGACTTTAGCTGCTCAGAGGGCTAAGATGATACATGATCAATATTAAACAGGCTGGCAAGTTAGAAAGATATAAATTTCAAATGATACCTTAAAACTGGCTTTTAAATGAAAGTAAAATGTTAAAGGAGTATTTTATAACCTGCAAGTTTAAACCCCCACAATTTATTGGGCCCATAGGACTCATATAAACTTTAATTTGTTGTATTTAGTTTCAGAAGACCTCTCAAGTTACAGCCCTTGCTGGTTTATGGCGTGCGTGATTTCTGTTTTACCAGCTTATAACTTTTCTTTTCTTGAGTTTGTTAACAACTAACAGAACAGAGAGAAAATTCTAAAGTAATCTAAGAACTGCCAGGCAGCACTGAAACCTACACTTCTTGATTTGTTTGGTTTAACAAATGAACTTTGGCTCATGATTAAGACATGTGTGACAACAACTCATGCAGTACCAAAGGGGAAAAGATCTGTGATTCCCATAGCTGTTGCTTGCTTAGTGACTGGCCTTCTCTTCAAAACACTTTAATCACTCATTCACCAAGTGACCCTCAGGATGTGGCTACAATTCTGGCCTCATCAGAACTCCTAATGCACGTTTCTTTTTCAACCTGTTTCCAAACAATAAGCAAACTCCTGTGTGTCGCCTTCTATCGCAATTAACGCACTGTGCTGCACACAAGGGCAATCTACAATCTCACATTTGGAAGGGCAGACTTTGCCTTTCAGAATGAGGCACTGTACCATGTCACTCCCCTGGCAGCTACAAGACTTTTGATCTGAAAACACATTACAAAATGGAGCTTTTTCTTTTTGTTTTTTACACCTTCCCCCAAATCTCCACTCTGTACTCGTTTCTTAGCACGGTGCAGACTCATGACAGCTGTTACGAGAATATCTCTGATGTGCTTGCAGAGCAATTTCGGGGTACAAATTCCCACTGCCCCTCAGTGGTCATTTCTTATTGCTGCTTTCAAGCCTTAGGCACTGATCCTGAAAATTGTTCTATGGGGATAGACACCTGAGATCGCTTAGAGACCTATTGACTTCTGTGGGGCTCTGCATATGTGCAGGGACCTGAAGACACGGAGTTCATTGCAGGACTGGGGCCATAGACCTTTCTCCAATAATTCCTCCACATTTCACACAGGCATGTTGAACGGTCTGTACTATTATTGCACTCCACAAACACAACAGGGTTTGCGCTGCCTGAAATTGTCAACTGCTGTTCCAGCTTTATTTAAGGAAGATGTCAAATATGGAACTGGAAAAAAACAACAATTAAGCAGAAGATGGGAACCACACAATCACTTCAAATGTGTTTAGAGCCAGAGAGGAAGAGAAAATGACTAGCATGTGTGTTTTTTGGTAGTGATATTTAGTTCCCAATCTGTACTTGCTGGATTCCTTGGCAAGTAGCAAACACTATTGTGTATCCTCCATAGAATCTGCTCAAAGTTCAGAATGTCCCCCAGTCTCACAAATCAATACACTCCTTGCACTGCTTGCAAAACCTCTTCCGTTCCATTCCTTACAATGCCTTAAGGAACAAGCAAAGCCATATGGTGCACGTAGTCACCGGGCTGTGTAAAATACTGCTATTTCAACAATCCCGTTTTCTTTGATCCATTTATTTCCCATCCGGACTCTAACAGCCCAATGCCTGTCTGCCATCTTTCTGAATTTCATCTAATATCTGGGAAGTGGAATGTCTATTATGCTCTGTTTCCTTTACCTGATATTTAACTGTTATCTTGACATCAGCAATATTAAGGGACATGTAGATTAGATACTAGGAAAGACTTTCTAACGACAAGGATAGTGAAGCCATGGAACAGGTTACCTGGGGACGTTGTGGAAAGCCCTTGGAAGTTTTTAAGAACACGTTTAATAAATATCTGTCAGGGATGGTCAAGGCATACTTAATCCTGCCTTAATGTGGGGTGGGTCAGGGTGAAAGGGGTGGACTAGGTGACCTTGTGAGGCCCCTTTCAGTCTTACGTTTCTATGTGCACGGCAGGAGAATTTAAGTTCATGGGAATGTGCATCACCATCACCAAGGGAAAAATCAAACAAGAAAAAAGTGGTGTAACTCACTAAAATGAGCCTATTATCTGCATTGCTAAGCATCTGAAAGATGAAGTCATCAATGAGCTCAAGGAATTGTTTAGGGTGATTCAACAGGGTGTAACTAGGAGCAATGAGCAAAGGAAAATTTAGACTGACTGTTCCAGATATATTGTCTGACATTAAGGTCTTTAATATAGAACGGTCTCTTGAGGGAAGTGCTGAAATTAGCATTGCTTGGGTTATGTCAGATTGACAAAGCCCTGGAGAACATGCAATCATGAAAAACCAACCCAACCCACACTAAAAGGAGAATCAACTATCTTCCTGTATTTATACAGCACTTAATACTACAGCATCTAAGCAGATAGATTTAGACCTGAGCTGGTGCCATCTATAATTTCTACAAATTTATAGTTCTAAAGTGAAGGATCTTTTTATTTTAATCCTAGAGAGATTAGACATGGAGGTCAATTGTGGATCAACCTCATAAGGAAAGTTTTCTTTGTAGTGGTTACCATTAAAAAGCTATAATCATTTGGCACTTTTTCACCAAAAGTAATATTTTTTCAGAACTGTGGGTGGCTTTCTTAACCCTCTGCCTTAGCAAAAGAGACACCTGTTGGAGCTAAACTAAGGACTTGTCTTCACTATGTGGTTAAGTCAACCTAAGTTGCGCTACTCCAGCTACGTGAATAATGTACCTGGAGTGGCCGTAGCTCAGTCGACTTACCATGGTGTCTTCACTGCACTGCGTCAATGGGAGATGCTCTTTAGTTGACTTATCTTATCTTATTCTTCTCAGAGAGATAAAGTACAGGGGGTCGACAGGAAAGCTCTCTGCCATGAATTTAGCAGGTCTTCACTAGACTGGCTAAATAGACACCCGCTGCATCAACTGCAGTAGTGTAGATCTCCCTGGTAGTGAAGACAAGCTCTGAGTGACAGCTCCCTGTCACCCCAGTCTGTTAGCCAACCACACAATTTCCTCTAAAGCTCTGCCAGCTTTTACTATGCCTTTCAGATAACACCAAATGCACCGTCGTTCCCGAACATCCTGAGAAGAACTTATAGTAAAACCCAGAATAAGTTTATTAACAAAGAACAGAGATACTAAACAAAGAGAACAGAAAGAGATATGGTTACAAATACAACAAAATAGATAACCTACTTTTACCAGACTAGAACTTAACTCTAGCAAATTAATCTTCTCTGAAACAGCCTTTTCCCTCAAACCTTTTCTGTAGCGCTTGCTGGTATTCAGTCTGGAGAAGAACTTTGAGTGGCTCAGAAGCTTGTCTCTTTTACCAACAGAAGCGTATCCAATAAAAAATAGTACCTCACCCACCTTGTGACTTTCATCATGGCATAATTACCACTGATTTGCTATTAAGCTATTAGTTTGTCCAAAATTAACAGTGCTATTCATGATTCAGAGTGACTGTGGTTTGCACCTAACTTCAAAATTTCCACTTCAAAACTGTGGGCCTGATTCTCTCCTCACCAACAGCTGTAAATCAGGAATAACTCCATTGTACTCAGTAGAGTTACATTAGAGCCAACTAGCATAAGATCAGAATCAGGCCCTGTGAGAATAACCTGCAGAACATCCACAGTGAGGTGGGTACAAAACACAAAAACAAGGTATCTGGAAAGAAAAGGGTGGTAAAAAATGTTACCCTGTTAGTTTCCTTACATGAGTGGGCTCATGTTGCAGCTTGTTTAACCCTGGCCATCACCAATTGATAAGTTAGCAACCTTTAACACTAGATTCAATAAAACATGCCATTTATAACCTGAAATAAGTTTTACAGAGTCACTGGTTCGCATCTTATTATTAAACTCATTGCTGACCTCTAGAGACAGCTGCAGTGACAACACATATTATAAGCTCTCTACCCATAAAATATTTAAGAGCGGGGGCGGGGCGGGGGAGGAGTGGGGGAAGGAGACTAAATCTGGAAGAGGTGTGCAGTGAATAAGAAAATTAAAGGGGGCAGAGACAAGGGCCTAAATAGGTACCTTCCATTCCCTTTACAATGAGCAAAAGGGAAAATAATCGGAGCATTTTATATCTTGCTTGTATAACTGTAGGCTATAAAGTAATAAAATAGCTGCGCTTTCCCAGGTCCTCCAAAAGATTACAGATGATATAAACCTGTTTCAAATTAGATGCCACCCACTAGAATCATGTCATCTACTGAAATGAAGGATTTCACATCTTATCAGAAAGCAGTTATTGTAGATATACATCAGAAAGCCATATACTTATGTATCCCCAGGTGAGTGATTTCTCAATATGTCATGCTTTCATAACTAAAAACAGTGGAGACATTTTTCTGTGGCTTGAAGGAAGCATCACTTATAGAAGTGCAGTATTTATGAGAATGATTTTACAGTTAATAAATAGGGAAGAAACAAAGTAATGCAGGTAAAAAAAATTTGCACATCAACGACACCCTGAATGCCCCTCAGACCCCACAGTAAAAGGAAACAACTGGTATTTTCTCTCAGCAAGGTTAACTGTAGAACAGCCTCCCGAGAGATCTGGTGGAAGCCCCATGTCTCAAGCTCTTTGGAACCAGACTGGAGAATATACTGTAATAGAGAACAATCCTGCATTCCGTAGCTCCACTGATGTGCATGATGCAGTACAGACAACAAGAATAGCTAGCTCTTATGTAGTACTTTACTGAGGAAGCATCATTATCCCTATTTTTCAGATGAGGAAACTGAGGCACAGAGAGGTGAAGTGACTTGCCCAAGGTCCACCAGCTGCAAAGCCAGAAATAGAACGCAGATCTCCTGAGTCCCCGTTCTGTGTGCTACCCACTAAACCACACAAGGTCGCAGTGCAAAGTAGCATAAAAACTAGGACTCCAATCTGACAAACAGATACTAACGTGGGTCCACATGGGAACTGGAACAACTGCTTCCAAGACATGCAATCCCACTTACGTCGACAGGCATTTTACTGTTGGCTTTTCTGGGGACAGGAGCAGACCCCAAGTCATGGCCTATAAATTAAAGATGACTAATCAGGTGATTTTCATTCTTTTTTTTCTGAGCGGGTACAACCATATGTAAATACAATGGTGCTGGAAAAACACTCTCAGAGGTACAGATCCTGTCTCGCTTTCGAGCCTCAAAGTCATCTTTTCAACAGTAATAACTCTACCTATTTACATTCTTATCAAAACCATGTGACATTCGTAAGGGGGAAAAACAAGCAAGGTAAGAGTCTATTTCTGGCAAAAATTTTGCAAGGAAATTAGATTAACCTGGGTGGAATTCTATCTGGGAATTTGGAGTCTGTCGTGGTGATTAAGTCATCATTTCTGTCAGACTACTCTAATCGGCTGTCAAATACCATTCCACAGCGCCATCTGTAACCTGGCGTTCTAGTTATTCCGTGTGTGTTACCCTCTGTATACAAAACAAATTCCAAACAAGGAGGTGTGCACAGTTTAGCATTTAGAAGAGTCATTAGCTGTGATTATTATTGTGTGTTTTCACATCGCACAACAACATAAGCTTACAGCTTATTTTATTTATTCAAAGAATATTAAAAAACAGGTGTAGTCAAACATGGAGTGCTAAAGGTGAATTGGAGAGAATTCTCAGCAGACATTGGTATGCATTCAGTATCTGCCAAGCTAGCAGCAGCTGCTTAACCCTTTCTTCAATATTAGCACAGTTAGGGTGGGATATTATAAACTCACTGGGGATTTGGACATCCAATTCCCATTAATTTTGATGGGAATTGCGTATCCAAACCTTTAAAGCAGCCTAGTTCCTTAATCTCAATCTTAATTTTGACCTATACTAGTGTCCTAGTGCCTTATAAATCCACCTGTCCTGCGGAGTGGAGGTTTTTTGAATGTGTGTGTGTTTTAAAGAGGAGCCCAGTGTCAGTCAATGGCATTCACCCTGAAAGGCATGATTGTCCCTTCAGTTCTGGAGAAAGGGCTGCTGGGCCTGATTTTCGGACGATGTGGAACGCCCACAGAGCTCAGTGGAATTTAGGAATACTCAGCATTTCTGAACCATCAGGCCATACACATGCAGGCCATGATTAGATTTTGGACAAGAGTCACTATTCTATGATGCATTGCAAAAAAATAAATAAATAAATAAAAAATCATGTGGGATTATTTAGTTCCAGTCAAGGGCTTTAATTTCCATGCTTGATGATGGGGATCACCCACTTTCCAACCTGTCCTTGTTGCTTCTGATGCAGAAGAAAACCACAAACCAAGCAGTCCCATGTGTCCATGTTGATCATCCTTTGACTTCAACCAGTTCAACACTTTGGTTGCTCATTGGCCCCCTACAATTCTGGGTGAAGGGAGAAGTTTCCTTCAGAGTTCAGCACAGTGCAACTCCAAGCAAGGGGTTTAGAAGAGCTCAGCATGCTGAGAGTGACCCTCTATCTCTGTGGCTCCTAATATTGCTCACTCTCCAGCCCTTAATCCTTTCAAAATCTCCAGCCCATCAATACCCCTCATTTCTCTGGAGCTCTTAACCCCATTCTTTCCATTTCCTGGTCTCTATTGTTACCTCTTCTCCTCTTGGCTCATCCGTCCTCTCTTTCCCGTGGCTATATGGGTTTTACTATGCCTCCCCTTGGCTCACTCCTCATATCTCCTTCTTCTGCAGATCACCTCTCAAGAAAATGTGATGCAGCTCTTTGGATGATTAGGCCAAATGTTCTGGAGAAGATTCAGAGAACTCCGCTAGGAATTTCCCAGAGTCATTATGTAAGCAGTTCCAGGGATGAAGAGGAGTTCAGATACCTCCACACACCCTGTGTTAACCCAGTCTGTCTACAGGGAAGACTTCCTGGGCAGGAGGGAAATAAAGGGACCATGGAAGAAGCAAGGGGAGTAGAGGATGATCGGAGGGCCAATAAGGCAAGAAGGGAGAAGAGAAATCAACAGATGAGTGAGGAGACTGGAAAAAAAAATCTCAGGATGGGGACAAAAAAAAGATCTTAGGATTCTTGTTACTTAAACAAGTTTCAGAGTAGCAGCCATGTTAGTCTGTATCAGCAAAAAGAACAGGACTACTTGTGGCGCCTTAGAGACTAACACATTTATTTAAGCATAAGCTTTCATAGGCTACAGCCCACTTCATTGGATGTACAGAATAGAACTCTCTGTTCCATTCTATGCATCCGATGAAGTGGGCTGTAGCCTATGAAAGCTTATGCTTAAATAAATGTGTTAGTCTCTAAGGTGCCATAAGTACTCCTGTTCTTGTTACTTATACAGACTCCTTCCCTTGCAGAGTTTCAACCACATTGATGATGTCCTAACTATGAAAGGGGTGGAACAAAAAGCAACAGGACTGGACAGTGACAGTTTGCATGCATCTTGTAATTTCTGTCCTTTCAAGGTCAGATCCTTAGTTTGCATAAATCAGTGTAATTCTGCTGAAGTCAGTGGTGATTTACATCAGCTGAGAATACGGCCCTGTCTATTTATAAAGGGGGATGGGGAGAGGGGAAACCAGGCCCGAAAAGGATATCTAAATCATTTTCTGAGGGGAGGACTACAGCATATAGGCCTCTTGGGAAAAGTGGAACAGGGAGTACTCAGGACAGGGACAATATTTCAGAATGCGACACATCGGGGAGGAGGCAACAGAAAGAGAAGGGGAAAATATGTGTAAATGAATTGCCTAATTATAGCATAGGGAATATATTTCAGTTTTTCTCTAAGCTACTGATCCAATTAACTTGCGCTGTTAATTAGACTAGCAGTCCAAAGAAAATTAAAACTACCCCCTCTACCTTTTATGATAGCCCTTTCCAGCATGTGAAAGTCATGGAAATTCTACCCTCCATTCCCCAAGAGAGAGAGCCCTGCAAGAAATTAATCAGGCCCAGTATTTCAAGAGAGCATCAATTTTTCAGATTATTTTATTTATATATTATTTGTAGGACCATCCACTATTTGCTAGGAGCTTTCCAAATATATAAGGCTGGCCCCCGCTCACATCATTTCACTGGTGACCCACGTTTTGTTTGCCTTTGCCAGTCACCAATTGTCTGAGTCCACTGCAACTTTCTGACAAGGAGCATTTTCCTATCTAAGAAAACTGTGTAGAATCACTTGGTTTGCACGGAATCAATTTGGCAGTATGCTGCCAATATTGTAGCCATGACTCAAGAGCAACAGGCTTTACCAAAATGTACCTTCAGGTGAAGGTATACATTAGTAATTAAACAAATTTGACATCCACCCAAGATGTTATCAGTAAAACACTGCCTTTAAGGCAGTGGGTGTTCTGGTAAAATGAATTATTAGCACTCTGACTATATAATGAATTTGTAAGTTGTAGAATATACTCTATATTAACTGTGGTAACCAACAATGATTAAAAAAGGTCTGTTTCAAAGCCCACTGAAGTCAGTGGAAAGACTCTTCATGGCTTCAGTAGGCTTTCCTGATTAGAGAAGTATCGTTTAGTGGTTGGAGAAAGGACTCGGATTCCCAGTGCTGGCTTGTTCAGGTAAGTTGCTTTTTCCTCACTTTACCCATCTGTAAAAGAGTCTAATATGTTGCTACCACACTGGTGTGTTGTCAGGCTCAATCATTAACATGTAATATGTTCAGCACAAGAGTTTCCAGGTCAATGACTAGGACTCCTAGATGTTAATGCCACATGAATAAAGAAAAGCATTAATATATTCATGTATGTGAACAGGGTTAGTGCACAACAAATATAGTCCCTGTCACAATGCATAACATTATTATGTTCTATTCAGAAGGCAGGAACAAGTCAAGAGCTTATTTCAACACCTTCTTTCTTTTATACAAGAACATTGACACTGCTGAAATTCAATGACTTTTGGAGGTTTTCCAAGTCAGTCATTTGTAACACACTATATTCCATTTTTCAAAATTCAAGTTAAATTGAACATTAACTGGAGCGACTCAAAATAATGATGTGCTTTAAAATAAATGCATATCAAATTGAGATATATGTTGAATGGTAAATACCATATGTCTCCCCAAACGATAGCTTGCATTTCTTTTGGTAAATATTCCTGAGATTTTATTAAGCGTCTTGTAATCTACCTTGGATAAAGATACTACGTACATGGGCACTGGTTTAAAGCTAACCTGCTAAATTAACAATCATTCTACTCAGCTGACCCTGATATAAAGGAGCAGCATGATCAAATCATCTGCAGACCTGAACTGAAATTCGTATTTTAATGATCCCTTCCACAGCTTACCTCCCATATTCTACTGTTCTGCCAGCTATCATTATAAACTAGCATTTAACACTTTGTCTTCTTTAAAAATTATAACCTCATTCCCCAACCAGCAGTCTGGTGGCCTTAGAACTGACAATTTCATTTCATAATGTATGCTCCTGTTCATTGAATCCCTTCAGTCCTTTCCACCCACCCATGTTGCTCTGACTTTGGGACATATGCAAGTCAGATAGAAACACCTTCCCTTCCTTAACTTCGCTCTGACATTTTCCCTTCTTAATCATCAGCAAACAAAAATGATTAACTATCTTTTCTTCAGACAAATGAGCCTTTACAAAACCCATTCAATCCTAAAAACATCATCAAGTTGGATTCTACATCTTGTTTGGAATAATGCCTTGGGGCTACTTTGTATTATCCGTGCTTAAAAAACAAGCCCATTAAAACATCTCAGCAAAACATCAGATATTGTTTTCACAGTGATATTTATTCATCTCGTCTGTGGCAGCAATAACTTTTGTTGACATTTTGCCAATTGAAGTTTGCACTCCAATATTTTCTTCCTTCATCGCACTAGTATGGCACCATCCATCCAAAGGTCACAGAGCGCTTCACTATTCATCGACTGAGCCCCATAGTTCCCTTCGAGGTCTGGTATATAATTATCCCTGCTCCTGAAGAAAATGAAAATGAAGCACCATGAGGTGATGGCCAAGGTAATACAGTGAATCATTGCCAAAGCGTGGATTAGAACCCATGGTGCCATTGCTCTGCCAATCAATGGCACTTCTACAGCCCCTATCACCTTAGTATATAAATCCTTCACCATCTTTAATATATTGGTATTTTACGTATGCGGTAGAGTAATGCAATTATCCCCATTTTACATATGAGGATCTGAGACACAGAGAGACTTAGGATATGTCTCCACTGCATGGTAAGTCAAGGTTGTGGGACCTGGGCTTGTGGACTTGGTGTTAGCAAGCATGTGCTTGGGTGTCCACACAGCATGGTAAATCTGGATTTATAATTGTTTGCCCTGCGTCTCACAGCCGTGCTAATGCACCCAGACCTTCTGACTCACGTCTGTGGTGTGATCTGCATCTACTCTGCAAAATAAGAGGGTTTGGACCCAAGTCACAGCAGGATTGGGCTTTGATCAATCCTCCCTAGAAGAGTCCTAGGACCTGGGTGCTTGCTGACCCAAGTCAGAATGGTTTGTGTGTGGACAGAAAGGCACTTGGGCTCAGTATGCAGTCCCTAGCTCTACCCTCAGTGACTTGCCCAAGGTAACCAATGGCAGAGGAGGGACTTGAATCCAGTTCAATCAAATCTCAGAATCAGTGGGTCATCATTCCTACAAGAACTATCACCACAAGTGCACTAGGTCTCCTTACGGCCATTGGGTAAACTTTTCAAAGACTTAGAATCCCAAGTCCCATTTCCAAAAGTGACTTAAGCAGTTAGGAGCCTAGGTCCTATAGCATACCACTCAGGTGCTTTGAAACTGTACTCTGTAATTCCCTACTCAGACCTATTATCTGTATCCGTTTGTGGATTCATTTCATTTTCTCTTCACTAGCTAGTTTGCATCCCTTTAGCGTAAAGAATACTAGCACCACACGAGGAAAAGTGTCTCACAAGAAGGAAAAATACTGAACTTCACTAGAATCCAGAGAACAACTAACATGACTACTGGGTTGCAGTATGCAGTTGTGTGCATGCGCACTACGATCTCCTTATGTGCCACTTTCAAGTGTGTACACAACTGCCTGGTTTGCACGAGGAAAAGCACAACTCACGAGTACAACAAGGAAACTTAGGCCATAATACCCTCTAATTTTTTATTCCCCCAGGCTCCGACCAGCCTTTCAGGATTGGACATGCATTCCAAATCAATGGCAAGGCTGCTGTTTTCAGTGAAGTAATTTTTGAATCACCTGACTGCAAAAGGAGCATGAGGAGGTTGTGAAGGCTAGGACTGGAACAGAGTTAAAAGAGAACTGGATACATTAATGGAGATTAAGTCCATTAATGGCTATTAGCCAAGATGGGTAAGGAATGGTGTCCCTAGCCTTTGTTTGTCAGAGGGATCAGTGATGGATGGCAGGAGAGAGATCACTTGATCCTTACCTGTTAGGCTCACTCACTCTGGCATTGGCCACTGTTGGTAGACAGGATATTGGGCTAGATGGACCTTTGGTCTGACCCAGTATGGCCATTCTTATGTTCTTGATGGAAAACAGGGCTGGAGCAAAGCAATCCAGGGATCCCAGGCATGCCATAACATAGCGCCCATCCATGTCTCTATTCCTATAGCCCCCCAGAACAGCAGCAGAATGGAGTTCCTATGTACTCCCCAGGAATGGCAGTACTTATTCCAGCAGCAGGACGTATGCACTTGAGTGAGTGGTACAAAACTGCTGTTCTCTTCTTCCAATGCAGAGTCCTCTGCTGGATAAGTGTTGCTGGGGGCCTCCCCATAGCAGTGGCTCTTGGCGTTAACACCCCACTGAGATGAACAGGGCAGTTCTCCCTTCTCAGAGCTATCATTTCTGGCTCTCTGTAGACTCAGGATGACGACCACTATACTGGTTACACTGGGGTCACGTTTTCAACATTTCCCTTGCAACCATGCTGGCTGAAACCTTATTTCCTCCTTGCTCCTCAAATGAAAGCTGAGATTCCAGCCTTATCAGCTGACTGCAGGAGTTGAGGCACTAGGCACTGTCTTAGAGTGCCTAGGCTTTAATCTGGCCTTGGGAAAAACCTCTCTTTTTCATGCTCTGTATCCACAAAAACAGCTACATTTAATTTTACCAGTTTACCAAAGAGAAATCACTGTCAGGCTAGGAATAACCATGAGACTTTTTTAGCCCAAATAAAAGCTTTTTAGGAACCCCCTCCCCAGAAAACAGTAAAGCTCCTTCTCAGCTAGGACTTAGAACATTCCTACTGTGACACAAAGATTCCCATCATGTAGGAACTTCCTTTGACCTTATCACCTTCTTCGGCACTTTTTTGCGATAGCACCTTTGTAACTGGCACAAGGGGAAATTATGATGCGATTACTGAAATGCGACATATCCCAGACCTCCAGCTGCATCACTGCAAAGATCAAACTAACACTTGAAAATGAACGACAGGTGGCAAAAATGTGAAAGGCAACAACATTTTAGTAGGGCAAGAAGGTCCACCTCTGGGCTCCCTTTCTTCAGTGACAGGTACCCAGGTCCAGTTGTCTTCCCCTTCGTTTGTGACTTCTCTAAGCCCCTGGGACACAACTGCCTCCAGCCACTCCTCCTGTTTTGCACCACAGGGCTTCTGTTAGATGTTTGTTCACCTTACCAGCAAACCTTCTGCCTGATTCGCTGTGCAGAATGAAAGGTCACTTTGGACCACAGGCTCACTTAGTCTTCAGTCAGATTGTGAATTCTATTTGACTCAAAACGAAAATTCTAGCTTGTTTTATAATTATATATATATTCCTATTGGAAGTACTTAATATTTGCATTACAATATAACAGCTAGAACATCTTATATTTAAAGAATATGATCACAATAAGCCTAAAATAGGCAAAAAGTTAATGTCCATTGAAATGCTTCCGTTCAAATTAGAAAGGAGGGCACGAAGGTTTATAGAAAGTCTTAGCAGTGTTGATATGGACCATCTGCACTTTTCACTTAGCAAAGGCGAGAAAGAGCTTTGAGCCAGGAATGCATTGCTTTATTCACAATTCTTGTTGTTCCAGTGCAAACCAGTCAACCTTTCTCCCCATTATCAACTGAGTATTAAGTCTCCTCCAGATTTTATTAGAAAGTCTTACATGGCCCCCCAAATTACCTTGGAAAGCACAAGTTTATAAAACCATTTCAAGGATTAGCCACAGTCTTTAGCCGAAAGGGGTTCTGAATGAATCACATGCCAGGGTTCCAAGTCTCCAGACCGGGGTATACTGAAAAACTCAGTTAGGAGACATGGCTAATAGCTCCCACATTCATGCAAATATTTGTATATCAAGATGTCAGCTGAGACTTTCTGATCAACAGGGGTAGTGTACAAGGCCCCAGGCTATCCCTACGCGTAGGAACTGGAGAGGGGACATACCATTGCTTCTGGGAGCTGTGCAGAGCCATGGCAGGCAGGGAGCCTGCCTTAGCCCCAGTCCACTGCTGATGGAGAAGCACACGGAGCACCCTGACCGCACCTCCGCATAGGAGCCGGAGGGAAGACATGCTGCTACTTCCAGGAGCTGCTTAAGGTAAGCACCACCTAAAGCCTGCAACTCAACCCACTCCTGTGGCCAACCCCCCTGCCCCAGCCCTGATCGCCATCCTGCCCTCTGAATCCCTCAATCCCAGCACAGAGCCCCCTCTTGAATCCCAAATACCTTATCCCCAGCCCCACTCCAGAGACGGCACCCCCAGCCAGAGCCCTCACCCCTCCACACCTCAACCCCCTGCCCCAGCCCTGATCTCCCTCCTATCTTCCACACCTCTGGGTCCTAGCCTGGAGCACCCTCCCGCACCCCAACCCTAAACCAGTCAGGTGAAAATGAGTGAGTGAGAGGGTGGGGAGAGCGAGCGACAGATGTGGGAGAGTGGAGTGAGCAGGGGCAGGGCCTCAGAGGAGGGGTGGGGCAGAGGGTGGGGCAAGGGTGTTCAGTTTTGTGGAGCTAGAAAGTTGGCAATCCTACTTTAACATTCTCTGCTCAACTAAAGTGTTCTCTCCACTCTCTCTCTCAAAATAATTCCCCCTTTTAAAAAATCCAATGGGAAATAATAGCATGAAATACAGAAATAAATCTTGGGGTTTTTGGTTAATCTTTTAATAAGTTCCAGTTGTAGTATTTAAAGAAACTTGTAATTAACTGGTTATTACACTGAAACATGATTCTAGAAACATCTCCACATATTTCTTCTAATAATAGTTCAATTAATATTAGAGTATAAATGATACTCTAGTAGAGTCCCCAATGAAGTGATCAGACAGCAGAGTGAATGCAGGATGTCACTGTTGAGAGCAGCCATAGTAAAATATGATGGGTTGGGCATTTAGCAGGCTCACTGACAGTCAATGGACTACAGCCGTCGCTTTGTGACACTCACGGGAACTGAAACGACCACTCAACCAATCTCCAAACAGATGGGAAAATTTCATTGTGAAAAGACATGGCCACACGTGGAGAAGGAAGGGCCAGGATACAAGAAGAATGTAAGACGTGTTCTGATCGGCACAATCTATACGAGGGCTGAAGGACCGATATATCATGGTGATCAAGGTGAACACTTTATTGGCAAAAGGGGAACTATAATGTGTAATCAAAGCTAACTTACTTCCCCCCTTTAATATGTTTACAAAGCCCATGTAATAATTTGTGTTAGCACCTGATCCTGAATACGCCCCACATATGATATTTCCAAAGACTGAGCCCTCTGATTTGCCTGAAAAATGTGTTCTGACTTTTTCTTATTACCAAGTATACGTAAATACTTGTTTCCTTACTTATTCCTTATACAGGAAAACTCCCTCGCACTTAACTACAATCTTTGTCTGAGCAAAGACTGCAGGGTTCTCTCTCTGTATTGTGTTTTATTGGGCAGATTCTCAGCTACAGCCAAAGGGCACAGGTGAAGGGATGCTTTGCAAAGGTGGTTTAAAGTTTAACTGGCCCAGTATAAGCTTGGTCCTCTGATGGCATAAAACCAACACGAGGGCTCGGACACTGTTCACCTTCCCTGCAGCCAGGTGTCACGCTACTGGCTATGCACGGCTATGAACCTGCAACTACTTTGTGTGGGCAGTTTCCCCTGCACAAAGTTAAAGCAGCATCAGGGATGCTGCAACTTCTATCAGGCTGCCAGAGGTTGAATGAAAACACAGCCGAAGACCATCATGGTCCTCAGCCATGACCCGATTTTACCTAGCCACCCCCTCTTTTGCATGGCCTACTGTCAGTGGGGAGTACTGGTGTAATCTGTCCCTAAATTTTATTGACCCAGGGAGGACTACCCCAATGTAAAGGGGGGATACACTGGTAGCATAGAGCTGACAAAGAGGCTCTTTTGCCACTCATCCTCCCTGCTGACAGTATGGCAAACAAAAGAGGGGTGGCTAGATAAAAGTGGGTCCTGGCTGTGGCCCACGACAGTCCTTGGCTGTGTTTTCATTCAACCTACAGCATGTGTGGCAAACCCTACCAAAAGAAACCAGACTTACATAATGGAGGAATTATTAATATAAACAAAGCATTTAAATACATGGCCACTTTATACTAGCTCTTAAATACCATCTATTTCTTTTTCAATCATATTTATTTTTGCATGTGCAGCGAGCGAGGGCTGTGCATTCAAACAACCAGACCAATTTATCACAGGAATTGGAGATCTGAAAAAACTATTTAGTCATCTCCCAGTGGCGTCCAATACGTTCGTCACTAGCCACATGTGGCTAATAGGCTATTGAACTGTGGCTAATGCATGTGGCTTTTTATAATGTGGCTAATAAGAAAAATTCAAAACCACAAGTGTGGCTAGCATTGAATTTCTATTGGACACCACTGATGGATTATCCTCAAGCCAATGTGGGATAATTCCCTACAGTCTGATTTCTAACATTTTCCCAACCTAAGTACCTCTAAAGATTGGGCTTTCATCTCATTTCCTTTGGAAGACTGAACAGATCCCATTTTTCCTGATAGTCACTCTAAGTTTTCCTTCATGTAGTTTTATCCATATTTTATAAAATTTTATCTTCCCCTCTATGCACCATCAAAACCACTATTCCTGCCCATCTCTCTTGCCCTTGTAGAAATAAACACCCCAGACAATATTCCAGCACATTTTACTTGGAGGTATTGTCATGATTTGGTCACAAAATAATATTAGTCTGTCTAGGGGATACCCACTCGAGCGATGACCTAGAACACAAACACAAGCTACTTTCAGTCATTAAGATCATTCACACTTGAATGAAAATATACAAGGCACCACATACCTTGAAATTCTGCATGAAACTGTAATCCCACTGAGGGATTCTAGTAACAGTGAGAACCACTACTGTGTTTTGTTTATGTCCATAAGTGGAATTACTACCTTAATTTATCTACATTTTAGAGGTACGTTCTTATTAAATCACGGTTAAAATATCTCTCTTCTCCTGCTTAATGTCTTATCTTCCCCTCAATCTCATCTCCTGTATCTCAGGTTCTGCAGTTCTGAATCAATAATAAGAATGTACACATACTTTTAAAAGATCATTATAGATACCCAAGAATTATTCCTTTCCTTTCAAAGCTTCTTTTTGCTCTATAGGTGTATTTTCCACCCAGTGAAACAGGCACCTATTTTTGCTGTAACTGGTGACTGTGTGTGTGTGTGCGTGCGTGCGTGTGCGTGCGCAGGTGCGTGCATGCACGCGTGTGCGTAACAGAGGTAGATCTGCTTGTAAGATTCTCTGGCAGATTGTAAATTCTACTCGCAAATTGTTCTCTCAGAAGAAAAAAGTTTCTCCTCCCGCCCACCATGATTAGAGATGGTGCATCTCTGAGATACTGTGGAGCAAGAGCTGGGACTGATTGCAGGCTGGTTTAATGCCACTCCTAATGACAACGTGTGAAGATTAGGAAGTTGTCAGAATCACATATCGGCAAAGGCATGGGATTGCTTTGTGAAGTCAGTTTGAATTAATTAATGGGTAGCTTCCCTTTGATATCACTTTGATATTTGGCTGCAGCTGGATAAAAATCAACCACAAAGGAAACATCATTGTGTTTATCATTGCTTAGTACTCTGTTTAGCCAACTGTTTTCTATATCCAGTGGTTGCCTTATTAAATTGTCCTGGCATGGTGCATGAGAAATAAGATTTTATTATAATAAATGGAGTTGTGGTGGCATGCTTTTCAATGACTGCTCCTCTCCACTGCTGAAGATGCTTCCTGAATGTATTCTGGGAGCAAAATCATTAAGAGATTCCAGCAAGGCTGCAAGTGGAACAGTGTACAGCTCCAGAATAAGAGCAACGCAAGCCTCCACATTCAAATATATCCTCATAGTTCTTTTCCAGCTGAAATGCACATAAATCCTTTAACATTACAGCTTTTTGCTGATAGAAAGTACGTAGTGATAACAAGAGGCGCATGTTGACAACACACCATATTGGGCTGCAGCCTCAATGGGTGCAAAATGGAGCTACACTGGTTTACGTCCGCTGAGGATCTAGGCCCATAACCCAAACACTGAACTAAACAGTATTCGGTTACATTCCCCAGTTCTTCTGAAAGCTCAGATCTCCAGGAGTACACCTAGCTATATCCTCGGCTATGTTTTTGGGATGGGCATCCAAAACACAGCCTTCCTATAGCTGACAGGCCAACTCTGACATTTCTTTCACCTTTTTCTTTATCTGAAGGTTTCGGATGTCTACAGGGACCATCCCATAAACAGGGCTGTACTGCAGACAGACCCTTTCATCCAGAAAAATCACAAAAAGGGCTCTCTAAACTGCATATGACACATCAGGATCACTTGACAGCCACTGAAGTATAGCAGTGTCGCCAAACTCTGGGTGGAATGTAGCAGTCATTCAGCACTAGCAATATTACTCAAAGGTTTTTTGCAGTGGAAGTGAAGATTAAATTCTCCTACTGAATTTGGAGAGGGAATATTTAAGTAGCCATGCCTTAATTACCCCAAATTGTAATTTAAAAGCAGGCGCTGGGATGAACACTCTTGCTTTTTTTAGAAAGTGCTATCTTTAAAGTGGGATCTTTGATGACTACTAAGTGGGCATGATCTAGGTTTTACTTCTCAGCCAGTATATGGCATCTTCGAATGGCACCGTGCTCCCTAGCAACTTGCGGGAGCACTGGTTTATTACTGGTTCAGATGGGGGATGCCAGCTACTGGATCACTAACACTACTAACATGTAGAACCTTTGATTGCCCTTGGAGGTCTTCCTCACAAGGAATATTCGGACCGTATTTCATGAGATCTGATGAGCACACAGTGTCACAGCCAACAACCATATAGAAGAGCCCTTTGAAATAAGGCAAAAGTACCTGGCAGACCTGGTCCCAATGACAGAAGTGTGTTGCACATACAATAAAAATCCCTTTGACAGTCTGGGGTTGTGACCACTAAGCCATGCTTCCCAACCAGACTCCGAGTGGGGACCGTTACAGGGCCTACAGAGACTGCTACCAGTGCCTCTAATCAGCAGTGCAGGGACACAAGCATGCCTACGGTGGAGCATCCTTAGGGACATTGCATGAAGTAGTATTAGCTTTTCTGCTTTTTTTTTTTTTTTTAAACCAACACTTTCACATAGAAATAATGAACTTAAGTGTAATTAGAATTTTATAAATTGCATCCACTATGGTCCTTCTCCGTGAACTAGAATAGTTTGTGATACAATTTCTGATATAACATTCATTCAGAAGTTCAGAGTCATTGTTTACAATACTCAAATACTATTAGTAATGTTGACGTCAAGACAGAGTACACAACAGAGGGCTTTATCTGTTTTGCTGATATGCATGGTATATCAACTTCAGCTTGTATTCCCTTGACACTGTTCTTTGTTCTCTGTCAAGAGAAGATACTATCCTGTAAATGATACCTAAAAGCACAAGTTTATTTGGATGATAAAAATTCTATTATATGACAAGGATTTTCAGAGCTAAAGGAAAAATGATACTAATCAAGAATAGAAAGAAGCTATTAGATCCTGGCTTATGCTGAAATTTTTTTACACAGATATATCTATATCTATATATGCATGCCTTTAAATGATTTTATCCTCCTGAATATGATTAAAACCAGAAAAGCCTTGAGACATCAGCTGGTGCTATGTTCTTCTTCAAGTTCCTTTGTTGTTGTTGCTGTTAAAAAAAAAAGTCTTGGAGTATTGCAAAGTACATCATTAACTTATTAATTTCATAATACAAAGGAAATCTGGTTAAAATAGTGATGCTGCAACTTTAAATTACAGAACTAGCTTGGTATTTAATGAGAGATTTAGCACAGTGGGGTTTCTGTTAAATTAAGTTGTGCCTTCACATCACAGAGGGAAAACAGGTGTATATTGGTTTAGAATTATGGAAATGTTGACTAATTCCAAGGCTTGTAATCAAACAGCACGGCACCCGGCAATATTTTCTTCCAAGAATCTGCATCAATCATTTGTGTCTGGCCCCATTTTCTTCATGTCCATTAAAAGGCTGAAACTCAAAGGAGCAGATACAACATCTATGTTTTCATCTCTCTGCTAAGGATGAGAATTACCAAGTAAAACTATAGTAAAAAGAGCCGAGTACAGTGCATTGTGAAGCTAAGTTGAAATGGATAGTGGAAGATACAGCAAATGAATGTAAAACAAAGCCCAAGTATCAAGAAGCTTTTCTGGTTTTCATATGGGGCCCAATACAAAACCCACTGAAGTTGACTCAAGGCTTTCCACTGTGGCCTTTGGATTAGGCCCTCATTTAGAGGATGAGACATAGGAAGCACAAAAGCAATTCAATTAACCTAAGAACCTAGAGAGTCTTTTGGTTGCAGATGTCTTTTACTACTAACTTTTACCACACACAAACAAAATCTAGTATTACAATGAAGCAGGGTGAGGCAAGATGTCAAGCACATACTGGTCCCAATTTTCCCCTGGTGCAAATCCAGTTTGGTGCCCAACGGCAATGGGAGATGGTTCCGGTTTGTGCAGAAAGAGATTAGGTGCCTGTTCAACCATGAAATCTGTATGCTGGGTCTTTCACATTCACATTCACAGCTAATGTGGCCTGATCCAAAGACACTGGTGTTAATGAGATTCTTTTCACAATCTTAGTGGGGGTTAGATCCGGCCCACAGCAAAACTGGGCTGGGTCTCCAATTAAAGGGAAGTAGAATCCAATGTTCTCAGTTTGCAAACTGCAGCTCCAGACTGAGTGAATCCTCATGACTTACAATGAAGTCGTTTTGTGAAAACACTGCCTCAGCGTAACAAGGTTTTACCACCTCTATAAAATATTAGCATACAGCATATACAGACTAGAGTAGAAAAATGTGTGCATCCAACACCAGTGATAGATCTATGCCTGGATTATTCTATTTTCCTTTAAAAATTAGGTGCAACTTGTGCTCTGAAAGTAAAATCCAGCATTGCCCTAGCATTTTGAATCACGTGATTATGTGATAATCTCACCTTTCATTTCTGGAAAAAGAGATAAGTTTCTAACACTAAAAATAGAGAAAAACGTGGAAATGTGATCCATAAAGGTTGAAAAACTAGAAGGCAAAATTTAAAAAAGAATCCAAAATCTACTGTTTTTAACATGTGTGTGATTTTTGAGCCAGTCTGATACTCTTTGAATGCTTGGCAACACTGATAAAAACAGTCCAGACACCAGCCCCACAAGGACTGGTACAAAGAAGTGGGAGATGCAAATTGCAGCATTTAGCTACTGGCCCAAGTAAGGAGCTGGGCAGAGCTGAACCACACATGAGGGGCTCAGGGAAGGATTGTGCCTCTATGAGAAGTCTGACATGCCGACTGAACTCTTTTTGTGGATGGAGCAGGCTGCATCAGCAGCCCCTGCGGGGACTGGCTCACACTACAGCCTGGTGTGCAGGGAGTGTCGGAAGAGGCCCTTTTTACTTCACGCTCCATTTAGGGCACATTCTGAGGCTTCCTCATAAGCTGGGAGTGCAACTTTGACAGGCTCTTCTGTGGGCTGCACAAAGAGAAAGGAGGCTCGGCGGGGCAGTCCCTGGAGTCAGAGATGTTATAACAAGGAACAAAGC
This sequence comes from Dermatemys mawii, assembly GCA_007922305.1. NCBI lineage: Eukaryota > Metazoa > Chordata > Testudines > Dermatemydidae > Dermatemys > Dermatemys mawii. Next base: position 8,479,287 of record ML677341.1, on the reverse strand, counting down.
TTTTCATTTATTTCCCCGCATCTGGGCTAGAACTTAGAGGACTGCCCAGTGCTCTCTTGCTCAGCGGCTTCCCCTTAAAACTAAAGGAAGATATCCATTCTGCTATTGCAGGACTTTTGTGTCACAGCTATTTCACATTTAGATCATCAGATTGGCTTAAATATTTAGCTGTGACACCCTGAGTAAGGTCCCCAGACCTGGAGAAGAGCTCTGTGTAAGCTCAAAAGCTCGTCTCTCTCACCACAGAGGTTTGTCCAATAAAAGATACTACCTCACCCATGTCGTTCTCCATATATCATTTTCCCTCATAAATTCCATGACTCTCCCAGCTGTGTAAGATGGACCAGCCAGATCCTTATTTTTCAAATACATGGAGTTGAATTCACATGCAGCACATGGGAGCTAAAGAGGAGGGTTTTTTTGCCATGTATCTGTTAGATCAAATGGTGTGAAACCTAAACTTATCAACTAGTGCTATATTTTTACTGTGCCTTTTGTCTTCATTTTTGTATACTGCAAACAAATACTAGAGTTTTTTATTCCACATATGACCAATACTCAGCTGTATCCAACAGAATGATGTAAAATATTAACTTGACTGATTGGTTAACTCCAAAGACTTGCGGTTATCAAGTTACTACCTCGAAATGTGCTGATTATGACTGTAATTTAGAATTTAAAGATTACTTATTACATATTACACAAAAGCGACAGATCACTAGTACAACTGTATCTATTATAACTGTCAGTGCAATGTGTTAGTGGTTACAGATTGCTGAAAAACAAAATAAAATGGGAGAACATTTGAATACAATTACATTATCATATTTTCTAATGTACATAAGGACACAGCCATCAAAGTAATTGCTGAGTATTGTTTAGAAACCATTATGCCTGTGCTGGCTACATTTTGTCCTTTTCCACCCATCATCCTAAAAAAAATCCAAAAACAATAAAAACAAAAAAACCTCACCAAACAAAACAAAACAAAAAACCCAGACACTTAGGAAAAAAATAAATCCTGGTTTGTGAAGTTTTGTTTTCCTATTTGCCCTTTTTTTCCAACCCCCTCCTCTCCCCAAAAAACCTCAGTCCACCTTACACTTCAGCAGCTGCTGCTACCCAGGAGGGATCACTATTATTTCCTGCTAAGGGACATTCTGTATAAGAGCACTTTTCTTGCAAGCTAATGCCATCGCCACTGGACTGGCCAATTGACATAGCTACTATATGTGAACTATCAGGTCAGCAACACTTCTTCGAAAAGAACAAAGTCATTTTTGGCACTAAGAGCCTATAACTAGCATCTTCAGAAAAGTGGCTATTTTGCTGTGATAAAGTGATTAGGTTCAAAAAGAAAATGTACTCACCCCAGGTAAAGTTTTAATATTGTGCAATGCATTCTGTGCCTCAAGTGCAGCTTTTCTTGTATAAAATGTTACGAAACAACAACCTAAAGAGAGAGATGAAAAGAAATTACTGACAATGGTCTGCGAGACAATAGGGGGAAAAATGATTGAATGATGCATTATGAAGGCTGAACATGTGAATTATAATGAGACTGCATGAACGTCATGAATCAAAGGAAACTTGTATTGTTTAAAATAAAATAAAATAATAATCATCATTAAAAAAGCCACCCCCACGTGTTGTATCTATAGCACGCCTACACCCTTAGCAGGCCATAACCACTTTGAAATTAAGTTAACCAAAATTCAGTCGACCCCGTGGTGTAAACAAAGTTATATTTTGTAGAGGCTCTCCATTAAAGTATGATTATAAGCACCTTGCAAGCTCAGAGCAGTAGAAATTTACCACAGCAGCCCAAAAAAGTGGGCTTAAAAAGCAGGACCTTATTGAAAGAGACATATATATGCAGGAGCTAAGCTTTTCTGGTAAATTACAATCATGCTTCCTAAGGAGGATTGGGGGTGGGACACTGTGAAACCTGTGATTAGAAGTGCCTCGGTTTAGAGAAGGAATTCAATGTGCCATCTTAGGGACATAATATATTGGAGCCCTCTGCTATCTGTGGATGCTGTTTGGCAGTCTTTGAGCTGCATCTTTCCCCAGTCTTAGCTAAAGGAATGGATTTGTGGGCAAACGTGGCTTAAAACCACCATAGTTCCCTACTCTTCCCCAGGGATCCGAGTTCTGTGCTGTGCCTCCAAAAGGCAATCTCACCCCTGGATTCGATTCCCAGCTCGGCCACAAAACTTCATGTGTAGCTATGAGCTACCAGGTAAGTGCTGTGCTTCAGTTCCTCAGCTGAATGTGTATCTGTTTATTTACATATCTTGTAGGGATGCAAGGCGGGCTATAAAATTCTTAGAGATACTAAGATGAAGGGTGCTACTAAAGTGCAAACCATTATTTGTACAAATCAAGATGCATTATGTTGTACTAGTTTCAGAACACCATCAGCTCTCCACAGGCAGTTGCAGAGGGTTCAGGATCCTTTGGGTGGTGAATGAGGACTAGCATGTTGACTGCATCCTTGGCTGCTTACCAAGATGGTGTGACCCCCAGTATTCCAGTTTCCATTCAGTCATTCAGCATAGACACAAGTGGTAAGCAGGATGTGGACAGAGACGGAACAAAATACAGCTAGTACAGAATCTTAATTAGTAGAGATGGCTACCATCCCAGTCTAGAAAGAAGGTTGGAATCTTCAGAATTCTCCCTCCTGCCACCTCTCTCTTGCTTCAAGCTACAGATTGTGCTTTGAGGGCTCTCTGGGGCTTTGCATTTGGGCCAGCTACAAATGTTACCTTTATAACAAGCAAAGGTAATCGTGTTCCCAGCCAGAATACATGGGGGACCTTATCCCCTAACACAGAAATGCACTCACAGGCAATACAATATACTCACACAGGCAGGCAATGCAGATTTATCACAGTCAGGAGAAACAGCATTTCACAAATGAAAGCCAGAAGATCCCCTTAAAATTTCACCATTTACAAAAGAGCCCATTTGGTAATGATTTCAGTCATTTGTGGGTCATTCAGCAGGATCATTCAATCAGTCAGCAATTGATTGTTAGCCGCTTGTGCTTTTTACAGGAGTTCAGAGTTTTAAAATCTTCCACTGAGGGCAAGGCTTCTGATTTCAGATTATTTTACTCCAGAATTAAACCTGTATTTGTTCCATTATTCAATAATACAACATAGAAATGCAGCAATGATTTTTTCCCTATTTTATCCAGCCAATTTTACATCACACTGTCAATCATAGCTTCTTGGGTTAGTTTTATTTGTTTAATACATGGACTCTTGACCTGGGGGCTCTGAATGGATGCCCGGGGTCCATGATTGCTATGCTCCTTCCCATGTTGCTAGATGAGAGTGGGGCCCAGCCTAAATCCCAGATGGATAGGAAGGGAATCTTGGGGTTATCCTAATGTGATGGAGTGCTAGGAGCCTACAGCTGACCCAGCATTCTGATCACTATGGCTACGTCTACACTGCAAAAACCTCAGGCCTATGGCCACGAATCTTAGAACCCCGATCAACTGATTTGGGCTTGTGCGACAGGGCCTAAAATAGCAGTGTAGATGTTCAGAGTTGGGCTGGAGCCTGCAATCCGAGACCCTCCCTGTTCACTGGGTTTCAGAGTCCACGTTTACACTGCTATTTTTTAGCTCAATAGTGCGAGTCCAAGTCAGTTGATCTGGGCTCTGAGACTTGCTGCTGTAAGTTTTTTCTTGCAGCGTAGACATGTTCTACCCCCTGCAGTGGATTTAACTGGGGATGGATGCTCAGAGAGCAATCACCCCATCAGCTAGGAACACTAAGGACAGGATGGCAGACTGTGCAGGATCTCAGGACGATGAGATATTTCCCTCTCCCTCCCTGGAAAGCGGGTCAGGTGGGAAATTTAGGCCATGTCTACACTAGCAGGCTTACAGTGACACCTGTACCAATGCAGCTTCACTACTGTACGTTCACTCAGGTAGCCGCTGATGGGAGAGAGCTCTCCCCAGGGCCGGCTCCAGCTCTTTTGCTGCCCCAAGTGGCAAAGTAAAAAAAATAAGAAAACTCGCAAGTCACGCCGCGAGAGCTGCCACTGAAATGCCGCCAAAGATAGAAGAGCAAGAGAGGAACCCGCCACCGAAATGCTGCCAAATGATGAAGAGCGAGGGAGAGACCCGCTGCTGAAGCACGTGGAGTGCCACCCCAATAATGGACAGAAAGTTTGAGACCCTCTAGAGTAGCACGCTGGCATTGGCCCCATGAGCTTGCATCTGAAAGATGGACACAGAAAGACAGAATATATTAGGAAATTATCATGGGCTTTGTCATAAGTATAAAGTAGCCTAGAATTAGTGTTTACCTGTAAGGGGTTAAGCTAAAGGTAACCTGAGAGGTGGACAACTGACCAATGAGAAATTCCTCAAGAGACAAAGGATTTTGAGTTTCAGTTTCTCTCTGGGGGTCTCTCTGTTCAACTCGGCTCTGGGATGAATCACAGCTATTTCTTTCACTGTAACTATAAGATTTCTATCAAGTACTGTAGTCAGTAAGTTTACCTTCTTTTTATTACTTGGAGGGTTCTCAGTGGTGAGTGTTGGCTGGGTGCTTCTTGATATTGTAAGATTCAGCAGAGATATCAACAGTAGGAGAAAGTTGCCTCAGGGAGAGGTTTGGCTTCTTAATTCTTTTGTTGATTATGGTAGATGCTGTTCTATTGATGGTGTGACAAAGTTCCGAGTCTGTATTTGTGGGTCCTGCGCTTCCTGGCAGATTTAGGGGCCTCAGAAACTCATCCAGACCCCAGAGTGACCTCCTTTTCTCAGTAAGTAATTAGGGGAGACAGAAAGGGGGGAGCCCGGGCCCGCCCTCTACTCCGGACTCCAGCCCAGGGACCCTAATAGTATCAGCTAAGATGGCTGACCTTTTAGGCACAAAACACAATACAATTCCCTGGGCTACTTCCCCACAGCAGTCTCCGCTTCTTCAAACTCCACTTCACCCTTACCTCAGGGCCTCCTTCCTTCTGTATGATATGTTGTCCAACACTGAGTCTCACCAACAGCATAAACTTCCTTCCACAGCTCCTGACACCCACAGCCCACCTGACTAACTGGGAGGTTTTTATCTGGTTTCAGCCAGTCCCTGATTGGCTTCAGGTGTCCCAGTCAGGCTAGCTGTTTCTACTCCTTTCTAGAAGCTTCCTGATTGGCCTGGAGTAGCCTTTGTTTGGCTATCCAGGGAACAGGGACCTATACATCCTGAGGCTGATATACCTGCCTTCCAGCACTCTCCTATACCCTTCTGGTCTGACTCCATCACAATGGTTATAAGGGATTTATTCTTTTCTTTTATTAAAATTTTTATTTTAAGAATCTGACTTCTTTTTTTCCATTGTGTAAGATCCTGGTTTTGGATCGGGCACGTCTCGCAGGATCAGGCGAGGTTTGTTTTTTTTTCTCTTAAGCTTCCCAGGGAGGGAATAAGTTTGGGGGTTTTGTGGAAAGAGAAAGAGGGGCTTCAAGTGGCCCATGTCCAATAGTTTTTTGAGACATTCTCACTTGATGGTGGCAGCATATCAGTTCCAGACACAGAAGAAGTTGTGTTCTGGGGAAAAACATTTTAACCCAAGCTGGTAAAATAAGTTTGGGGGGTTATTTCCTTTTTTCATGCGGGTCCCCACCTTTGTACCCTAGAGTTCAGAGTGGGGAGGCAATCCTGACAGGCTTGTCACTTGTAGGCTTCATGAAATAAAAGTGTTTTAAGGGGTATCTGTAAGAGGAGAGAGGATAGCGATTTTGTGAAGAAAAAATGGGAGAATATAGCAGTGTAAGAGGCAGCATGGAAATGTGTTAGGCAGGAGGTCAAAATTTATGGTCAAAATGGTCCCTTCTTACCTTAAAACTTGTGGCTTTAAAAAGGCCCAAAGATGAAATGCTCCAATTACATCTATTTAAATCATTTATTTTTTTGATTAAAAATCATCTCTAATGGACAACTGACAAGAGTTGGTGATAATTTGGGCAGAACTATCACAGTTGACAATGATTGGGTCTGAACAGATCAGCTACGGAGGATGAGGGTTGGGGTGAAGAGAAAAACAGACTGGCAAAAGTCCACAAACTCCCAGAGGAAATTTTACACCTCAGCTTAGGGAATTGTCAAGAGGAGTTCACCGATGGGTGGCCCCATCTTGAACTGCTGTAGTTCCACAGAGCAGACCTGGATTTGAACATGGTTTCAATGTAAAATTCCTGCATCTCGATGGTATATGAAGGAATGTACCTCAATATCTGGCTCTGGAGGCAGCTCAGAGTCATGTGAGTTACCTGCAGATATCTAGGGAGGGATTATTCCTATCTAAAAGCAAGAGGGTATTTTGTAAGCCCCTCAGACTCACACCCTCTGCATCCCAGGTAACTGGAGGCCTGAATGAAAATTCCTCAGGTCAGGGCAACTGTCAAGGTAAATCCATTCTGGGGCTTGGCAACCTTGACAGTATCTGATGCGGAAGGTACTGTGACTGCCTACCACAGACCAACATTTAACTACTTTAACTCTGAGGTAAATCCAGGTGGGACTGCATCTTCTTGATTGTGGAGAAACTGTAGAATCGCTAACACATGAAAAATAAAAAGAATATTTTCGCTATTTTGGTGCAACAGCTGTTTGAGCTCTTTTGGTAACAGCTTTACAGTAACACACACACTGTTGTTTACATACCAAGAAGAGACATTGAATGGAGCACAAATGTCAACCTTCCCAGGTCTCCAGTGTCCTAATAACATCAGTCACAATGTCCTGGCTGTGGTGCAAGATGTTTGATTGAACAAAACTGAACTGCCATCACACCAGAAAGGGTATGATGGCAAAAAACAAAATGTCTGAGAAATGAAGGACAAAAACTGAGACAGGAAGCATCTCTATTTCCCCAAACTTCTAAGGGCGAAATGCTCAGATAGGTTCTCCAAAGTGTGCAACATCAACACCTCTGCCTCACCAAAATAGGGTCTCTTATCTCAGATGCGTTTTCTTTTTCGTTAAAAGCAAATTTAATGCTAGAAAAAGACCTCAAGGATCTCAGTTTCAAGGAGCGATAAGGTGGTTCATTCTCCATGACATACTCAATCTCTGCCCTTCGCTGAGGCTGCCAAAGGCACCAACTAGTGCCAATGGTGGAGGTCCTCTGTTTATGAATAAGAACATAAGACCATAAGAAAGGCCATACTGGGTCAGACCAATCTAGCCCAGTAGCCTGTCTACCGACAGTGGCCAATGCCAGGTGCCCCGGAGTGAGTGAATCTAACAGGTAAAGATCAAGTGATCTCTCTCCTGCCATCCATCACCCCCCCCCGACAAACAGAGGCTAGGGACACCATTCCTTACCCATCCTGCCTAATAGCCATTAATGGACTTAACCTCCACGAATTTATCCAGTTCTCTTTTAAACCCTGTTATAGTCCTAGCCTTCACAGTCTTCTCAGGCAGGGAGTTCCACAGGTTGACTGTGTGCTGCGTGAAGAACTTCCTTTTATTTATTTTAAACCTGTTGTCCACTAATTTCATTGGGTGGCGCCTAGTTCTTCTATTATGGGAACAAGTAAATAACTTTTCCTTATTCACTTTCTCCATACCACACACAATTTTATATACCTCTATTATATCTCCCCTTAGTCTCCTCTTTTCCAAGCTAAAAAGTCCTAGCCTCTTTAATCTCTCCTCATATGGGACCCGTTCCAAACCCCTAATCATTTTAGTTGCCCTTCTCTGAACCTTTTCTAATGCCAGTATATCCTTTTTGAGATGAGGAGACCACATTTGTACACAGTATTCAAGATGTGGGCGCACCGTGGATTTGTATAAGGGCAATAAGATATTCTCCGTCTTATTCTCTATCCCTTTTTTAATGATTCCTAACATCCTGTTTGCTCTTTTGACTGCCGCTGCACACTGCATGGACGTCTTCAGAGAACTATCCACGATGACTCCAAGATCCTTTTCCTGATTAGCTGTAGCTAAATTAGTCCCCATCATATTGTATGTATAGTTGGGGTTATTTTTTCCAATGTGCATTACTTTACATTTATCCACATTAAATTTCATTTGCCATTTTGTTGCCCAATCATTTAGTTTCGTGAGATCTTTTTGAAGTTCTTCACAGTCTGCTTGGGTCTTAACTAGGGATCTGTTCAGTGAGTTTGGAGTGAAACACCCTTCTGCCAATCTAGGTAAACAGGACACCAGCAGAATATATTGATTCATGTTGTAATGGCTGCATCCTCTGCATTTTCAAATGATGGTTTCAAAGCTTCAAAATATAGAAAAAGAATGTGAGATCCCTAAAATCATTGGAGGAATTAGGGGAAACACTGGAAAGATTATGCTGTTTTTTTTGGAGTGGGGTTCTTTTTTTTTTTCAACAGCAAAACAAATGCAACTTTCCTCACGCACGTGGTTACAGCAGCCAGTTCAGAACCCCAGTCTGGGATTTTCAAAAGCATCTAAGTAGCTTACTCCACTAACTTTCAATGAGACTTGTGCCTCTGTCTGTTAGATACCTTTAAGGCCAGGTCTACACTACCTGCTAGTGATCAATTGATCGGGGATCAATTTATCGCATCTAGTTTAGACATGATAAATCAATCCCCGAGCACCCTCCCCGTTGACTCTGGAATTCCACCGCCGCGAGAGGGAGAAGCGGAGTCAACAGGACAGCGGCAGTGGTCGACTCGCCACCATGAGGACGCCGAGGTAAGTCGACCTAAGATATGTTGACTTCACCTACGCTATTTGCGTAGCTGAAGGTGTGTATCTTAGGTCGACCCCAACCCCCAGCGTAGACTTGGCCTGAGAATACCATCTGCACTGTAGAACGTGAAGAGAAAGGTGCAGATCTGCTCAAAGATGCCACTAAAGAAGTGAGGGCTTCACTGGACTGCAAATATCTCAGCAGATGTCCATGGAACAAAGCCTGAGGTGATTTTTCAATCACTTCATGACTTTATCACTTTCTCCCAAATCAAACAAAGGCAAATTACTCAGTGACCACTATTTATAGGCCTAGTTTCAAACAGCTGAGTAGTACAGCCTCCTTCACAAAGGAACTGCCTGGAGTTGTGAAGGACATCTTCCACAGCTTCCTTTAATGGCACTGGAATCTATGGAAGAGGCATAATCACGATAGCGCCACAACTGATCTCATGACATCTCTTTGCTATGGTAGCTGAAACTCTCTAGGAAAAGAGTGCCACTGGCCATTTACCAGGCATGGACCATCAGGGAAGCCTGGGAGCCGAAAATGACACCCTTACAGTGTGGAAGTATTGGCGGGAATGAGTCTCTAAGACACTCAGGCTAAGACTACAAACACCACAGTGGCACAGTTGTAACTATGCTGCTGTAGTGTAGACGCATCCTTCACTGATGTAGTTCATTGCTGCGTCACAAAGAGATGAGTTCGATAGATGGAAGAAATATTTTGTCAACCTCGCTGCATTTACGCTGTGGGGTTAAAGTCAATCAAACTATGGAGCTCAGGGTGCAACATTTTTCACAGCCTTAAGTGACATGGTTAGGTCAATCTGATTTTTAAATACAGATGAGGCCTAAGTAAATTCGTGAGTTCATTACCGCACTTGCCTCCTTCTCCACTTGATCACAGACGCTGGACCAGTACTCAACAAGCAACTCTCTGGCTTGATCCGACTTACCAAAACCATGCCCCCTTTGGTTCCCCACACTGTGACCGGAAGCACAGCATTGCAGACAATAAGTCATGTGGTGGAAGTTCCCAACCCAAAACCTAGAATGCAGTTTACAACACCTACCCTCCCTTGATACTGAGGTTATCCTCTGGTTACAGAACCTGGACACTGACCCCTGGCATTTGCGCACAGGAGAGAATCATTACACCAGGAATTACATGCTCAAATGAGGATGGAAATGTCCATTTAGCTTTTGGTGTGAAAATGCTCTTTTAAGCTCCTGTTTATTCTTCCCCCTTAAACTGAGTTCATAGTTGCCAGGCTATGGTTAATGGGGAGCTATGCATGTGCATGAAGAAGGGAAGATAACCCTTAGTTTTTGGCTGGAATTGTAAAATCCGTTTTCTTATAAGGGCTCTGTTGTAATGATTTGGATCAGAGAAAACGGTAATGCAGATTTTCCAGGTCCAAACAAATTTTTGGGTTAAAAGGAAAAAAAATAGAACAACAACATATTTCTTGGACTGATTTTTGAGTTTTTATAGTTTTGAACTGTCCAAAATCGTCAATTTGGAGCTCCACTGTGTTGTGCATATTATCACCTGCTTCCAGCATCTGAACCATAGCCATAGGATATAGGAATACAAGAGCTTATCAATGTGTCTTCAAAGCCTGCAATAACTTAAAAGTATGAAATCTGCTTTACCTACTAGACTAATAAAATAAACACTTCAAAACAGCTATAATGATTATCTGATGATTGAACTCTGTATTCTTTTAGCAAGTAACGGAATCCTAGCAGACGAATTCAATGCAAGATATATTCACATTCAGGACATCAACAAAGTCATCATGTTGTGAATTGAAAATTCCTTTAAAGGCTGTGTTTGAATTCTAAGGGGCTGACTGATCTAGGGACAGAAGGCCCTGGAAGGCTAAATGAGTGAAATCCTGCTATGTTTCTCTCTTTCTGTGAATGAAGCTCACTTTTGTAAGTGAATTAGCAAGCAGAACAGGTGCTGGCTTCATGCAAGCTTGGAATTTCAACGGGGACACTGGCTTCTTGTCAATCCAGCACAGTTCAAGCTAGATTAAGTCAAAGGAGGGTTTTCTCCAAGAGTTATGATCTTGATTTCTGACCTCACCTCGCACCACATATTTTAAATATTGCATGATGATTTAAAGGGGCTGCATTTATAGGGGTCTCTTGAATTCCAGCTCTTCCTCTGAAGAGTGTGATACGTGCTTCGTGAACCTCGAACAACTGCCTGAACAGCATGACTTTCAGCCAAACACATCATGACCTGCACTTTCATTTTTCAAAAGGCAATTAAGATATAAAAAAGTCTTTCCATTAAAGCCACAGAGAAGACCTATTGCTACAGTAATTTAGGTATGTGCTAGGAGAACAGCCACTTTCAACTGCATTAGATGGAAGTGGGGTTGGGGGGAGTTATAGGGAGGCCTGGGCTAGATTTATATTGTAATATGGATTATTATGCAGTTAGCTAAATTCTAGAAATGATGCCATTCCAATATTCTGAGAGATATTGTGTAATGCCAACAGACCCCCAGTTGCCGTGGGGCAGGACTGAACCTGGGGCCTCTGGAGCTTAGTGCATGGACCTCTACTGCTAACTGGCTGTTAGCTAAGGCTGTAGAGCAGACTCATTTTATCTCTCTTTCTCTTTAAGTAGTCTCAGTGCCACTAGACGTGATAGAACACCACAGCCAGGAGGCACGTGGGTTACATGTGCAAGCCTTCGAGAGTTGCTTTGGTTACTTAATACTGTACCTCTAATCATGCCATACTAAACATAGAGGCATATAAGTGAGGGCTGAAAGGGAAAGATCGGTGATAGAAGCAAAGACCTGCACCAGAAAATAAAACACATTTGGAAGGTGAAATCAGGTTGTGTCTCTGCTCTCACTTAACAGAAAAGGAAAAAAAGGAACAGTCATGGATGCATTATCGCATTATCCCTTAGTACCATGCTATTGCTCTATAATACATTGAGTAACTTGTGTGTAAGATGGGGCCTTTCATTTCAGGGGCAAACAAACAGATAGAACTGCCATATCCTGCAGAAATAAACCCTTTAACGATACCATATTCCAATTAGCTCAGTTTTATAGGGTTTGATATAATTGGCACCCTGATGGAAACCGTATTACCAATCCGGCCACCAGCCAGGAAGCAGAAAAGCCACTCACTCTGAATTGTAACAGCAACAGATTTTACTGTGCTGCCATTTATAATGCTAACATGCTATCGGGACATGGGGAGTGCTACTAGTCCAGCCAGGATGCACCGAATTCAACACTTGTGCTTTCTCTGCTCACTTTCTTCTTCTGGTTATAATGTCCAGGATAGCGATACCAGTTTTATTATGCCCTGAAGACCCCTTAGCGCATTACAGTACCAGTGCACCTGGCCTGTAACAGCCTTGTAACTGGCCAATGAAAAACAATCCCAGGAAGCTCAATTTTTTCTCTCCATTATGACTGCATTTCTGTTAATTGGCCACAAGTCCTAGTTTCCTGTCATCCTTCAGCTGCATTGGGGAGTTCTTTCAGAGGAGTCTTTCCTGTACCCTTGTGAATACAAATGCTCTCTATAAATGTCCTCTGCCTGGAAAATTGAGGTCTTTTTTTGACCTAGATTAAATCTGCTGCATTTTCAAGCCTTTTGGGAAAGCAACTAAGAACTAACGTGCACTGGTTCGTGGGCCGCAACGCTTCCCCATCCATTATTATGTAAATTCTGACTAAAGTGTGACACAGATAGAAAAGATATCAAGGACAAAATTGCTAGAATCTGTGTTTTTCTTTCTTTCTGAAATAAGCCTCTTACATTAAACAATTTTAAATGTCTAATGGTTGCAAAGTATCTGAGGAATTTTAATGTAAATTTTTCACATAGGACAATCATTGCTTTTAGCAGATTCTTGAACTTTCTTGTGGTATGCATAATGAATAGAAAGCTTATGGCTAGTATGCTTGGATAGCAAGGCACCAGTGGTTGCTGTGGAAAGAAACGGGGAATGTTTGATTAGATTCAATTTCTGCAACTTGAAAATATCATTTGACATTCGCAGTGGATGGTAATAGGTAAACAAAAAATTCTGAATTAGATTTTTGCATATTGCCAGGCAGGGTGATAGATGCAGCTGTATGGATACAGTTATCCACTAAAAGGAGAAAAAAAACCCCAAACTGATTGATAACAGCAGTTTCATATAATTAATAACTATTCCAAGACTGAAGGCAACCTCTGCTCTGCCATGGGATGTGATCTTAGCAGCACCGTTTGCAGACAGGAGGCTTCCAAGGGGGAAAATAAACCCTCACAAAGTGCTGCAGCAGTGTTGATAATTCAGCAGGCAGCTCTTTGCCCTCGAGTCAGTGCTGAACCAATGCTCCAGCCCACTGTTAGGAGACAGAATGCTGCTGGAAGCATTCCATGCATAGGCAATGCTGCTCATCCAAGCTACTATCCTCTCAAATGCCTCCTAGAAACACGCTTCTTTTGCAACACTCACAGAAAGCAAGTCAATAATATTAATTGTTAAAAATCCAAATAATTTCCCCCAGTGAATGTAATCTGGTTTGTGTCTGCCCGGTTTAGAATTCTAGCTCTTTGAGGCAGAAAATACTAGTAATTTGGGTCTTAGACGGCACTAAAAATACCATCAGTGCTTATACCAGAGAGGAATAATGATCCAGTGATTAAGCCACTGGGCAGGGAATGAGGAGATCTAGGTTCGATTTCCAGCTCCCCCTGTGAGTTTGGGAAAGTCTCTTAATTCTTCTGTGCTTCATTTCCCCATGTGTAAAATGGGGACAATCATAATTTATTTCTCCCATATTTTATCTGTCTTGCCTATTTATATTCTAAGCTGTTAGAGACAGGGATTGTCTTTTATTACATGTATGTACAATGTGTAGCACAACAAGCCCCTGTGCTCACTTAAGGCATCCATGAGCTAGGAGAATACAAATAATATTATATACACACATCATCTTTTGAATGAGATATAAAAATGGAGGCATTAAGCACTGCATCTTTAAAGTATTATATTTCTCTTATTTGTCCTCTCTTTTTCCTTTTCTTTTTTCCTTTGTGTCACCGAATGAAATTAATAGGCAGCAAGGACACACTTCTTCACACAACATATAGCCAACCTCTGGAACTCATTGCCAAAGGATATTGTATAACTGAGCTCAAAAAAGAACTAGATAAGGTCATGGAAGATATGCTGTCCATGCAAATGGGATCCATCCTGCCCTGGATTGTGTGCTTCCTGGTATCCTGACCTAGCCTGCCTCCTCATGCTTGACTCTCAGTTTGCCCTCTGGCCCTTCTTCCGATATCTGACCTGGCCTGACTCCAGCTTTGACCACTAAGTCAGATCAGCCATGTTCTGTTTGTGACAGCATGTCCCAAAGCCTCTGGATGCTGGGATTGGATGACAGGGGATGGATCACTTGATGATTACCTGTTCTGTTCATTCCCTCTGAAGCAACTGGCAGTGGCCACTGTCAGAAGACAAGATACTGGGCTAAATGGACCATTGGTCTGACTCGGTATGGTCACTCATATTCTCTTCTGTCACATCCTCACTCCCAGGTCTCACACTGTGTCCCACCAGTACTGCCATTCTCCTTTCTCTCCAGTAGCAGGTCACCTGTCCAATGTTTCCTTTCTATCTGTCCCAAGTAAGGGGTTTGGGAATTCTGTCTCTAAAATGAGTTAAAACCCTCTCAGCCCTTCTGCAGTCACCCTCAGAGTTAGCAAACCTGCCCCCTGCTAAATAAATCTCTGGACACTACAGGGAAACCAAGGTTGAGAGTTCAAAATGTTGGAAAAATGAAACACTCCCCATTATCAACCAGTTCCTAAAATGAGTGTGGGCTAAAACTGTATCTTAAAGTCAATTCTCGTGAAAAGGGCCTAATCAAATTGTCTAGTAGCTGGTTCCCTCTGAAGTCTCCTTTAAGATAGCTGGCACCAGTCCGTATCCACAATTTTATCTGCTAAAGCAAATGATTAGAGGTATTAGAGCTAAAATGATCTCAAACCATCCTCAAATTTTAAATGGGTAAGAAGCCCAGCTCGCTGGTATGGAGTTGGGAGTGGAATGTGAGCATCTAGTGGGCTACTTTTGGTTAGCAGAACTGGTACTGCAAGGTGACCCAAATGTTGGGTTAAGGCTCCCAATGCTGATACTTATCAGACCCCTAGACACACAGTAGTACTGAATGAAACACCAGAGCACAGATCTTAGAACTCCAGAATTCCCATGGTTGCTTTCTCCCACCTTAACGCTCTTAAGCGATAAAGGTAAGTCAGAGAAATGCCTGGTGCTTCTCGCTCACAATACCTCCAAACCATTTATTTGTTTGATGACCTTACAATTCAGAACAGAGTTCACAGTGGTCCTGGAGAACCCTGGAGCACAGTCCCAAGTACCAGCCTAGCAGTGGGACAATTCTGCAGTGAGAGATACTCTGACTTGGAGCTGGGTGAAATTTTTCAGCTTAAACCATTTTTAGACCAAAATGCAAATTTCACTGGCACCAAAATTTTGTGAATTTGTGTCACTTTCATCAAATTGTTGGCAAAAAGAGCACAAAACAAATATCCAAAACAGTGAAACCATTTCATTCCTACATTTTCAAACTGAAACATTATAATTTTCTGAATCAAATGGCATTACTTCAATTTTATTTAAAGCATTCAAAACCTAAATGAAATGCTTAATTTTATGCCAAACAAAAACCTAATGTTCTGACCAGAAATGATTTTTTTTTTTCAGTTTGCCACTTTTTTAAAAAAAATTCCTTCCGGATCAAATGAAAATAAATTTTCCTTCTCAGTTTTTCAGAACTTCCAATAAACTAGAAAAAACAGTTGTGCGCACAGCTCTACTCCGAACATCACACATGCTGTAAAATAATCCTTAAATTCCTTCCTAGGAAGTTGCAAGGGGGCAAAAACAAAACCAGAAATAAAAAACTTTTATTTCAGGACTCAACCCTCCAATCCTTCACTATCCAGACAGTAAGAAACAATTTGTAAATATACTGTCACTATGAAAGATCTACGCATGTGTATTGGAATCTAATTTCTCTGGGGAAATAAGAAGCAGGACATTTAGCATGCTAGTCAAAGATCCCTCACTAACCAAATATGACTTCTTCAGAGATATCTTGCTAACTCATTTAACTTTAATTGATAACATCAGGGATTTAACTGCTAAATTTGGTATGTTTTGTCATTGTACTGTTTTCCAGAGCGTCAGAACTGGTTCTCTCAAGAACTTTCGCAATAATTAGTTAATTTTATAGAAAGGGGAAAAAATGAGAGAATAAAAGCAGATACAATATAACCGTAAAGTGCTCTATCTTGTCAAGCAAGCAAGGATCCAGAGGTCCATGTTACACCCTGTTTTCAGAATTACGTTCAGAGGTTTGTGAATTAAAGGGTTTGAATTAACACACATTTCGATTAGCTACAGGTTTCTACAACACTGTCATACCCAATATGGAACTTAGTTTAAATCCCAAATGGGAAATTCAGCTTTTGAAGTATGAAGACCATGCAATTGCCTGCCACCTGCCCCCCCATCATTGCATTGACAGCTCCGGAGCCTGGGCTTGTCTTCCGCAGAAAGCAGCCTTCAGAAGGAGGCCAGATCTAGCAGCAGAAAGCGGTTAAGGAGACAAAATAAGGAGAGAAATAGACAGAGTGCGACAAAAAAGTCAGAAGAAGAGCAGGGAAACAGTGCTGGAACCAAACAAACGCTACCTTTCTGGAGCCTGCTCCTTACAAACATGGTGGGAAGAAGGATAGCCTACTGTTTAAGCCACTAATTTAGGATTTAGGGGACCTGTGTTTAATTCTGCCACAGGCTCTGAAGATCCCAATGGGAGTTAGATGTCTGAAAATCCTAGTAGGTGCGTAGCTATATCTTTAGGCATCTACACACATTAAAAAAACCTGGCCATTAGCCTCTTTGTTCTTCTGTACAATGTTGATAATGGCACTTTCCTGAGTCACAGAGGTGTGGTGAGGATAAATACATTAATGATTGTGAGGTGCTCAAATACGAGTAATGGGGTTCAGAGAAGTACTACAGATAGACAGAAGAGCAGCACAATCTGAAAACCGTGCTTCAGCCTGAGAAAACGGAAGCCCTGCATAATTCCTCCAAAAGCTTGCACCTAAGAAGAGGAGAGATTTAATAAAACAAATACAGACCAGCTGCTAGGACAACAGAAAGGGGATAAAAGCCCAGGCAGGAAATAGTTCCTTCCACTGCCCTCAGCTTTGGCCAAGTACAATGCCCCTCCATCTGAGTGAGGCCATAGTTTACCACGATTGCCCTCAGAGCCAGTTAATGGGCCATATTCTCAGTTGGTTAATCGAGCTACAAAGGTTTACATCAACGTGGATGTGACCCAATATCTGTTACATATCCACTTCAATTCTCTGATCCTCATTTATTTGAGAACGCTCTTTCTTCAAAATGAGTGGAGGTTCCCCTACTTCCCAATTTATACTAAGAACTTCACCATTCTCTGAACGTAAGTTATGCTCCCTGTTCCATTTGCCCAAATAAGACCAAGCTGAAAAGTTACATTTTTTCATAAGTTCAGTGATAAAAACTCTCCAATGTCTTTTGCTGATTTCAAGACATCTGCAGTTTCACTCTAGGAGGGTCATAGCATGTGTCAAATCTATCCCTCTGTATCTGCACCTTCAAGCAACATTCGATCTAAAAAGTAGGGTGACCGGATGTCCTGATTTTATAGGTACAGTCCTGATTTTTGGGTCTTTTTCTTATATAGGCTTCTATTACCTCCCAACCCCGTCTCGATTTTTCATATTTGCTATCTGGTCACCCTATCTAAAAAGATTCATTTCCTCCTAACTTTGTACCAGGGACACATTTATTCCCCTATTAAATCTTAAAGTCAAAAACCAAAAACCAAAACAAAAATACCAAAATCTTTAGTGCTGGCTCTTGAATCTTTCTACTTGGTTGGAAGAGTTCGATGCAGATGGAGATGCAACACCATGTGGAACATCATTTGAACTTTAAGGACCACTCTTTGCTTTGAGCTCTTGATGATGCCCAAGATCTTTCAAAGCAATAGGGTCTGCCTTTGGAGGCTTCAAATGGGGGAGGGAGGAACAATTGAATTGGAAGATGGGGAGGGAAGAAGCCATTGTTAGGAAAACTCTGCAACAGATTTTTTTTATTGCTTGATGCTCCTGAAAACCACCCCCCCACAACCCAACAACAACTGAGTAGTGTATCTGAAGCAGCATATACAGCATTCAAGTGTTTTCCTATTAATTGTCTAGATAAGTAGTAAAATAAATGCAGCAGCAGCAAAGATAAACAAAACACTTTAGCAATAAAACAGTGTATTTGTACACGCACACAAAAACAAATGGCAGTGTCTTATAAGGACTTGGTTTGGAAACAAACAGCACAGAATCTTGCTGACCGTGCTCAGCAATTGCCAGGATCAAGCCCAAAATGTTTGCTAAGCATCTGGTGACAGACTTTTAGCCCAACACAACTCGGGTGTTTTCACTGCCTCCCAGCTCTTGAGGTACTCCAGTTTTAAAAAGCGCAGGCAGATTGGCAGCGTAAAAACTGTTCTGATTAAAAAGAAGCAGGTGATATTTCACACTGCCCCAGCAGCTAAGCTGGAGGAAAAACAGCATCGGGGCAAAAAAGAACTTAACTCAAACTCAGTTTGCTTTTTATTTTCATTTGATGACTCAATTAATGTAAAATGGATGAAGTCAGACACTTGTGCACATAATACATACTGCTGAATAGATAGAAAAGCCAAGATAATTCATGGAGTCTTGTGCTCGTGGTTGGAAAATGAAAATGAACTACTAAAGCTGATAGCATAAATACCAGAGCGAAGTACTATCTTACAAATATATGAAAATAGTTTTCACAGAATAATAAAAATTAGAAATAAAAAAATACAACAAATAAATACAACAAAATCATCTAGATCACTTCTCCCTGACAACACAGATTTGTACTTTTGAGTATAATTTTCCAAAGTTTTATCTTTCCAATATTTCCCAGTATTGAGGTTTTTACCACTTCCCTTGGGAGACAATTCCACAATTTATTAGATTTCAGTGCTAGGAGATTGTTCCTGGTACTCAGGTTAAATTGTCCTTTGGTTAATTTCCACCCATTATTCATAGTTATACTGTATTGAACCACCCTGAATGCTACTATTTTGAAATTTCTATTTAAACGAGCATTTGAGCATATCAAAATTTAGCATATCAAATTTATCAAATATCAAATCAAAATTTGAGCATATCAAAATTGCCTGTCAGGGTTCTTAAATTGTTGATGATCTTTTTCTTGCAACAGGCAACCAGGCAGAATTTGGGAACTTGGCTAGAAAAAAAAAGGTAAAAATGAATGCACCATATTATATATGGGAAACTAATGTTTTAGGTGTGGAGAGATCATCTATCAGTTCAAGGTCCATAACCAATACCATACCCAACCAATCCAAAGCTCAAGACAGTAAATGATATATAGGCCCTGCTGCACTCTAAGCCTTTGTATCTGATACTTGGCACCACTAATCAGAGCAAGATACAAAATAAAGCTGTAGCAGTCTGTTTCCAAGTTATGACAAGAGAAGTATTTGGCAAGAGATGACAAGGCTGTATGAAATGACTGGCACCTTATCAAGACAGGAAGAGAAAGAGGTAAGAGAATGATTGGCAACTTAATCAGGAAGAGAAAGACAAATAGAGAAAGGGAACAAAATGAGTGCCTAAACAGTTCTGTATTGGCTCCTGCTAGCTGTCAAAGGTGGCCTTGACTAGGCAGTGGCAGGAGGGCTTACACAGAAACACATCGGCAGAGCTGATGAAACTATTCAGCGTTCCTTGGCATCAACAGCGTGAGGATCCTGAATATGTCTAATCACTTGCAGCATAGGCATGATTTTCTACAGCATTCTGCCTGGGTCACTGGGGCAGCTGCAGGAATGAATCCAATGCGATGTCACAGATGTGCTTGTGGGAGTTTATTTCACTACCAAAAATGCATAGAGTTTTTGAAGAAGGTCTGGGCTCCAGAGGCAGAGGAGATAGAAAACACAAAAAGGCTCCTTTTACAGGATTTTTCCCTGGCTGATTTTTTTTTGCGGGGGAGGGGCAGATGAAGGGGAGTTTGCTTGTCTCACTGTCCTTTTCCCAGGAAGAACAACATGAACAATTACACTGTTTTGCTAACAATATACCTTACTAAACTTACTAGCAAATTATAATTTTCATGTATACAGGATCTCTGGCGTGAGGATGTTATAGAAATGTTTTTCTCTTAAAACATTCATGCAAAGTATGTTAATATGATGGGATCACTGTCCCTGATGGGAAAACTGAGACCCGCAAGAGTTAGAGTCCAGATTTTTAAATGAGCTCAGCAGCTCCCATGAGGAACACGCAGGGTTGAGCACTTTCAAAAATCTGTGTGTAGATTCATACTATGAATCAGTGGCAGAACTGGGAATACAACCCAGAGATCTGAAGTCCCCCATTCTAGCGAGTAAAACTCTGATTGTGTAAAGGCTGAGAGACAGGGTTCTTGCAGGATTGGGGCCTAAGACTTGTACGCCACTTTGGCTATGCTAAACCTCAAGAAATCAAAGTTCAAGGTCATCTCCAAGCCATGCAAAGCCCTCAGTGTGAATGCAGCATTTCCCCTGGGAGTGAAATTATTTTAGCAATTGCATAATGCAGGTTCTCACTATATTGTATATCACAAGCTCTGATACACAGAGATAACTAAGCAATTGCATGTTAACCGTTTTACGTTTGTCTTAAAAGAACAGATGAAAAGAGGCCTCAGATTAGTCGTGCAGAGTTATCAAAACTGTGGCACTAAATATCAAATGAGCCCAGTTTAAGGTGATGAAACACTTGTGAACTCTGACACAGACTGACTTACAATACAAGGCCTAATATACAATAGGTTAAGATCCAATCAGTTTTTTCATATTAAAATGGGGAGACATGTTCTCCTATCACCCACAACCAATTTTTCCAAAGATTAAGATTCAACAGTAACTTGTAAAGCATGTCGTTGGTAGCTCTGTCAGAATAAAACTTTACACTGGAAGGTATCCCCTACCGAAATTAATTATAGCATGCAGAAAAAAAAATAGACCCGTAAGCATTACACATTATGCTTTAGGGAATGATCTCCACTAGCTGGGATGTGGGTGGATAAGGAATAGTTTCCATCTCTAATTTCTATGACTTGCTATTGAAATTAATTGTGCTAGGGATTAACTAAATTTACCTTATTGGTTCTCTTGCTTGTATGTGCAGAATAGAGATTTCTGGATACCACGAAGACTAACTTGAGGAGATCTACAATTTCCCCCTCTTGATATTATGACAGCTGCTCCTGGGGAATTCCATTTGGCAAGATAATTTGTCCAAAATAGATAATTTGCCCTACTCTTATGGAACTGAGATTGAAATGGCAAAACTGCTGCCTTCTGTTCCTCGGGTGGCTATGACAACATTCTCTGTGTAGCCCTCTATATACGGACTCTCTGTTCTGACGCTACTGGACAAATTCTGCTTTCACTTGCACCTGTGTAACTCTATTGAGGCTGGTGCAGTTACTCCAGATTTAAACTGGTTCAGAATTTGCCCCATCAATCACAGCACTAGGGCAGAAGATTGAAATGTATGGGTTAACAGGACACAGCAAAAGGGACAAGATGAAGCCATTTACAAGACATTATTCCTTTCATTGGGCCTTTTTTTATGCAACACACATGAACAATGGGGTTTTAAATGAAAGTTCTGTTTTGCCATACTTAAGGGTATTAATACTTAGTATGACTGCATCTGTGAATGAAGACATTCAAAAAGCCATTATGTTTTCAACTTAGGTTAATAACAAGGCTATTTTTCCACCCACTCTTTGGCACAGCTGTAATGTTCTTGGCCTCAAGTGGGAGTCAATGTGGAACAAGGATTAGGAAGATAAATGATATGCAACATACAGTGCCAGTTCACATAAAATATTACCAGATTAGAAATGACTGTTCAGTGTCTCAGTGATTACATGACCACTTTTTCCCTTCCAGAGAACATACAGTATGCTGAGCGTCTCACTGCCAATAAAGCTTAGTGCATAGCACCTGGGTAATTACAAATTAATTTTTGAGCTAAGCCTGCCGAGGGGTCAGCCAAAAACTTAAGCAGAGTTTATCCCCTGTACTGTTTTATGCGACGGAAAGTGTAGCCCGATCATTTATCAACATTAGCATGGAGTTTGGGTTACAGAACCATTAGGAAATAAATGGAGGCAAAAAAAACCACCCAATGAGATGCCAAAATCGCGCGTGCTTACAGTGTGGCGAAAACATACCCGAGCTGTCAGGGGAAACGCACATTACACTCAAAAGTAAATTGGACAAAACATTTGAAAATGTGCCGTGAGGAACAGAATAGTTGGAGGGGAGATGGAATGGATGATTTAATGGGTCTTATTCCTTTCTGACTTCCCTAGTTGATTCTACAACACCTAGAAGCTCTGGTCCTGCATCCTTTTACTTACGTGACTAGGAGCTGTAGATGTAATGCTATGCTCTTGGGTGGGGAGGAACCTCTGGTTCTTAATGCACAAACTTCTGCTGCCTGAACCTAAATACCCACATGCTCTGTTAGCTAAGGCTGTAGCACGCTAATTGACTTCTATTTTGTGTCTCAGCCACCAGTAGAGGAAAACAGAGTGCTACACTGAGTGGATTACACTGACGATCTGCAGCTCTCATGATCTGCCCCTAAAGATGCTCAGGCACCACATAGAAGAATGACACTGTCAACCATGTGAGCTTGTTACCCAGTGCTCCTCAATCCTCTAACTGCAATTGGTCCTTTCCTATAGTTCTTTTTAAATGACTGGTCAAGCCTCAGGTTCATTCAGCCCAGAGAAGAGAGAGACCTCCTCCTAACTTTATGTACTTGGCTGATCATGGCCTTATTCCATTACAAAGTTAACGTAAGATTTTCTGTGTATTACGAATCAATAATTCAAGTTGCTTTGACTGCTGGTCACAGTAATTGCCAGATTATCAGCAATATTTCATAGCTGAAATATTTTTCATCTCTAATAATTTTATTGACAAATGTAACAGAGCAGCTGGGCTTTTCTGAGATGGTTAGCTTCTCTTCGCCCTAAACTGCAGTAAACTTTGAAATGGCTGTTTTTAGAATCAAAGCAGCTCTGTATTCTTTGAAAACTATGCAGTTTGTTTATTGATTCAATAAAATATACAAACAGGATTAAGCCATGTGACAAATCCTAAGGATGTGCAGTATTCACTAAATGAGTCACGCCCCCACAAATTGTCCAGCTGCAATGAATGTTAATATTCAATCCTCAAAACAAACAAACAAAACAAAACAACCTTCAATAACCTTTCAAAGGGGTAAAACACTTTGGTTACTTCAAGTAACATGCTAGATAGTGTTATGAAAAACAAAACAGAGGTGGCAGAGGGGAATATCTCTTTGTATGACATTAATTTTTTCATATTTGAATAGCCTAAAATAGAGAGCCAAGTTTTCAGTCTACCTCTTGTTATTTCCAGTGTCTCAAAGTTTCCATGATTACTGCATTCCATATTTGGGTCATTGAAGCTTTAACATTGTGTTGCGCAGACTCCCACCCCCAGAGCCTTGCTCTAATATTGTACTTGGTTTGACCATCCAAACTTAGGATGTCACTTCCTTTCCCCCTATGCAGTTAGGTAATTCTAAGAGAAACACTGCAGGATGGCAACATTAAAGTACATGGACAGGAGACGTTTTCCTTTCCCTTATTCCTTCTTCAGTGATTGTCATGCTCTCATTTTTGCATCTTGTCTAAAACGCACCCTGTAGTTGAATTGGTGTGGGCAGACCCTTGCCTCAGCTGGACTCTGGACAGGAACAAGGGACATAAGATAGTTTTGCGCGTAGAGCGCTGGACAAGACTTCCGAGGACGTTTGTTCCATTCCACACCCTGCCAATGTACCTCCTGTGTGATCTTGAGCAAGTCACTTCAGCTCTTCGGGACTCAATTCCCTATCTGTAGAACAGGGATGCTACTACCTACTTTCTCCCACACTGTGGGTATGGCTACACTACCCACCGTATCGGCGGGTAGCGCTCAATGTATCAGGGATTGATTTATCGCGTTTCATCTAAATCAACGGCTGTACTCCACTTTGGCAGGAGGAGTAAGCAGGGTCAGCGGGAGAGCGACCGCAGTCAACCCGTCGCCATGGGGACGGCTAGGTAAGTCAAACTAAGATACTTCGACTTCAGCTACGTGAATAGCGTATCTTAGTTCAAATTCTTCCCCCCACCCTCCGGTGTTGCCCAGGCCTTAGTCTGTCACGTCAACTTAGTTAGTAGGTTCTTAAAAGGAAGGCATAATCTGTAACTATGTGTTTCTACTACATATTTCACAATCTGATTTAATTTGTGCACTTCTATCACACAAATAATAAATGATAACAGCTGTCTGATTGCAGGACTGAGTTCCAAGACTGTAATCTCTTCCGGACAGAGATCTTGATTTTATCCTCAGTACTGGGTGGTACCTGGGCATTTAACAAAACCCAGCAGAGGTGGCTGCATTTGTGTGATAGTGTCTATATATATAATTTGTAATGGGAGCTACATGTAGAATATTATAAATTCTATCCGTGCAGAAAAAAGATGGGACAGAGCAATCTGTATTTCAGGGGAGATTTTCAAGGCCATGAAGTCAATGAAAGCTATGAGAGTTGGGCACCTTACTGTCCTTTGTGTCTGTGATATCTCTCCCCCCCCCCGAAAAAAAAACAGCAAAGTGATGAAAATTAGTGAAAATACATGGAATAGCTCATACCACAAGTTACCTTAATTTACACACCCAAAACTATACTGGGTGTTAATACACTTGTAGGAAATGTTTACCTTTATAAAAAAATCTGTACACTCTTACAAATCCATAACCCCAAAAGTTACTTCTTACCATAATGTTACTACAGTGTTTTTGGTTATCACCATAGTACATTTTTAATCAAGGTATTTCTGATAAGTAGCAAAGGCATCTGATCCTATTTTGGTGGACTGTATATTGCACTATATCTCTTTGTAATATAGAATATTATACTTCTGCATTATGTACTGGCATCTCTTTTATAAACAGAGATTTCATATATTTTTAGTATTCATCACGTTAAAAAACAGATACTCCCCTTTTTTTTAAGAACATAATTCTTCTCCATAAACATTATTTGACTTTTGCAATTACTCAATATATTTTTTTTTAACAAAGAGCATACTGTAGCTCTTTGAATACCGTGCCTTATTGACTGTAACAGAATGCCAACAGCATGCATAAGCAGGGGTGGGTGAAATCAGGAGTGAAACATGATTCGTTGAAATGTTAGATGCGTAGGTTAATAGCAGCTTTTGCCATTTGATTCAGCCAGCAACGAGGAAAGTAGCTTTAGAAACTATTCCATTGTTCTTCAATTTCCATAGAATATCGGTTTATATTTGAAGAAAAAGCCTTCATTTAAAACATTGTTCCCTCCCCCGCCCCTCGTTTGGCATTTGTTCTAGTAAATGCAACACACAATTGTTTTTAAAAAATGTTTTTAAAAATGATACAACAAAACATAGAAAGGAAAAATTAAATGGTATCAAATGACTCCTCTAAAACAGATCTATTCTTCAAGGGGTTTTTTGGCACATTAATTTTCTTGGGAAAAAATATTTTGAAGGGAATTAAATCATGGTCTTTACTAATGGTTAGAGAAGCAGACTGGAAGTCAGGAGAACTGTGTTCTGTAGGTTGCTTTGCCATTGACTTGCTGCATATCCTTGAGCAAGACATTTTCAACCCTGTGCATCTCAGAATTTCCATTTTTATAATGGGGACATGGGGACATTACTTACCTGTATTTTTCCTTCTATGACTATCATGCCAGATTGCACTTTTCTGGCTGCCCATCTGAATCTAGGATTTTGGAATCATGCAAGAGTGAGAATCATGCAGTGACAATTTCATTAAAGTGTACTAGTTGCTGACCTCTGTTAAGATATTAATGGGAATCTCTGTGTTAACACTATTAGATATTGTTCATATTAGGCTTATGCCAGAGGTGATGAATTCTGCCTGAAAGCAGAGAGCCCCACTTCTCCTCTCCCCTGCCCTCTGAGGCCCTGCCCCACGACTAGCTGGAGCTGGGCTGGGGAGCCTAGGTCTCTCAGTTTGCCTGGAGTGGGTGGCCCCTGATAGCAGCCTCAGCCCATGTTCCTGCCCCTGGACCTCCACCCAGGGAAGTTGGAGGGTCTGCGGCGTCTCACAGTGACCCACGCAGCTCTTACGCAGACCCAGCTCTGGCTTCTGGTGGGTCTGAAGAACCAGAGCTGGGCCATGGCAAGAGCAGCCTGGAGCCACCAACCCTCCACCTGCCCTGGGTGTGGGGAGGAGGGAAGGCAGGACATGGGTCGGGGCTGCTTTTGGGTCCATCCCCCACAGGCTGGAGGAGGGTCCATGGCTCCCCAGGCTGAGCTCTGCTTCTAGCCTGGCTGTGGGACAGGGTCTTGGGCGAAAAGTGGACAGATCAGGCCCATCCTCTTTCAAAAAGTGGGAGGGCCATGGCCCTTTTCTCCACCATCCTGCCTGTTCCAGCCCCCATGGCTTATGTAGCCAAGGTCCAGTGTGCATCAATAGCAGTGATGAGAGTTACAAATTGTGGACTACAAACTGCGGTATGTCTGATCCAACTGTCCTTGAAATCAGGAAAACTCTCATTGCATTCACTGACATTTTGATTAGGCCCTAAATCAATTCCTTTAGGTCCCGTGCTGCCAAAGGAGGATTTACTCTGCTTTGTAAAGTGCTGATCGATCGGTCCTTCAGCCCTCATATAGATTGGCCGATCACAACATGTCTTCCATTCTACTCTTACCCTGGCCTTCCTTCTCCATGTGCGGCCATGACTTTTCACAATAAAATCTTCCCATCTCTTTGGAGGTCGGCTGAGTGATCATTTCAGTTCCCATGGGTACCACTTGGTGAGAGTTGTAGTCCATCGACTGTCAGTGAGCCTACCTATATGCCTGGACCATCGCATTTTGCTAACCAGCTTTCCACAACAACATTCTGCACTCCACTCTGCTGTCTGATCACTTCATTGGGGACGAGGTTGTGGATTGAAATCCCCAGAATTCTTCTTTCCATCACCCTCTCTGTGACGGATAGTTGTTGCTCCTCTATCTTTGTCAGAGCCCACATTTTGCTGCCATACAACATTGCCGGCAGCACTGTTGAATTGAAGAGGTTTTGAGAACCACAGGTGAAAAAAATGCAATATGGCCCCAGTTCAGCAAAGCATTTAAACGTTGACTTAGGTTTCAACATTTGATGAAGTTATTGGGACTATGTATGTGCTTCAGTGCATTGATGAACTGGGTTTTTAAGAGCTAAATATTGTTATTATTTTTAGTGGTAAGAAGAACTGGTAAAACACTGGATGGAGCATTTAAAAGTAAGTAACATTAATTCAATTAAATCCTCTTGGACCAAAGTCTCTCCAGCTAATGCAGTTTACCAAGAAATTTTCTCCTGCACTCATTTAAACATAATTACTGCACTTATCTTGTCATGATTAAATTTCTGATGGTTACTTGCATGGCACACATGCAAACCTGCAAGTTATGCTGACCTTTGGTTGTAAGATTTTTTTAAACTACTTTCATTTAGATTGCAGCATCAAATTTATAATAAATTTCCTACTTTTATACAGCACCTTTCAACTCCAAAGATCTCAAACGGCAAATTAACGAGCAATGAAGCACAGGCAACCATGTTAGCATCACACAGCAATGCTAAACAACAATTTAGGACAGAAAGTGAAGAAAAATATTGTATCAGAGTGAAATGACAGAGGATATTCAAGTAGGCAGAATATAGTTTCTAAAACCAGAACTTGGCCAGGTCACCCTGCTGACTCGGGTCTGTCTCTTAAGCTGCGTCCAGACTCAAAATAAAAGGGCTTGGACCACTGAACTGTGACCCACCTTTCTACTAGGGTCCTAGAACCCAGGTCCAGAGTGCATGCTGACCCTAGTCAGACTGAACTCTGTGTGGATGGAAGCTCAAGCTCAAATCTGAGCCAGAACCCAGGCTTAGTTAGTGTGCAGTGTAGACACACCCTTCAAGGGAAGAACAATCTTTCAGGCAACTTCACCTCCATCTTGTGCTCGGTGGTGCTGGTGAGTACTGAAGGAAGTGCTGCCTAGTGCTTTGTGGCCAGGTTGAGGTTTGCCATGATGTGAGACCGTTGAGAGTAATCATGAGAAACAAACATTATGGAATCAGAAGTGAGCAATGGAGAAGACTTATTAGGTCATCCAGGCCATTGCAAGATTGTTCCAGGTAGTCATAAGTAAAAGGGATGGAGAATACGACTCTTTCCCTACCTTTCTCTTTCGAAAAAAAACAAATCACCCAGCACATTATTAAAAAACACCCAAGTGATTCCTATTGGATGCACTAGCTGAAATCAAAGGAGAATGTAGCACTGCTAAGCATTTTAAACTGTTAAACAAAGAATGGAATAGAGCAGAAGTAAAAAGTTCCCCTCCCACAGAGAGTTCTTCACATGTTCGGATGAAGTGAATTAAAACTGACATAGAGAAAAATCTAATTGAACCAGAGACAACAAAACACTCTTCTCTATAGAAGCTGAAACCCCAGTGGAATTGCTCAGGTTAACATAGTGCATTTTAAAACAACAATAGTTTTATATCCCATGATCTGCAAACTCAAAAGGAAAGCTCTGGTTTAACACTCGTGGCATTAAATGGAGATGAAAATGGTAAAAGCAGGGAAATGGGAGTCAGAGCCCCGAGGTCTACTATACCCGTGCTTTCTAATCCGTGGCATATAACAGCCTCTCTGTGCGGTGTATTGAAATTATGCTAAAATTACAAGCTATCACACTTAAATTTTGAAGAGTGTGTGTTTAAAGTCAGTTCTGCAGAGAGCCAGCCTAAAGTACAGAGGACTGAGTTGCCTCTCTCAGTTTTAGGGACCAGCCTGCTTTTTTCTCTCTCTGTTTTTGGGTTTTTAATTCTACGAAATAAAGTAGTGTTATGCTGCAACTTTCCCACAAGAATATTTAATTTCTCTGTGTACATGCCAAGAAAATAACACTCTAATTCCCCATTAAACAGATGGGGAAATTAACATAGGTGGTAGTATTAATAAGTATTTGTGCAAGTAAAGTCCTTCGAGAGCCAAGGATGAAAGTGAGGGAGGCGGTGTAAACCAAGTAGTAAGGCAATGGATCAGGAGAGAGACAGGGGTTATTTTCCCATTCTCAACACTGAGACCTTGGGGAAGTCCATCCACCTCCCCATGCCTCACGTTGCCCATCTGTAAAATGGAAATAATACAGATCTTTGTAAAGCATTATGAGATCTATGGATAACACCGCTAAGTATTATGATGATTATTTATGCTAAAAATGCTAAAGTCATTATTATTAAAGCACAAAGAATCTTCATATTTAGGCTTGGCAGAATTGGATTTTTAAAAAAATTTTGAGGATAAAAAATCAATGTTTATTTTTAAGCATTACAGTAGAATTTCAGGGTCGCAGACTCCTTGGGAATGGAGGCTGTTCGTACCTCTAAAATGTTCGTAACTGAACAAAATGTTATGGTTGTTCTTTCAAAATTACAAGTGAATGATGACTTAATACAGCTTTGAAACTTATTACACAAGAAAAATGCTGCTTTTTTCCCTTTTTATTAGTAGTTTATGTTAACACAGTATTGTACTGTATTTGCTTTTTGTTTTATATTTTGGTCTCTGCTGCTGCCTATTGTGTACTTCTGGTTTTAAATGAGGTGTGTGGTTGACTGGTCAGTTCATATCTCTGGTGTTTGTAACTCTGAGATTTTACTGTATTTTCTATTTTTATCAATTTAAATTTTCACAATTGCAGGAAATTATGGAAGGATCAAAAATAATTATTAAATGACAGAAGATGTTGAGATTCAAAAAGTTAAAGCTTTATAACCATTAAAACATATGTCAAAACATACACAGTAAATAGCCTTAAATCAAACTCTACTAAGTTGTCAAGTAGCATTTTTCTGACTTTGCCCCTCTGTAAATTTCGATCATCATCCATGGAAATATTTTTTCATTCGTTTGTGTGTATACGATGAAATTGGTGGTTACTAACATCTACCGATAAAGATCTAATTCTTCTAAACCTATTCATATTATACATTACATGAATCAACCGCACACTGCCATACAGTTCACTCATCGGGCAGCTCCCTGAATGTGAAATTGGAAGCCTAACATCTTGATCTACTAAAATTGTTCAATTATTCTTTGAAAAATACATTCATCCAAATCAGTTAGGCAAACAAGAGACATGGCTTATTATATATAAGCAACTCCCTCAGTAGTTCATTCTCTTCTTCTAAAGGAGTGTGAGATCACTATTTCTGAGTGTGTTATTTTAAATTAAAACCACAGTGTTGTAGAGAAGGGAGTTTCTCTCTCTTTCCAAATAATAATGAATTTATGCATCTGCAGAGTGAAAGTCTGCCATGTCCAACTTAAAACTGCATGCTCATGGGCACAGATTAGACAGTAATTAGGCACGGTGACAACCCAAAAAGATCTACTGGAAACATTCAGCTTTAATGTAGGCACTAGCTTTTCTCAGAGTGTTTTTAGAAGAGATTAGAAAGAACTAAATTTTTTAAAATGCCTCATTCTCTGAGTGGGGTGACTCGGGATTAGTATGGATAAGCAGGCCTACCCCTAGAGGTCACTGCTTTGAATTTAGCCCAGTGAGGTTGCTGTTGAAAGTCTTGACCATTAGGAAGTTATTTGCTGGCCTCTGTGAAATAAGTGGATGGTTCTTGATTGGTTGGCAGGTAGGGGTTTAAGGAGCCGATGAGGGTCCTAGGGTTGTGAATGTCATTCTTATGGTAGAAAGGCTTGGATGTTTTAGATATAGAGGCTCCGTACAGTCTGAAGTACCTGCTCAATATTATTCTGTAACACACTTTGTTTTTGTCTGCTGAACATTTCTCAATATTTTCTTCCCCAGAGTCCAATGCCCAGCCAGACTGTGAGAACATAACATTCCGGCCCCCACGACCTTCACAAATTTTGCTATTACGATGTTATGAGTTAATGACTTTCAGTTTTAAAGATAAAAATTAGAGATTTTTCAAAAAATTCCTTCTGTGTTGCTAACAATACCTTAGATGATTACAATGGAAATACATTTAAAAATATAGGTTCCACACTTGAACATCTAAGTTTTTTTATTCACGAGTCTTACATTATGTCCTATGTCCCTTATTTCCATTGACCAACTCAGATAAAGCAAGTGCCTGCAGCATCAGGGACTTACTACACTTTTCACAAATTACAGAATCACAGAAATGTAGGGCTGGAAGGGATCTCAGGATGTCACCAAGTTCAGCTCCCTGCGCTGAGACAGGACCAAGTAAACCTAGAGCATCTCTAACAGGTGCTTGTGTAACATGTTCTTAAAAACCTCCAGTAATGGGGATTCTAGAACCTCCCTTGGAAGCCCATTCTAGAGATTAATTCCCTTTATAGTTAGAAAATTCTTCTTAACAGCTAATCTAAATCTCCCTTGCTGCAGATTAAGCCCATTACTTCTTGTCTTAACGTCAGTGGACATGGAGAACAATTAATCTCCATCCTCTTTAAACCAGCCCTCAACATATTTGAGGACTTATCAGGACCTCTCCTCAGTCTTCTTTTCTCAAGACTAAACATGCCCAGTTTTTTTTAACCTTTTCTTATAGAACAGGTTTTTAAAAGCTTTTTTTTAAAACCATTTTTGTTGCTCTCCTCTGGACTCTCTCCAATTTGTCCACATCTTTCCTAAAGTGTGGTGACCAGAACTGGCCAATGCTCCAGCTGAGGCTCCATCAGGGTTGAGTAGAGCAGGACAATTACCTCCTGTGTCTTACATACAACACTCCTGTTAATACATCCCAGAATGATATTTAGCCCTTTTTTGTAATTGCATCTCACTGTTGACTCTCATGCAATCTGTGATCCACTATAACCCCCAGATCCTTTTCTGCAGTACCACCACCTAGCCATTTATTCCCCATTTTGTAGCTGTGCATTTGATTCTTTCCTTCCTAAGTGAAGTATTTTGCACTTATTTTACTGAATTTTATCTTGTTGCATGCAGATCAATTCTCTAATCTGTCAAGTCATTTTGGATTCTAATCCTGTTTTCCAACATGCTTGCAACCCCTCCCAGCATAGTGTCATCTGTAAATTTTACAAGCATACTCTCCACTGCATTATCCAAGTCATTAATGAAAATATTGACTAGAAGCAGATCCAGGACTAACCACTATGAGACCTGCAGAAGCGACAAAAAGTCCTGTGGCACCTTAAAGACTAACAAAAGTATTGAAGCATAAGCTTTCATGGGCTAATACCCACTTCGTCGTCTGCATGCATCTGACGAAGTGGGTATTAGCCCACAAAAGCTTATGCTTCAATACTTTTGTTAGTCTTTAAGGTGCCACAGAACTCTTTGTCACTTCTGCAGATCCAGACTAACACGGCTACCTCTCTGATTCTTGACACTATAGGACCGTACTTGATATGCTCTCCCAGTTTGATCACAAACCACTGACTACTATTCTTTAGGTACAGTCTTTCAAACAGTTGTGTTCACACCTTATAGTAATTTTATCTAGAGCACATTTCCCTGGTTGACTGACGAGAATGTTATGTGGGACTGTGTCAAAAGTATTATTTAATATCAAGATAAGGGAATTTAATTGGTTTGGCATGATTGATTCTTGACAAATCCATGCTAGCTATATTTTATAACTCTATCATCATTGAGGAATTTACAAATTGATTGTTTAATAATTTGTTCCTGTATCTTTCCAAGTAAGAAAGTTAGGCTGACTGGTCTAAAATTCCCCAGATCCTCTTTGATCCCATTTTAAAAGATAGTTACTATGTTTGCCCTTCTGCAGTCCTTTGGAACCCCAACCGTTCTCTCTAAGTTCTCAAAAATAATTGCTAATGGTTCCAAGATTGTTTCATCCAGCTCCTTACATACTCTAGGATGAATATCAGCAGGCCCTGCCGACTTGCCTTTATGGATATTTT
Source organism: Dermatemys mawii (assembly GCA_007922305.1). Classification (NCBI taxonomy): domain Eukaryota; kingdom Metazoa; phylum Chordata; order Testudines; family Dermatemydidae; genus Dermatemys; species Dermatemys mawii. The sequence continues at coordinate 8,446,319 of ML677341.1, read as the reverse complement.
TGCATTTTATTCTGCTTGGAAAATTAAAATGGACTGGTTGTTTTCATTTTTGTTCATAAACAGTTTCATATTCCTAGTCTTGTGCCCTAGCATGGTGTTAACTCTTCCGTGTGTTTCTAACAGTGCAGGGCAATGCATACATTAAATATATATGTTCATAAATTTATCCTTTTATGTTTATGAAAACATGTCTAATCATATTTGATTTTGTAAAAATATTACAAAATACCCCACAAATAAATGTTGGGTCTTAATTACTTGATAAGATCTGTTCTAACTTCAAAGAGGATAATATTTATCTACTCAGTTTTCTTGATCAGTGCAATATGCTTCCCCTCCTCCCCTGAGCAATCTCAGTTGGGAGAAATGATAGTTTTAACAGGGAACAAAGGGTAGGAATAAATGGTAAATTTTCAGAATGGAGAGGGGTAACTAGTGGTGTTCCTCAAGGGTCAGTCTTTGGACCAATCCTATTCAACTTATTCATAAATGATTTGGAGGAAGGAATAAACAGTGAGGTGGCCAAGTTTGCAGATGATACTAAACTGCTCAAAATAGTTAAGACCCAAGCAAACTGTGAAGAACTTCAAAAGGATCTCACAAAACTAAATGATTGGGCAACAAAACGGCAAATGAAATTTAATGTGGATAAATGTAAAGTAATGCACATTGGAAAAAATAACCCCAACTACACATACAATATGATGGGGGCTAATTTAGCTACAACTACTCAGGAAAAAGATCTTGGAGTCATCATGGCTAGTTCTCTGAAGACGTCCATGCAGTGTGCAGCAGCAGTCAAAGAGCAATCAGGATGTTAGGAATCATTAAAAAAGGGATAGAGAATAAGACGGAGAATATCTTATTGCCATTATACAAATCCGTGGTGCGCCCACATCTTGAATACTGTGTACAAATGTGGTCTCCTCATCTCCCAAGTGTTTCTTAGAGGTTAGAATGAAATAGTTAACAAAAATCAAAGTTGCAAACAGCCTAACTGTCACAGGTTGGAAGACTCCCTCAAGGAGAGATGAGCCTCATCCCCACCTGTGACAAGATCTGCTCACCTTCCCAGGTGAAGAAAATGAAAAAGGTCATGTGATCAGTGGGTCATGGAACTCAATCAAATAAATGAAAAAGTTGCTTGTACAGAGGCTGAGGAGGAGGCCTATGGAGAAGGCTGAGTAGGTCTTGGGTCCTCTCCTGGGTGAGGAGGGTAAACTCCAAATAAGAAGTCCTGGGCATCACTGCTGAGGCAAGCAGAAAGACAGACCCGCAGGGAGGATGAGTTGTAGCAGCCTAGACTGGGCTGAAGACTTTTTGTTTTGTTTTGAATTCCATTTATGCCATCCCGTTGGCAGGACTTAATAAATCAGACCCCAGTAGGGAAATCAGTTTTTGAATATCTTGGTCTGTGCTGTGGAGAGCTAAAGGTGTCCTATGGACTGGGGAAACTTCAAAGCTATCCCAGTGCTCCACAGGTGGCTGATCTGGTTACCTTGACTAAAAATCCCTTCTCTTCTAATGGCTGGTCAACACACAGTTTTTCTGACAATTGAACCATGCTGCAGTACAGAAACCAGTACAGTTAAACTGGTGCAATCCCCCAGTGTGGATGCAGGTAAAGATATTTTTATCAGTAAAGCTTATTTTGGGGGATTCCTGGAAAGTTTTAAAATCAATGGAGTTAAATAAGTACTAAAATAGTGTAGACAAGCCTGTGCAAACAAGCTGTTCTTTCCCTCTCAAGATGTATTCTTCTTTTGGGTTATGGTAGCACCTAGGAGCCCAAGTCATGGACCAGGACTCCACTCTGCTAGGTGCTGTACAAACACAGAACAAAAAGATGATTAGAGTGTTGCTTTTCCACTTCCCCAGAGATACACAGAGAACAAGAGCTAAATTTCTAAGTCCTAAAAACAAAAAGAAAACATCTTTTCCAGGCCTCCTCCTCACACCAAGCAGCAGCAAAAAAAGGCAAAGTCCTCTTTTGCTCACCATTCCCCTTTGCAGGTTATTTTAAATAACTCTCATTTGATATATTTGCGAGCTGGGCTCACCAGTGAAGTTGTCTCCAACCATCAGCGGGCTTTGGGTTGGTTTTGACGCACTTCCTTCTTTTGCAATAAACCATGACTGGCTTTTACAATGAGGCAGATTTAGGTAGACAAGTTCACAGTCATGAACGTGATGGGAAATGAGCCTCATCTGCCCCACCCCCACCCCATCTCCAAGCAATGCAAAAATATCATGGGTCACAAGGCGGCTCAGACGTTCATCACGCTGAATGCAGCTCAACAACAGTCAACTGGGCCCACAAAGGACTTGCCATTCTGTCCTGTTAGCTCCTTGAGTGAGGAAACCTTACCTGGTACCTGGGGGCAGTGCTTACTTTATGTGATGTTCTGTGAATCAAAAGCAGCACTCTGAAATACAGGTGGAAGGAATCACTTTCTTCAGGAATATTCACCGATTCCCCTGGTGGAAGAACATCCTACCCTTTGCATGGAGGGGAAGGGGGCAGAGTTTGATTTAACCACCCTTTTTTGTCTGCTGTTTATCTTAAGACTATGCTGTCATCGCCGCAGGGTTTAATATTAATGGAAAGAGCTTATCTATTTCTACACTTACTATGCACTTCAGCACATTGCAAAACTTCCAAGAGATTCCCCTATAACTTTTAATGTCCCAAAAGCCAAGTACGGTCCTGAATTTTTACACCGCTTTTCTCTTCTCCACCTTCTTGTTACTCAGCCTTCCAAGCCACTCTCCAGTTAACCCTTGTAGACTTTTCACCATAGATTAACCCTTCCAGACCTGTTATGATTCATGCTACTCTCTTTTGAACCACTGTCCTTGATGATTTTCTACAGAATGGCTCTAAATATTAGGAACAATAGTTAAAACATGATCTTTAAAAGGAATGGTGTCCCTAGCCTCTGTTTGTCAGAGGGGGGTGATAGATGACAGGAGAGAGATCACTTGATCATTACCTGTTAGGTTCACTCACTCTGGGACACCTCGCATTGGCCACTATTGGTAGACAGGATACTGGGCTGGACGGACCTTTGATCCTCATTCTTATGTTCATAAAAAAATAGCCCTTTTTAAGTGTTACAGTATTTCTTTTAAAATTGTGTTCTGTTTGCTCAATGCCTCTTTGACCAGAGTCATAAAATGCATCATGCTACTCCTTCGCTGGTCTAGCTTTTATGACTCCTCAAACTCCTTTTCCTGCTATTTAATCTGCAAAATGTATTAGTTTAACATATACTATGACACAAATCTCAAATTTATTCTGGTTATTCCTGGGTCATTTTATCCAGCCAGACTCCTTTGTAACTGCTCCCTTTCTCCACGTTATTTGTTGGTTCTTCCCCCATCCAATCCATTTTGTATTATCCAAAAACTTGGATAACATTAGTGGTACTTTCTTCAAAGTCATTTACATACAGAGTGAAAAAAATATCGATCTCCAATACCAATCCCTGTGGTTCTCCAATTTTCATCCCCTTTCTCCCTGACTCATAACCTTTCCCTGTTCAAATCTGCCCTCGATCACATAACCGGTTGCTTTCTCCATTTGAAAACGGCCCCTTCTCTGCTTTGCTATCAACTTTGTGTATTAGTCTGCTGTGTGACATTGTGTGAACTGCCCCTGGGAATTCTAAGTAGACTATATACACTACAGAATTTCACACCTGTCCACCTTCTGAGAAACCTCGTTGAAAACTCCAGCAGATTTGTCAAATAAGAATTACCTTTTCTGAAATCAGCTCACATCTATACTATATTTCATATTGCTGTGTATATTGCATGCATAAGTATGGAGTGAATGCTCTTTAAGATTCAGAAATTGAGCATCCAAGAGTCACAAATGTCAGCATCACAGCTGAAAATGCAGCCATTACTCTGCCCCCTTCTACTTGTGCCGAAAAACAACATATCTTTTTATAGCATTAAAAACTGGCATTTAATATATTATGAAATACGAGTATTTGCCTTTAAAAAACACCATTACCATACTGTGTAGAATAATTTCTGATAGGTATAAAATGTTAACTTTTAAATGGGGATCACTACAGTTTCTTATACAATGTTTCATAGAATAAGTTATCGTACTGTCTGAAATCAGTCTGAAGTCTGAAGACGAATTTATTTAAGGCTCAATGAGCTCTACAAAGCATGCACACATGGCATCATTTAAGTTTGTAGAACTTATGGTCTGTGGTATTTAGTAGCTCAAGGGTACTAGAGATAGCTCTACCTAGAATTAGCAGAACACATTAGAGAGGATAGCTAAAAGCTATTCCATATACAGAGCATGTGGCATTAAACCGCAGGTGAGCTGTGGATAGGGAACAGGATACTTAAGGCCAAATCAAGATGCTACAATGCTGGAGAGGGGGTCGCATGCACCACCACGCAGGTTCCTCAGGAGTTCGCATGCTTGCAGAAGCCAGTTGCACTCATAACACCTTCAGGGGACTGGAGTGGAGCACTCTCAGTGGCAGCCAATGACACCTGTTAGATAGGCGCAGAGTGCTGGCTTAGCTTCTCCATGTCTGAACAGCAGACAGTAGAGGCGTATTGATGGGAGGAGCATGGTGACACAGAACATTTTATATTTTTACTCTCTGAATCTCTCTTGTGTGGAAAGCAACACATGGGTGGGTATAAGCTACAGAAGGAAAAAAAGTGTCATGCAGTCAAATTTTATAAACTCTTCAAGCCCCCAGAATAATATGGAGAGGTGCAAATCCCTCAAATGCACCACTAGATTGGCACCTAAAGAGAGCATATTGTGGGGGAAGGACAGCTCAGTGGTTTGAGCATTAGCCTGCTAAACCCAGGGTTGTGAGCTCAGTCCTTGAGGGGGCCATTTAGGTATATGGGGCAAAAAATCTGTCGGATGATTTCACTGGGATTTGGTCCTGCTTTGAGAAGCAGGTTGGTCTAGATGATCTCCTGAAGTCCCTTCCAACCCTGATATTCTATGATCCCAAGCACTGCAATGCAGCCACCCCTGGGACAGAAGACAATAGCTGATTAACAATGCTTCACGAGACACTGAGGGCAGAGAGTAGGACTGAACAGAATTTAAATCCAACTGAAGAGATGAGAGAAATTTAGGTCAGTGGAATTTAAACAATCCTTGCTCTTTTAAGAAATCCCATGGGATCTTTAATGGTCACAAGTGGTTAAGATGTACCTTCCACATCTCATGCAATGAGAGAGCAACGTGTACTCTAAAAGAGAAATAGGTACTTCTTTAAAGTGCTGCTTTCCACCTGTCTTCACCTCCTTCAACTTCAGCTATGTAGAATTTGCAAGTGGAGCAAAAAGCTAGGAGATGAGTGAACTAAGACATTCATGGTTAGAGGGTACAGAAGGCCATCTTAATGACAGCAGAGGAGAAAGAATCAGCCTTTGGTTATTTCTGACAGAGTTGTAAAAGGCTCAAATTGCAGCCTGATGAACAGCTCATCAGAGAGATCTGATGCCCAAACCAGAGAAATCCCTTCGGCCAAGCTAACAGAAATACAGGGCCCTAGTCCAGCAGCAGTGGAGGCTTTCTAAAACCCAACACTATTCAACATTGAGGTTCAGAGTGTTTCAAAACAGGTACTAATGCCAACCAGCATTTGCACTTTCGCAATTCACATCTTGAAGAATGTAAAGAAGTAATCTCTTGATCTTGCCATGTCACAGTGCTGCTGTACATGACACAAAGCCATGACCTTGCCTTGCAAAACAGGGAGTTGTTCTGTTGCCATCACAAGCTAAACTTACAAGACACATTATCCCATAATACTTCAGGGAATCCCAAGAGATTCTAGGTAGCCAGCAACTTTTATTCCAACCCATCTATCTGAAATAAGAATTGGTTTGAGTGATTGAGTAGTCTGCAGGCATTCCTTTAGTGTACCTCTCAGAATAAACAATAGACTCTAAAGTCTGTACCTGATTCTAAAACACGACAAAGTGTTTCCCATGTGTTGTTGACACTGACAACAACACAAAAACAGCTTTCAGTAAAGAGAGATTTTTCCTGGTTATAAGGAGTATTTTCTTATCTTCACTCAGGCAAACAGAAACCCTTGTATAACTGGGTTAAGAAAATCTCGGTCTCATCCAAAGAGGAGAGGCGCCCACCAGAAACTGAAGAGGTGTCTACAGCAAGCACCATTACTGGCAGGCCCAGCAGAGCAAGGATCAAATCGGCTTGGAGCCATATTTCCACACCCCAGCGGTGGTTTCTACAGGAAGAGCTCACTCGTGGGGCAGCTTGCTGCTGTATCACCAGAATTTAAGTCTGCAGGCTAGTCTGGCTTTTTCTGGGTCTAAACTCACTCAACATTTTAAAAAAATGTAGTGGCACATAATTCTCCAGCTCCCCTGGCTGAGAACAACAGCCAAAAGAAAGACCAGCATTCTAGAGAAGAGATTGGTTGGGACTAATAAAGTCTTGAGAATTAGTCTATGAAGCTTATTCATACCCTCAACTTGTCTGACAGACAGGTATTGAACAATGGGAAACATCAAAGAAATGGGCTTCTTCGGTCTCACTACAATGCCATCTTCACTTCATTTGCTGCTTAGTAGAAAAGCTTTTCTGAGACTCAGGAATCAGCTCTTTAAATAAAGCCAGCCTCAAAGTTCAGCATTGTGGTGGCTTACACTAAGCAGGCGTTTGCTCATCCATAGCGGCACGGGATACAGTAAATCCAGTCGCCTGACCTCTTAATACTGTCTTTTGTCCAGCATTAGAGAAAAAGATACACAGTGAGAAAACTCTGTTAGCATCGCAGGGGTCTATGCACTAAGATGCATCATCTTCTGTTTGCTTAGAGAATATGTAGAGCCAATGGTGGGAGAATGGCACCGATGCTGCAAGAAGAAAATGCCTTCAGTTTTACAGGCACCAACCAAAGCTGCAGTTTCAATGCTAGAATTTAAATTATATTAGCTACATACATTGTATGCTACAGACTTGTCCTATATACCTACCTGACACCTGGTGAGCAGATGTAATCTATGTAAGGCATCCGCAAAAGCACCAGTGGCACTACAGAAAATATCCAAAGACAGAATAAGTTGTCCTGCTGGCTTATCATGGGTAGGGAGCAGCAAGGAAAAAGGTCAAAGAGAGCTGACCCTGTTACACCTACCAGTACCATAGCCGCAGGAGAGAAGAGAAAATTCTGACCCAGCGAATACAAGTGAGCTTGCTACAAGTCATGGGAACATCCAAAATTTTGGATCCTGACTCAGAGGATAGTGATCACCTCCAGCTGAATGGGAATCTTTACAGAGTGTTGCTCAGCACCGTTAATCAGCTGCTGACCTCCAAAATCCCTTTCTGATGTTCTCCACAGAATGTGTGTTTTAAAGGTGTGATCAGAACAAACTAAGGCTGAAAAATATCAAGTACAGTAGACTCTCAATTATTCAGGATTGGGTTAACCAGGGTGTCAAAAAAAATACGCGTAACTCGCACAGCCAGCTCTGGCTTTGTTGCCGTCCCAAGCACAAAAAAACCCAAAAAACCCAGGGCACAGGGTAGCCAATGAACCAACACTCCCACCCCCTGGCACAGCGTGGCTGGTGAATCAACCCCCCCACCCCCCATATTTCCTATGGATGGTGATTATCCGGGATTTTACTAACCAGGATTAATTTTTTCCCTATCATCCGGGATAATCGAAAGTCTACTGTATTGCCAGGAACAGGCATAGGTGCACATCTGGAGGGATCCAAAGCCTGAAGGCTAACACTCATTATTTGTAACACTGCTAAAAATTTAGCACACACATTCTGGAAAGATCAGAAAATGCCAAAAATATTAAACAACAAAGGGGATTTTAATCTGAGGAAAAGTATTCTGTGATACACAGATACTCAAAACATTTACATTTTATGTTATATATATATAAACCTATGCATGCTTATATATATGTATCTATAGATACCTATACACATAGAGAAATATAGCAGGAAGGATACATATATTACATGTAGATCAAAAATGAAGACAAAGGGAAGCTATCTTTTGGATAAGAAACAGCAATGGAGCCAGTCCCTAATGTGACCTCATGAGAGAAAACAGAAATCTGGAAATGAGGCAGGACTTCTTTTATTGCCTCCAGGGAGGTGATGTAGTAAGAGCCCACTCCTGCACTCTCTCCTCCTAAAGCCCTCAAATTATTCCCACCTGCGGTGCTGAGAGAGTAAATGAAAGGAAGTGGAACATTATATTTTTCATGAGCTAATCCAAGGAAACTGACCTCTCAGGTTTCCATTTCTCTTGGCAATAATCATTTACACTAGGGCAGCACTCTTTTGTTATTTTTTGCGCAGCCGGAGTGGTCTCTTCAAGATAACAGATATTTAAACTGCAATTTACAAAGAGGAGGTAGCCAGTAATCTATAGGTATTCAGAAATTCTCGTCTCTTAGGTCTCTGGCTGGCTCAATACAGTATGCTTTAAAAACAGACATCTCGTAGGAAATCCTGAAGGCATGTATGAGAGTTTAAAAACAGAAAGTAAACAAACACAATGCTACTACTGTACCTTTGCTTTGGGGTGGGTTCTGACTCCTGTCACGGAGAACATTAATCTGGTAGACAGCTCCATAAGGCTCAAAAAGTTCTTTTAGCTCTTTTTCTGACCATGAACGTGGGATCTGTCCAACAAACATCTTAATGGCATCTGGGTCTGGTTGGTCTGAGTGATCCAAAGCTCCATTCATCTTGTTAGCTGTGCCGTTACTAAAGAGCGGAACAATAAGATAAAAAGAATAGGCATAGTTAGGAGACTAAGCATTTTTGATGTATAGTAGATGCAGAAAAAGATGTCAACAGGGTACAATGCGGAAAAAAACGTGCTTAATTAACAGTATAAATGTTACAAACAAAAACGATGCAACAGCAGCATTACATTTTTCATTGAGACCGGTTTTCACTGCAGGCTGCTGCTTACTACTGTTATAGCAGAAAAGAGCTGGAAAATACAAGCCTCGAGCCAGTACTTTTGCATCTTAAAGTGAAGGATAATTATGAGTAAGTGGAGATTTCTATATCCAGTTGCTGTAAACAGCACCAAACCAGCTACTGGCAAAAATAAGGCTGTGCCTGTTGTGTGTGCCTGTTGTGTGTGTGTGTGTGTGTGTGTGTGTGTGTGTGTGTGTGTGTGTG
>ML677341.1:8226050-8437111 GCA_007922305.1 Dermatemys mawii | reverse complement strand
TGTGTGTGTGTGTGTGTGTGTGTGTGTGTGTGTGTGTGTGTGTGTGTACGCGCGCGTGTGTTTTGTAATAAGTCACATGAAAGGAATATGAAATGCTTGGCAATCTGTCAGATGACTAATGCAAGATGCCAGCGATGAATTTGCAGATTGTGTGAAGCATCCATGTGTGCATCAAATTAGGATAATATTACCTAGAATGGAAAACACTCCAGCTATGTGGCTGGTTGCTGCCGATTAGTTGCCTACACTTTTAAAAAGGGAATGGGTATACCCTGGAACAAAGAGCAGAATTCAGAAAGGGAAGACGGTTGCAGAATTGCCTGCTTTGTTCAGAAAATGAAAATACTGCTTCAAAAAGTTTAGTGCCATGGAAATAACATTACACGTTTCAAATTGTTCACACCCCATAAATTCCCTACCCTATCTAATTTCCAGATGTGCATTTACGTTGGAAACAACTATGCATTTTGAAAAAAATATATTTTATTCTTGCTGATCATTTTGAACTTGTCATAGGAAAATTGCATATCACAGAGTACAACTTCTCCTGAATGTTAGGAAAACAAATCATTTTACTGAATAAAGGTAAAATGCAAAAAGCTCAAGCCACTACCAGTAATTAACAAAAATCATTTCAAAACTGTTTTCTTGGACCAAGATTTCCTACAGTAACTAGTAGTAATTTTGGGTGACCAATTTGATACACCTTAAAGTGGCCTGGGTTTTCAGAAATTTATGAACGCCCACCCTCTGAAACTCAGGCCTCTGTAAGGCATGTCAAAAGTTGATCAACTGAAAATGGAGGCACACAGAATCACCTGTCACTTTTGAAAATCTTGGCTTTGGATCATAGGTTCTCTAGCTGATACCTGCCCAGAAGAGAACACCCATATCACTCAAGGGCTGGAGAGTGCGCAAAGACCAAGCCATGCATTTTACCTTCATTTTGCATAATATCCCTGCCTTAGGGCTAAAACTTAGGCAAAGACAAATTATTCAGTTTTTGGTAGTTCGCTTCCTCTGAAGCATTGTGCATGTGAACACATTAATACGCTCATATTAACTTTTGCAGTTTTCCTAGTTATTGAAGGGAAGAGAAAAAGTTACATGAAAAGCACATTTCAGAACTGATGATCAAACGTTTCATCAAGTGTCTTTAACATGGCTCAGTGGGCAATGGAATAAACTTCACTTTAACCTTCAATGACTCATCTCTTTCCTGAATTACTACAGGAGAAAACCCTGCAAGTCTCTTCTCAGGCAAAATTCCTATGGAGTCTAGTAGGAGTTTGGCCTAAATAAGGGACAAAAGGATTTTGCTCATCCCTTTCTATTGTCTTTAATGTACAAATACTCTTGCTCATCTTATACCCCTTCTCAGTTTCAAAGGTCTTTCACTGATCACAAGAACTCTAATGTGGCTCTTAGGATATCTGTGGGATCTTTGCCACCACTTATCCATTTCAGCATAACGAACGAGAGAAAAATAATGCAGCACAAAAACAAAGGTCCTAACTCCCGCAAGCTGCTCTATGCAAGCAGCCTTCTCCACCCATGCAGAGGCTCCCTGACTGCCCTGGGATTCCATGTGATGCAGGGGTTCACCCATACAGAGCAGCTCGCAAGTTTGGGGTCTCAATACTTTACTGGTCAGAGTTAGATGCAGGAATCGCCAGGTGAAATTCTATGGCCATCATGCAGTGGGTCAGACCTAATCATTGTAATGATCCCCTTCTGGCCTTGAGAACTGTGGAACCAGATTTCACACTTAAACAGTGCCTTTCCTTTGAAAGTAAAATAAAAATCTATCTATTCAGAGGAGATTTTCAAAGACATAAATGGCTATTAGACACCGAACTCCCCATCATTTAGATTCAGGCACTTAACTGTCATTTGGGCCTTTGAAAACCTGCCCCTTATGTATTTCATACCATTTTAGAAACATTGACTAGCTAAATTCTGCAATATACCCTCTGCTTTGATAGTCTTTATACTGGGTCACATATTTTGGTTAGGAAGCCAAGATTAATTGCACTTTGTTTTCTTCCTTATTAAGTCAATGTCCAATATTTTAAAAACATTAGCAAACATAATTCACAATTAAAAGTACTATTCTCCACTCCTTTTGTCCTCCAGTGTGTATATTCAACATATACACACAAAGGTATAATGACAAAATGATGCCACCAGGTCCACTTGATGTGGGATAACAAGTGTACGCACTGGTAGAGTTCTGGTTAAAAAGAGAAAACAATGGCAATGTGATGGCACCACTCTGTTTCTAACTAATGAAACAACTGAAACGACCCTTTAGAAAACACATCAACACAAACAAACAAAGTAGGTGTTCATTCCAATTAATCCCAGTCACCATTACGGCCTTGATTCAGCAAAGCCCTTAGGATATGATTAAATTCATCCCAATTCAACAGCACATGTTTAACTTTAAAGCAATTTAAGACGGACTAAACTAAACATGTTCTTATGTGCTTTACTGAATATGGCTTTTGTGTTTAAATTTCAGCCCTTGCTGGAGTGCTTTGTGAATCAGGATCTAAACGAACAACTGAATGATGGAATTTAAACCTCTTGGGTTTCGATTCTTGGTTCTGCCACTGACTCACTGCATTATCTTGGGCAAGTCACTCAAACATTACTGTGACAATTTCTACCCTTTACAACACCCGTGCAGGCCCATTGACAACAGGTGGGTGAAGGGAGAACAAAATTTGTCCTTGTGCACATAAACTTGCCCAACTGTTCAATGGATTTATAATATTTTCCTATTTGCAACAGTGGTGTTTGGCTTAAAAGTATATTGACAGCAACAGAAAAATGGGGTAGGCAAGTTATATCCACATAAATAGGATGTGTTTCTGTGGGCACACATGAGCTAGTCTTTGAAGGTGCTGAATGCCTCCTGGTAGGTTTGGAGCTCTCTCACTTGCCACTGAGTTCAATAAGAGTTGAGGCCCACCCTCTATTTTAGGATTTTACAATAAGGCCCATCACCATAAGAGGCGAACACATTAGGACCATTCATAAAGATAAATCAACTGGGGGAAAAGTAGGGAGGGGAAGAACTGTTTTTCATTCATTCAATTCCTACGGTCTACTCTGAGCACACGCTGAGAATCACAATCCCACAAACACCTACATTAAGATTCAGCTATCACATTGTCTGGTTGGGGAAATAAGTAATGCTTTTTTGAGTAGGATATGGTCAAGATGATGAGATGAATGGCATAATCTCCAAGCAATCCCCCACTCCAAAATACAAAAGGAAACCTTAAATAAAGGAGGAAAAAACTCCGTGCCCTTAACTTTCTCCTGCTTAGAAAATATTTTGTATTAGGCTGAGAGTTGTTAGTCCTCAGTGAAAAGGAGCCGCTTTGTCACTTGGCTTTGCTGATACACCGGAACTCAGTGGAAATGGCTCTTTCCCCATTACTCAGGAAATAACAAGGAAAAAAACAGAAACCCTACACAAAACTTTATTTCCAAGAGGAAACAACCTAAATGCTCTGGAAAGCTTAAGGCCTCTACTATTTCTTGAAAGCATGTTCACAAAAGGGAACTGTGTCTAGGGGACACTAACAAGAGCAGAATCCCATGACAATTACTGTCCGTACGCAGATGATGATATATCGAAAAGAAAATGTAGGTTATGTGACCAGCTGCCTCTGCACTGCAGTAAGCCTCCCTCTATGGCCAATTTAGTCCACTGGACTCACGGGTGACCCAGCACGTTATCCTAATCACTGACAAGGTGTCATCTATATTGTAGAGAGCCGCCTCAGGGCAGAGATTAAGCCAGTGAGTGGCTGACTGCTTGTGGTTGCTGCCAGAGCATCCTTTCTCTCAATTTGTGCCAATTTTCCTTCTAATAACCTACCTATTGTTCCATCATTTCAGGAAGCTGACAGGGCCGTTCTTTGAGGAGCAACAGATTGTTTTGATATTACTTACATTTACCAGCAGTACTCCACTCTTGTTTTTAACCCCAGCAAATCTACTGGGATTTATTACTAATTAGAGATGGGCCTCGGAACCACAGTGTTTGGGTCTGGATCTAAAGATACCAGTCCAGGCTCATTTCCATTAATAACAAGCCAACTGTTCAACAGTCAGTGGTAGTTACCAACATAGCTTCGGTTCAGGCCCGTTTCTTGGCCTGATGTGAACCTTTCTGACAGTTTTATTGCAGCTAGCTCCTCTCTCCAACCCAAGCCTCACCCGACTCCAATTATTTTAATGTTTTGTCCAGATTTGCCTTTCCTTCTATGATCTAGTGCTGCAAAACATGGGCATAACTGTAAACAAATGATTAAGGACCCTCCCCCCATCACCCGCCTTACCAGTATTAATACCCTATAGATGTAGAAAGGCTGGGGAAAGTATAAGGAAAAAATAGGGTGCAGATGAATGAATGAACTATTAAATCCATCTTAATACAAAGACACTTTAGTTTCATAGTAGTAAATATTTAGTGTCCATAGGCCCCAACTGGGATTGGAGACCAATTAGGTTGGGTTCTGGGCACACACAGAAAAGAGCCAATCCCTTCCCTCAAAATCCTTATAGTGTTAAAGCGGATGTGCTGACCATATAAATTACTGTATTGGTGTGGGTTTATAAACACCTTTTCCCTGGAAGGATTACAAGGTGCTTTACAAACTTGCCGTATGCAGGAATGACTTCCCCATGTGAGATGCAACGGTGTAACACCACACAGCACTGGCACACAGCAGTTTAAGCCAGAAAGTAAAGAACAATATCTTAACTGATTGAAACTGTGAAGAGTGCGGGAGTTTATAGATGCAGAATGTAATTACCCGAATTGGATTTTGACCAGAATACCAATGGACACCGTCGCTTGCACAATAAAATAAAGAAGTGCCTTTGGATTTTTAACAACCACACTTGATCAGGACGATGTCTCATGGAAAAGATGGTCCCTCCAGTAGCTTATTGTCCTATAAGCACTTCCCTGGAGCAATGGTTCAAAATTTAGACAGAAGAATGCCACTTTGCAAATCATCAACATCTCTTGGTGTAACACCCTGTGCTTTCTTTAGCAGAAGTCCTATAAACCACTGTTTCATTATTCTAATTAAATTAAGTATCCATAAAAGCGACTGCTGAATAGATTTGACACCATAGCTCGTTAACACAAACAGCGGACTGCAGGGCTTCCAATCCGGTGCCTGCAATCATATTGTACACGAACACCACAAGACTTATAATGCCCTTCTCTGATTTGCAACCCCATTCATGCTGCCCACCTTCTTGTACAACAAACTGGTATTTACATACAGTTGCAAGGCTGCCAGAAACTGGGAATGGGCGACAGCGGATGGATCACTTGATTACCTGTTCTGTTCATTCCCTCTGGGGCGCCTGGCATTGGCCATTGTTGGAAGACAGGATACTGGACTAGATGGACCAATGGTCTGACCCAGTATGGCCATTCTTATGTTGTCACTATCTTCTGCATATCAAAGGCAGCTGGAACTTCATGGCAATGCAGTACTCCCATTCCTTCAGCTACCAGATCATTGACCCTTACTCATTCTGTTAACAGATTATGGCTTATGACAAACAGCTGAGCAGTTCTGACTCCATCCGGTAGTCAATGGCACATACACAAACACCATTTTGATTGCCATTTTAACCCCAGGCATGCAATGCTCTGAGTGAGCTAGTTCATTACAATATTATTTTTCCCTTGCCAATGTGTAATAATAAGCAAGAAATAAGCAATGAATGATAAATGCAAAGATATTTTTCACAGATTGCCTTCATGGCTTGCAAAAAATATTTGCGACCATGTTAGTGCTTTAGAAAGACAGTAGATGAGGGAATCCCATTTACGGGACCAGAAAATAGTTCAGAATTCACAGATTTAATTATTTATTCCCAAATAATTCAAAATAAGTCATTTCTTCAGGTATTGGCAGAGCCCCGCTTCTGGCACTGATCTATTTGCTAAATCTCTGGCTATGTAATATCATGCAAACCATTGTAACCAGATGCTGTAATAGATGTTCTCGTTTCACCACTGAACCCAAATTTGGCATATGCAATGCATGGCTTTGATATATATTATTATTTCAGGAACAGCTGAAGAGACAAGGAAAATCCCAATAATCTCTGTCAATTGGACCTTAACTATTCAACTTGCTGTACATACTGGAGCAAATACGATCCTTTATTATGGGGATTTACAGATTCATAAACTGACTAGTTCTACTGCCCAAGACAAACCTGTAAATGTCTGTCTCTACCAAATTACAGTCACCATGTAAACACTTACTGGATGTTTAACTGCCCTAGGCCATCAGCTTCTTAACCAGCAAGGCAGAGCCAGCCCTGCTTATGTGTCTAGTCAAAACCAAATGATTTAAGGCCACGATTTCACACTGAACTCTGAATGCCTTGTCCTTGTGTCAAGTCAAACTACAGACTTACTTTACAGTAATGTAATATTTTTGGAGAATGAATGTTTGCTAAATTGTACAGTCAAGTAACAATATACCTGCAACCTTTCTGCACTTGCTGCATCAAATCTTTAAAAAAGCTATTAATTGATTTGAACATAACATCAGAGAAACCTATAGATCCCAGCTCTTCCAGTTAGCTGTGCCTGCACATTCTCTCAGAACAACTTGCAATGATTTATGGATGCATACATACTATACATAGACACCTAATTTGCATAGTTACCCACATATATGCAGCATGGGGAATAAAATATACGCCTTTCAGCGCCAACAGACATAGGCTTCTATTTAGTAAGTCTATAAAACAGCTTTGCTAGCTCAGTCAGTAGTAGAAACACCTATATATATACACACACAAATGACCATTTATATCAGTCCTGACAGGGTACCATCTCCTTCTGCTTAAATGTTCAATGGTCTAGTCCTCTAAAATGGATTTTCAAAGGAGCCTAGCAATTTGAGTGTTTAACAACCTTAAGTTTTGGGTTTTTTTTTTTTTTTTTAAAAATCTTACTCTATATGTCATATAGCTACAGCTAAAGGAAAAGCTTAGAGTTCAGGTTGCAGAGCTTTAGGAGCTGAAGGTTCAGAGTTTTGCTCCTCGATGTTTAGTGTGTGTAGACAGCTGATTACCATTATAACTGTAACTGTATGTAGCCATTGGCTGTGGAGCCCTTAACACATGCGTTTAATTATTGACTACCTTATTTTATTTTGCAGAGAAAAGTGATTCACATATACACAAAGCCATGAAATAACGCCCATTGCAGGAGCTTTACATTTTAATATTCTTCACTTTCTGTTGACCTAGTCAAAGACAGGTGCTTGCATATATATTTGTCTCTGTGTTTTTCAGTTGGACATTCCAGATGCAAGGATACCAAAGTCTGTAAAAACCACTAACTTTATTCTTCTTCAGATCCTTTCTCAGAACGCACCTCTACCACAATAAAACAATGGCAGCTGACCGCAGCTAGGACAGTGGTGAACGAGCATTGCTTATAGTACACTTGCTTGTTTCACTCCTTCACATCTTTTCCAGTTGTGTCTTCACATGGGATTGTAAACTCGTTTGGGGCAGAGACCGTGTCTTTGTTGCTTAAGAGCTTGTATCATTTCTAGCATAAACAATGGGGCCCAACAAAACCTTTAGTTACTAAAGCAATTCAGATAATAAGTGCAAGAGTTCGTCTAGTTCTGCAATGATAATTATGCACTTTGAATGCTAATTTACATATTTTTAAAAAATGTAACTGATTTTGAGGTAGCTGACCACTTAATATTAATGGAAATGATTACTAATGTTGTGCTTTCCTAATCAGACACTTTTTACAATGAAGTGTTGTTCTTTTTGGTGTGACAGGAGACATTTATTGGCGTTAACAGGTAGGGTTTTTTAAAAAATTTGATTACACCAAAATGCTCACACACTTGTGACATGCCAGCAATTGAATTAGAATAGTGCCATGCACTTAAAATTCAGATCATGTAGGAGCATCTGTTTTCTTGTCAACAATCTCAGCCTCTCCACAGATTCTAAACACTTATTGCTAAACATTTACTAAGTTATTACTTAATTCCCTTCTTCCTTGGCTCAAAAGACTACAGACACCAGATATGAAGGGGGAGGAGGGGTTATGTTTTAAAAAGAGATAACTAACAACAATTTTAGTGAGCTGTCTTTCCTGAATGGCATTTATCCACATGTTATTCTGAGGTTTACGACGATTTTCTTAGCTGTAAATGGGACACAATATCCAGGAAGGGGAAAAACATTTGTTTTGAAAAACAGTACTAGTTCCCCAGCAGTAAAGGCAAATGATTATTGCAGGAAGTAGTTTAGACTAACAGGTTCCAAGACTGGCACAGACACACACACACACACACGTGCTTACTGCTGCGCTTCACAAGACCCACAATGTTATTTTAATAGATCCCAAATGCATATGTCGAAAAGGGGAAGGCCAACAACTCACATCCAATATTGCTGCTTTATCTAAGTAGCTTTCTTAAAAATGGAACGGAAGATCCCAGCACTGCTCATATTAAGGATTTATCCAGTTGCATTTAGCTGTGTTTATTTAGGCGGAATACCTGAAATGGTCAAAGTGAGCTGTGACATTCAAATTTTCTTCTTTTTTTAAAAAAATAATAATAATATACTCAGGCCTTCCTTTGTCTCCCATACCCTCTTTAGAAATATCAATAAAAACAGAATTATTTCCCCAATTGTAATGTAATTGTAATTTCAAGTGGATGAGCAGCATTATATCAAAATCTCCCTCAGCTGATTTTTTTTTAAAAGTCATTACTTCATTTTTTTGACACCACATCTGGCACGTAGAATACAGATGATCATTTGTTTATATATCTGTCTAACAGCCTTTTCCAAACACAGGCAGATGGAGCCTTTCAAAATCAAATTAATTTCAGATTAATTCACTCTGGACCCACTCCAGTTTCATGACTCTATGCTTTGAGGCACTATCTAAATTGATTTAGAGTCATGAACTTAAAGAGCTCAAGTCCTTAGGTATAAGGGAAAAAAAATAGTACAAGATCTTTCTTGCATACTAAAAGGGAAAAAACCCAACAATCACAAGTTAGTGCTGTTAAAAAATATTCTTTATAGTGTCATAATCAGCCATAAAGAATTTAATATTTAACGCAGAAAGTGACAGTGAAATTTACATACTCAGTGCTCTAATATCTCTTGATGAGTCCAATAAAATGTATCAACCTAATTCAACACTAGAATCAAAGATGTTGTGGTAAACTTTTGCAATAAACAGCTGTCACAATGAGAGAGTGGACAGGTAATATTTAAAATCTCGAATGCAACAGATTTTTCTAAGGAACTATAAAAAATGTAGCCTGCAAATATGCCAGGCTTGCATGCTGTCAATCGCTATGGATGCCTTTATTATCTCACTTGTTTCAATTGCAATTTGGGTTTCCATGGAGATGTAACAGTCAATTCTGGAAAATTATAAGATAAATGTCAGGCAGTGATAACGCTGTTAATGAAGCTTCATTGACAAGCAGCACTATGCTTGCAATAATAAGCATAATTCTATTAGCATATGTATAACCTGCCCAGGAAAAAAATATAACAGAGGGAGAGAATATTAAAAAAATAAAATAAAAGTGTGTGTGTATCTTTATTTGAAATGAAACTCTATGATGAATTCCTTATGAATAGGAAAGATATTGGCTCTATATTTAATTGCTTAATTCCTTTTGAAAGTCTCACACTCTGCTATCACTCCAAAAGATCACTCTGCCAACAGGCACAGACACATTGTTGCACAGTATGACACTTGTTTCCTTACAACATGTGGCTGGAATGATCGGTTTCACATGGCACTTAGGAGTGTGTTTTATAATGCACCAGTACATCTGTTGAGAGTTGTTAGGCAGAAAGATGTGCACCTTGGAGGAGAAATCCCGCCCCCTCCCCATCCTCTACTTGTGCACCCATCTCATTTGTGCGGCTAGTCCACCTTGATGCAGGGTCTCAAAGAGTTTAACATGGCACTGTCTAGTGTGACAGAGACTCTGCCAACAAGATGCTCAACGACTCAGAGTTGAAAAAGGGCTTTCTGTGATGTGGACTGAGCCCTTAATTTCCCTGCTGAGTTCAGGGCATGATTCGCACCTGGGGGACAGCACCAGAAAAAACAGAGTTTTAAGCGAACAGGTTAATTATATGGCAATCTGGGTGGTGAGCTCAGGATGAGACAGGAAAAAGTCACAAGGCAGATATTCCAAGGCAGTGTGGTCTAGGGGAAAGACCCTAGATTTGGAATCAGGGGACCTGAGATATGTTCCCAGCTTTTCTTTCACTGATCTGCTGTGTGTGACCTTGGGTAATTTGCTTCCAATCTGCCTCCTACACTTTGTCTACACATTTAGATTGTAAATCTTTGGGGTTGGGACAGGCTCTTAGGCCAGGTATACACTACCTGCTGGACTGGCGGGTAGTGATTGACCTATCAGAGATTGATTTATCGCGTCTAGTCTAGACGCAATAAAATCAATCCCTGAGCACTCTCCTGTCTACACGGGTACTCCACTGCCATGAGGGGCAGCGCCAGAGTTGACAGGGGAGCAGTAGCAGTCAACTCAGTGCTATGAAGACGCTGCAGTAAGCAGATCTAAATACATCGACTTCAGCTACGCTATTCCCATAGCTGAAGTTGCGTATCTTAGGTTGATCCCTCTTCCCCACCCCCAGTGTAGACCTGGGCCAAATCTATATACAGTGCTTAGCTTGGTGGGTCCCTGCTCTCCATTGGGGGTTCTCAATGCTACTGTAATACAAACAAAAATGATGAAAATCAAATTCAGGGACTGGCATGTCCAGTGGGAGAGGAGAGGAAATAGCATTTAAACATAACTCGAAAACTCCATGGCCCCAACTTCCTCAGGGAAAGTAGATAGGAAAATAAAGCCCCATTGCTTTTGGTTATCCACTCTTTGGGAAGTGCTCAGATACTGAAGTGGTGGATGCTGTTATAAAAGGTAGCTAAATTAGCCAGCGCTGTGCATAAGTTGGAAGAAATGTGGATCTTATAGTTTTTAAAAGAAGAGTGAGACTTGCCTCCACTCTCTCCTCTTCCATCTTTTTCCTATTTAATAATGAAAAACCCACTTGAATGATGCTGTTTCTGTGTCACGGGCCAGCAAAGACAACAATGATAACTCCCATGTAAACAGAGAGAGAAATAACTGGCCTAAGATTTCACAGTAGCAAATACAACCCAATTGTTTTGCTGTTCCCTGCCATGATCTAACCACCGGACCACATTTTACAGGAGGGTATCTTGATAACAGCTGAGAGATTAAAGTGACATTATATCATCACTAAATGCAACCATTTAGGGTAGGCTTTTCAAAAGCACTTAAGGGGTGTGAAAAGCACAAGTGCCATTGACTTTCAATGTGCTCCTAAATCCCTGGGGTACTTACAAAAATTTCATCCTTAAGGGATTGATTCTGCCAGTTCTTTGAACAGTACATTTTGCCATGAGCTTTCCCAACGATTTTAATCGAGTTTGCCTATGGAGTAAGGTACTACACAAAGTGAAGAAGGATGGCAGGAGAAGGCCCTTGTAGATGCAAACACGGAGTGGTATACCTCACCTCAGCTCATCTTCAGTAACTCATTGGAAGGTTATGCAAGTCTCAGTGCTCAATTAGGCAACCACGACAAATGGTTTACAACTGGGATGGCTTTCATCTGTGAACCTCAAATGTTGAGAGTTACTGTTGCAATTTTTAACAACAACAATGCTTGATTCAAATTTGCAAGACAGAAGCAAGCTATTTGTGCCCCCCTTGAAGTGAGTTGCTCTGTTTCCATGATGCATATGGTAAGAATGGCCATGTTCTACTTTGTAAAGGACTAGTTTTCATTAGCCTTTGGGGTTGCCAAAGTTTCATGTTTTTACGATTGTGAAAACATTGGTCACAGAAGAAAAAAGATGGCACAAAATCAGCCATCAAAGGCTCTTAGCCTTTTAATATAAACTGGAAGGCATAGTTATTATGCTTGAAGTTGTGCTAGAGCATCTTTTATTTATCCTAATCTTGCAATTAAACTGTTTTGCTCCACAGGACAATGTGGTTGCAACATCACTTTGAGGTGTGTGAAAAAACAAACACATACATAAAAGATGTTTTTAAAAAATAAATAAATAAATAGATCAGCAACTGCCACTTTAAAGACATTTAAAAATGAACTCACAAGAATTGGAGTCTATGGCAATGAAAAACATATATTACCATTAGAAAAAGCCCAGCTGCCACTACCGCCCTCTAGTACCATTTCAAAATCATATGGCAGTGATTTAGGGAAACACTTATGAGGTTAAAGTTAAACATCCATCTTTTGTTTTGCGTTTCCATGGTATTCCGGGCAAACGTATCAGTAAGAAAACATTAGAATACAGCCATTTTGGAACTTTTGCCAATTAACAGGAATAAATATGCCTGAAAATTTGACACTACTGTGTATTTTAAAGTCACAGTAAATACTCGTGACTGGGGGAATTTAAAAGGATGAGGTAACTTCCTTATTATATATTTGGGGGAAGAGCTTATCTTGATGGCTTATTGTTTACTGTAGTGGTTTTATTAGCAGCCGAGAAAGGATTCCAGTTCTGGTGGACAGTTTCACAGCTTTCCAGGAGAGATACAGCTGGGGTACATGAGAGGGGAGAGGAAAACAGATGAGCATACATGATGGACCCTTGTAGCCACCACATAAAGTGCAAAGCCTTTCGATTTAAATTTGCACTGGGTAACAGACAAGATTTTTCAGTATCTGTAAATATGTTTTTAGGTTCACTGTAATTTTTCTAACCTGCGGAAGCAATGAGTCCAAGGCTTCGTCAGCAGTTACATTATTGTGAGATGCGTTGTGATTTATAGGAATCACCACCAGGACCGGTGCAAGATATTTTGCCACCCTAGGTGGTAACTACCTTTCCACCCATGGTGGCATGTGCAGGAGGGGATCTTAGTGTCCACCGAATTGTCGCCAACAGCGAGTCAGCTTGTTGAGCTGCTGCCGAATTGTCGGCAGAAATACGGCGGCAGTTCGGCACGCCACATTGATTTTGGCGGCAATTTGGTGCGGGGCAAAAAGCCGCCCTCCAAATTCTGTCACCCTAGGCGACCACCTAGGTCACCTAATGGGTACCGCTGGCCCTGATCACCGCTCTTCATGCCACAGTTTCCAGAGAGTAGAAAAGGCTAATTTGTGAGGACAAGTCTTTGGAGAACTGGAGGTTTTATAACAATACTCTGCTCTTTTACAGCACCTATGTCTGTTATAAACATTACTTCTTACATTCCCCTCCCTCCATGTATTATGATCATCCGCATTTTACAAATGGAGAAACTGAGGCACTGAGTGGTAAAATAACTAGCCCAAAGATGTAAAGAAAAACTGTGGAAGAGTCAACAAGGGAAGCTTGGATTCCTGGCTCCCAAGCCCCTCCTCCAGCCATTGGAACACAATGTGCAGAAGGGAATTCACCCAGCGGATAAATGATTACTGTACCTATACATTTTTTAAATGATTCAAGGCCTGATCCCACAGAACTGAAATCAGTGGTAGTTTTGTTAGTGACTTTAAATGGAGCAGGAACTGAATGGCTAGAAAATACTTTTGGCATTAGTCAGAGCTGTGTCAAGGAAGTGCAAAGTGAAGCTTGCTGTGGTATAACTCAGGGAATGTTATCCACACCTTACACCCACACAAGCATTCAGGACGAATGGCCTCCAGCTGGGAAGCAGTTAGCCTACGAAAGTGGAGATTTACTCAAGCAATTTCAAATTCACAAAGAGGGGTATTACGGATAGATTATTTTAAGTCACATTGGTGCTGTCAAAGGGGTTTGACATAACAGTTCTTGTGAGGTATAGGGTCACAGAGGAAAACGTGATGGATGAACACAAGGAGGAAGCATTCCTAATGTAAGCAGTGTCAGGAATGAGATATATTCTGACATCTGGTGGCGAACTATGGGAATTGCAGTGAGCCGTGCAAAATAAGTCTGGGGCTGATCAATTTGCACGGACACACCCACTGCGCCTAGCCTGAGCCCACAGCAGCCCACATGGCCACTTCGGCTGATGAGGGAGCCCCAGTTTCTATGTTATTGGGGCAGAAATGATAAAGTGATGTTACTGTGATTATGTGAATGAAGGACTATGGACATGTACTTGGCCCTTGTTATGATGGAGGGACTCGCCATCATCTAGGTAGCACTCACTGGGCAAGGGCCATGCGTTTTCAGAACATTGTGAAATCGAGAGAGGTGGTGGACAAGCACCTATACCTTTTGGTGAGGGCTCTGTCTGAGGGCCTCCCAGGCCTATTGCACCCTGCCTCTCTCCACTGTGGAATGTCAGAATTGAATTTTGCTTCCATTAGGAGCCTGGTTTCAGGCTGCTGAGCTGAAAATTGCTTTGGGCTTGCTGGTGCACCTGCACTAAGGCTCCCCTACTGTGAGCTGAAATCACTTAAGAGCTGAAATCACCTAAGAGCTAAAGAAATCACTGAGCACTGTCTTAAGTAGGGGGGCCGGAAAAAAGTGCAGCGTGGCTGGTGCAGCAGAGCAGTCTGCGTGTCGGCTAGCAGGACGGCTAGCGGAGTTCTTGGTGCTGCGGAGTGGCTGGTGCGGCAGAGCTGTCTGTATGTCAACTAGCAGAGCCGTTGGTGCTGTGGGCAGAGTGACCGGTGCAGCAGAGCTGTCTGTCGACTAGCGGAGGCGTTGGTGCTGCAGGCAGAGTGACCGGTGCGGCGGAGCTGTCTGTGTGTCAACTAGCAGAGGCGTTGGTGCTGCGGGCAGAGTGACCGGCGTGGCACAGCTGTCTGTGTGTCGGTTAGCAGAGCAGCTAGCGGATCAACGGGCAGAGCGGTTCGTGGGACAGCCAGCAGAGCGGAGCAGAGCCGATTGCGGGGAGAGCTGCAGCGGAACCTCACAGAGAGGCGGCGCAGTCGGCTTCGGACCACGTAAGGTGCCCCTTGCCCTACCCTCCATTTCCACCCAGGCTGGGAGGTAAGACTCTGCAGAGTAACTCCGGAACTCTGCACTGACCAGGAGCAGACACTCTTGGGCTGAGGGACTTTTGGGTGAATTTTGGATTGCTGGGCTCCATAGACTTTTGGGCTGTGGGACATTTTGGGGACTTTCGGTGATTTTTGGGCTACTGGAATCACAAACCTAAAGAAGGGGACACAGCCCAATCGGCTGGGGTGGCGGTTTGCTCAGGGGTTGGTGTATGACCCTAGTTGTGGTGTGTTTTCCCAATTTCATGATGTCATTTATCTCCTGTTAATAAAAATTTCTGATACACCAATCTGTGCTTGCGAGAGGGGAGGTATTGCCTCTTTGAGGCACCCAGGGGGGGTGTTAGGATTTTTCCCAGGTCACTGGGTGGGGGCTCGAGCCAGTTTTGTCTTGTGTTGTTAAGAGGGGACCCCTAGGTACTGAACCCGGCCTGGCAGAAGGGTTACACTAATGATCAGAGCAATGAATTGGAAGCCAAGAAACTTGGGTTCAACTTCTGGCTCTGACACAGACTCTTTGCTTGTTCCTGCGCATACCACTTCACCTCTTTGCGTCCCAAGTCTCCCTCCCTGTTAAATGTGTACAGTGATATTTTCCTGATATTCTGAGAGCCTTTGATGAAAAGCACCACACAAACATCAACACTGTTATTGAAGATAAAAAATCCTCCTTAATTATGTTTTTCTCTCAACTTTAAGAGTTTCTAATCTGTCTTTTAAGACAAATATTTGAAACCCAAGTAAACACAACAGCAATGAAACTCTTTTCAAGAACCACTAGCATCGTTTTCCTTGTGGTAGCACCTTGAGGCTCCAATTATGGACCGTGACCCTATTGTGCTAGGCAGTGTACTGGCACCTCACAGAAAGAGTGAATGATCTATTTTTATTAGTAAAACCAGATGACTCTACAATGCAATCAAATATTAAGAGACATGTTTCATACCCAGAAGACAGGATGTAAATTTGCCCTGATACATTATCTGCTTGCCAAGACCATGTCCCATATGTTTATAGATGCTTCTTCCAAATACATGAACTCTTAATTAACCTTTTTATCAAACATATAGAAGCACGTGTTTTCTCTCTTGCCTATGTGATTGGCCTAATATCCTAAGCAGCTGCCTCAATTTCCTAAACAATGCACTTTCTCAAGAATATGGTTGGAGGAACTTGCTTCCCATTCCTTAATTGGGTGGAGACTAGGGTTTGGAGTGTGGAGAAGCTGAACCAGGGCCAAAAGTTTCTGGTTCAACAGCTATGAAATCTTGCCAGATCTTACCATTTGTATCTAGGAATGGTATCCAAACTGGAACAAGAAAGCAGGCCAATTTGGATCCAACCCAGAATTCAAGCTGCACGGGCGGGTTTGGCTGTGGGGATTCAAATCCAAATTAATCTTGTGAAATTCCAAAGGGTGAGGGCATTCAGATCTGATGCTCTAGCCCAAGCCTTATTCTATTGGTTTTGGTCTTTTGTCCACTAGATCATCTGTTATCTTGTAATATTTAATTATATGAACACACTGGGAGAGAGTTTGTACAGACACCATATCAAATAAATTTGCACTGTAATCTCATCAGTGATATAACAGGTAGCCAATATGTGCAAGGAAAAATAACTTGGGTAAGAGAGTCAATTTTCAGTTTGTATGTGAAAAATATTATTATTATTATTATTATATAAAAGTTTCAAGGTTCCAAGCGTTTCCTATAAACAAGAAGTAGTAACTAGAACAACTATAAAAATCTACCTTGACACAGTGTCCTTTTGATCACTTTAATATTTCAGAAAGTACAAGGTCCTCCTGGAAAAGGAAACAGGCTACAACATACTTTCCCTTAGCCATATGGAACAATAAGAAGCTTAGAGAGTCAGCAAAAACATTCTTATGAGTGCACAGAGGTATACAAGTGCTTGTGTTACTCATGGTTAAATCAAAACAGCACATCCTTGAGGGGTCATTAACTTTAAATTATAGCTTGTGATTTCTGATTTTATACCAAAAATGAGCCTGCGTTTCTTAACAGAAATATTGGTGTATGTGAGATTGCAACTTCAGGGCAATGAAGGAAGAGAGCTTTTCTAAATGTATCCTCTCACTGAAGAACTTTATACACAGACTAATTAATGGCCTCATTTATGAGGAAATGGCAACTCAGTGATGGTCTATATTTTTCTGAACTGAAAGGAAGCCCCCAGAGCCAAACTGTCGTTTTTAATCCTTGCGTTGTTTGAGCATATCAAACCAAGTAACGTGTTTTTTTAAACATTGCAGCTATCATGTTGTCTGTTAAAATACGAACCACATTTTCCATCATGCAGCCAGGTCACCTGAATAATATTTTTGCCCAGTTTCGTGAATGATCCATATAGTAAAAAAGTTTTCACCTCATTCAGGATTGAGTCAATTTTTATTTTGTTTATTACACTTGTCTCTTGAGGTTATGGATCAAATGTGACCCACTTTCCCATCAACTGTTTTTCCCCAGTAGGCATTGTAGAAATCCAAATCGCTAAGATCACAGTACAAAACCACAGAATATCTGTCCCCCATCCTCATTTTTTTTTCTTTATGGCATTTTATCCCTCCCCCTCGGCAACTGTTCTGAACAAGATCCTTTCTTTTCATTCAGAGAAGCTAACAACAGAACTGTTTATAAGGACAAGCTTAGCACAAGAACGGGATTTTCTAATGACTACAGAGCTCCTGGGGCTCTTTATGTTTGAAAAATATAAAGAAAGAAGTCTTCTTGGCTTTTCACTACTACTAAGTTTAAATCTCATGGTCTTAAACACAATAGCTCTTTCAACTTAAAAAAAGTGGCATCAACTAGTACTAGGAGCTCCTACACAACCTACTAGTCCTCTGGTGACGTCGTTGTGTTTGCGCTGTTATGATTGTCAAGGTTGACCAATGAGTCAGCAAAGCCAAGGTGACTTAAAAGCATTACAGCATGCAACAGAAATGGCTTTTCGTATTACATTTCTGGATGTTTCACAATTAGCAATGGGAATCAGTACAAGGCAAATATTGTAAGAGCAAGAAAGAGACAAATGGGGATCTGATTTAAGGGAGGTGGCGTTCCTTTCAGAATAAATGAGCTCCAGATATTGAAGCTGTTCTGGCCGAATGCAGCCTTCTCACCAACCAGGTAGAAAATGTAATTCAGAAATGTTCAAGTTCAGTTTCTGATGCTCGTGGATACTAAATACTCAGCAGAGACCTCACTGATTTAATATGTAGCACTTTCCATCTTTATACTGTGCCAATGTCCCTGCCTGGCATAGGGATCTTCTGTGAAATAGAAGGTGATGTCATTTGGTTAAAATGTAAAATTGAGGTCTGGTACGCTTGTCATTAAAATTCCATGGCACTTGTAAAAGAAAAGGATATTATTCCCAGTGTCTTGGCTAAATCTAAATGTGGATAATTATATTCTGCCTCCTTAAATTTCCACTGAAGTTTCAGATTGCTACATTATTCTTTTTAGCTCTTCTAAAAGTATTGTGTATTGTTGTGCAGTACATTTATATAACTATCAGAGGTGGCTGCCTTTCAACGGCAGGTGAATAAGATCCTATAATATAGTTTTTAAGTGTTTTGGGATCTGGGTTGTAAGAAATTGTAATATAGTACTAGAATTAGGCAAAAAAATAAATTAACAATCTTTTTGAAGTTTTTTTCTATTTCACAAGATTCAAAAGAGACCCTTAAAAATATTTGAAACATTATAAAAAAAGATATTGATGATAAGGGTAGGCTCTTACATTCTATACCTGGCTAGCCACTAAAGGATGAAATATTACCTCACCCAGGTGTGTGATCATCTTTTATTGGACCAACTTCTGTTAATGAGAGAGACAAGATAATACCTCACCCACCTTGTGTCTCTAATATCCTGGCACCAACACGG
This sequence comes from Dermatemys mawii, assembly GCA_007922305.1. Classification (NCBI taxonomy): domain Eukaryota; kingdom Metazoa; phylum Chordata; order Testudines; family Dermatemydidae; genus Dermatemys; species Dermatemys mawii. The sequence goes on along the minus strand of ML677341.1, from coordinate 8,418,107 downwards.
CTACAACTACACTGCATACCTTAGGCACATACCCAACCCTACATTCAACATGTGTGATCTGAGGTTTGGGAGTAGTCTTACTGAGTTCAATGGAACTACTTATGTTAGTAAAATAACTCAGGAGCGGATGTATTCAAAGGATACTTTAGAACAGGGGTTCTCAAACCGGGAGTCGGGACCCCTCAGGGGGTCACGAGGTTATTACATGGGGGGGTCACGAGCTGTCAGCCTCCACCCCATGCCCCACTTTGCCGCTAGCATTTATAATGGTGTTACATATATAAACAAGTGTTTTTAATTTGTGGGGGGAAGGGTCACACTCAGAGGCTTGTTATGTAAAAGGGGTCACCAGTGCAATAGTTTGAGAACCACTGCTTTAGAATACATTGGAAAAGTCTCATTTCTGCACAGTGCCCAGTTACACCAAGTCTGTTCTATGCAGTTGCATGTTGGGGACTTTCAGCCCACGAAAAGGGTGGCGGAGAAGTGAGATGGAGCTTCCTAATTGTTATTTATTTTTTTACCCGGGGAAAGAAAATGGGAGGGCCAATACGTATGGGGATACTAAACAGAATGTAAAAGCTTTTTGGGGAAAAATGTGATTGGCTTCACAGTTTAAAGCTACTCAATATGTTTCTTTTTTAAAATGGCTTTTTCGTCTGTATGATTCCCAACAATCCATGCCCAATTTGATCGGCGAATGTTCCAAATACATTCACACACACGTTCTATGCTGCAAATCTATTTCTCTTTCCTATTTTTGGTTATTTCCCTTCAGCATCCTTTATCCCTGATCTCATACAGCTACCATCTGGCTCCAGCTCTTGTGGTACAGCCCCACAGCACAGGGAGAAAAGGAAGTTAGAAATAGAAAAGACCTATTATCATCCAATCCTTCCCTTGGCCATTATAGAATTGTTCCCTGCAGTACATTTACTAGTTCTTCTCTTGCTGTAGTCTAAAGAGATTCAACACGCACACACCAGCCCTCCTTCCTCCAATTCCCAACAGTTGTTTAGCTACTACCTGAGCTTTTATCTGACTCAGACTAGCAACACAGCTACATGTTTACATTCCCAATTTTCTTGTATTTTGCAAGAGAGAAGGCAGTTAGTAGCATTCAGCTGGATCCTATATTCAGACTGGCTTCCAGTCTGGGCCTGATTCTGCACTGCCTTACACTTTGTGTTGTGATAGGCCCAGACTCGAAGCTCATTTAAATTAATGGGAAGACTTTCATTGATTTAAACAGACTCTGGATCATGCCCTTACATGCATGCTAAGCAATAGTGTTTCGCACTGACTGTGCAAAGCACAATACAGTGAAAACTCAGACCCACTTGTCTCTCCCGTCTTCACTCGGTTCCCTTCAGTGTTATCTAGTTTGGGTAGAGTTGGGCAAATACTGCAAAAAATTCTGTTAATATTCATTCCAAATTTGAAACATACTGTGTTTGTGCCCCTTTTGTGTTTCTTTTCCGTTACTATTCTAGCAACTCATTTTACTGGCAGAAGTGTTCATGGAAACAGAGAGAATTTTAAATACACATTACAGGAAATTCATGCAAAGTGGCTTTTTAATTAGTCATGAGTATTTGCACCAGAATTCTGATTTTAAGCGTAATACTCCAGGCTGCGAATCCAGACCAGCTGAATACAGACTACATACAATGAACTGCTCATGAACAAATTACTGTCCAAGAACAAGTTGCAGATATTATTCAGCAACAATTTTTGAATAAATAAATTTGAGGAAATTGTGGTCTGTTCAATTAGAAGCAACATTCACAGAGTAAGTTATTCATTATGAACTATTTGCTCAGATCTAATTATGTGTTAGATTTATTGACTCCTGCTCTACTCCATTAGCATTAGTTAAAATCATTTAAAAAAATACAGTGATATGATCTCTAGTTCAGTTAACTGTTTAGTCACATCCAGTAAAGTCCTTTTATGCTTTGGTCAAATTTTTTAAAGCCATTATTGGTCTACCTATCATGACAGACTATGTCAATTACCTCAAATTATATACAATATAAAATATGTGTGTACACAATACAATTACAGAATGCCAAAAACAACTCTATGTTATAAGGATAAATTATAAAACAGCAAACGTTCTTTCCATTCACAGATTATGGTAAATACAATATTTCTTTTTAGAGTTCTGACTCTTCAGGGATTGAAAGGGAAGTGCTTAACACAGAGATTATCTTTTTCTCTTGCACTATAGAAATGAAGATTATTTCATTAATGGGAGTGAGTATTTAGTCATATTCAAATACTATTACGAACTTGTCCTGAAAACAGGAGTTAAAGGAGTAATGGACTTCTGAATAGTCCTATGTGGACTTGCAAGTAAATTTGGACAGTTTTTGAATTTCTAAGCAAGATTCTCTGGCAGAAAATTTCTAGGTTTTCTCCTCTTCTGCTGCTAATACTTGATAATCTGTGATTTGAGTGACAGGAAACACTAATGCTAGAGAAGGAGGGAAACCTAGCCCACAGCTGCCATTCTACTGTATGAAGCACATAACTCAATTTCTTTAAAGTGATAAGAAGACACACTTTCAAGGAACAAAGTAATAATTAGAACAAAATTGTACGATAAAATCCTGCCCAACTGAGATGAGCAGGAGTTTTTCCATCGACTTCAGTGAGACAGGATTTTACTAATAGAGCCTAACCCCGCGTGCACTGGGTTGGAGTGTCCTGCCATGACAAACTGCTTGCAGGAGAAACAAAAGACTGGCTAATATCTTTTGTAGGACCAGTCATCTCCCTTAACTCAGACCCCAGGCCTGACTCTTAGCTAATATAAATCCGCATATGCCCGATTTACTGCTGCTGAAAATTCTGGCCCCTGTAGTTAAAGGTATGCCTACACTGCAATCAGAGGTGTGATAGTGATGTGTGTAGGGGCTTCATCATGGGCTGTAGAAGCCTGCATGGGACACTGGGTACTTCCTTGGGTGGCTAGCACACACTGAAGCTCGTGCTGCTACTTCCTCACTTCTATTAACACATGTGTTACCTAGACCAAAGCTAGCTCGCGTATGTCTACATGTGCTGCAAACACACCTCCGACTGCAGTGTAGACATACCCAAAGTTTTGTAAACCACAGAGCACTTCAGTGACTTTCACGCTGGAGCCCAAGCTCTGGGACCTCCCGCCTCACAGCCCAAGCCTGGAAGTCTACACAGCAATGAAACAGCCCTGCAACCTGAGCCCCGTGGGCCCAGGTCAGCCAGCACAGGCTAGCAGCAGGGTTTTTTTTTTTTTTTGCTTGTCAACATACCTGGACTAATCTGCAACATTCAATAGGTTTTTAGACAAATTTCAGTAGAATCCTATTGGCTTTATCCTCATTACATTGTATAGGGCTTTCCCATAAGATTATTGCCACGACTACAAAAAAATACCATTAACATATATGTTTCCTTTTGCATTCTTCTCCATTTTATTCCTTACGAATAGGAGAATGATTATGTTGCCTTTGCATATTAGGTTTGCACTCATGAAAACTTGCAAGGAAATACTCTGTAGCATAAGTTTCACTCCGCTGAAGGCTCTTTGGCAAGACACGGCGTGCCTCAGTTTCCCCATCTATAAACTGGAAATAATACCCATATGCCTTTGTAAAGTACCTTGAAATCTATGGATGAGAAATGATGCTATTATCATTTTGTGGAAGAATAGTCCAGTGGTTAGTGCACTGGCCTAGGACATAGAAGACTCAGGGTCAATTCCTGGTTCCATTACAGTCTTCCTGCATGAACAAATTCTGTATGGGCAAATCAGTTAGCCTCTCTGGGCCTCAAGTCATCTATAAAATGGAGACTTTAATACTTCCTTAGCTCACAGGGCTGTTGTGAGGATAAATATATTACAGATTATGAAACGATTCGTGCACTATTCAAAAGCTAGGTATTATTATTGATTGCAGCACTTTTTTGTCTTCATCTCCCAAATTCCTTAAACAATATTTTACTTTAGGCAGTTTGTAGGAGGCTTATGGGCTTGTCATCCATATGCAAATAGCCCCCCTGAGGGTCAGTCAACAACACTATTCACATCAGTAAGGTGGACAGGATTTGGTCATTTCATGTGTGTGTGTGTCCGTGTGAGTCTTACACACAAGCATTCTACTTCTTCACATACAGAGTAAAGAAAAAAAAAAAAACCTATCCCACAACCTCAGTGTAATCCTGGTAATTAATTTTCATTATATAAGCAATTGAGTCCATCTACTGAGTTACTTATAATTATATTACACCATTACTTAGAATAAAAATGGCTAACCCTATATTCTAAAAATTATTAATCCTATCAACTCAATCACATATAAATGCATTTAATGTCCCTTTTCTTTTCACTGAATTTTATTAACATTCATAGGCTACCTTCACTGCTGTTTTAAATCACTGCTAATTATGAAACCAGAGGGGCAAAAAGGAAGGGTATTTTCACAATGTATTGGAGCAAAAGGCTATTCACCCTCACAAATTCATGTCAGCACTGGGTGATTTAGTCCATAATTGTGCTTATAGACTTCATCCTTCATTAGCACAAAAAGCATCTGAGTGGATTTCCCTGCTGTTTTGAGCTCCTAGGAGAAAAAAATTAATTTGATATTGAGCTGCTTTCACCTTCAAGCAAGAAAATGGTGCCATGCTCTTCACATGAAAACCTGGCCACAGTCTTCACTGCCTTTGTTACTTCAAGGCTGTATTACTGTAGCGCTCACCACCCGGGGAAGACAGTGGGAAAGGCACAGGAACTGTACCTAGTCCAGAATGCAGAACAAGCAGATGGGACTGTATCACACTGGTGCTCTGATGACTCAGGACCAATTCGCAGTTCTGGATCCTTGCATTCTAAGTTCTCAGTAGTCTAAGGCTTGAGTACAGTCCCATGCCAAGCTAAACTGCTTATTTAACATTTCTCAAGCTGTTACCAAGCAGTTTGCTAGTGGTTTGACTTTTATCAAGCTGTCCTTCGCTCTCAGAGAGTCAGTTATGTTTTCTCTATGCAGTTGAAGTCAATACTTAATAAACATTGAGTAAGGCATTTCTTAAGCATTTCATTAACCCATGTCTTATTTTTAGCTCTGCACAGCAGCTAGGCTTTAACTAAGCTTCTCACAAACAACAGGAATACTGCACAGGATTGAAACCTTCTAGCTGGGAGGAACAGCTATTTCCCAAAATACAAGTCATTCATAGGCTGGTGCTATTTTTAATCCCACTCAGACACATTAAGATCCTCTAAAACAATGCCACCCTTAAGCCAATATGTTAAGTACAACAACATCATCATGCAAAGAGGAAATAATTAAAGTACTTCTCCTGAAGTCTCACCCCTAGAATACTGTGATCAACAAGTGTAATATAGACAGTAGTACCCAGAATGATGCTCATGGGAACGGGAGACACTGCACTGATGGTACAGGACACCTGGCTAGTGAAGCCTCTGCAGCAGAAAAGTTGGGATAAGCTCATCTCAACAAGCCCCGTGGAGCTCAGTACAAGTCTGATATATTTGTACTAGCTTTTCCTCAGTATAGGCAAGGGGTGGGCAAACTACAGCCCGTGAGCCCCTCCTTATTGGCCCCTGAGCTCCCGGGAGGGGAGACTGCTCCGGCCCCTTCCCTGCTGTCACCCTCCCCCGCAGCCCTAGCGTGCCACGCTGCCAGCGCTCTGGCCCGTAGATACAGCCAGGCAGCGCTGGCTCCAGTCGGGCCTGAGCTCCTGACACTCTGAGCAGCATACTAAGGGGGCGGGGCTGCGAGTTCCAGTGGGGCAGCATGTCTCGCTCCGACAGGCCTGAGCGGTGTAGTAAGGGGGTTGGCATCGGGGCGGGGCCAGGCCGGGGCCTTGGATAAGGGGCAGGGAGTCCTGGGAGTCTGTCAGGGGATAGGAGTGTGGATAGGGGTCGGGGCAGTCAGGGGACAGGGAGCAGGGGGGCTTGGGTAGGGAGTGGAGATCTGGGGAGGCTGTTAGCGTAGGGGGTCTGAGGAGGAAGCAGTCAGGAGACAAAGAGCAGGGGGACTTTGATGAGGGGTGCAATCCTCACTCCAGGGGCGTGAGGGGGGGGTGTCTCGGGCGAGGGTGGTCATGGGACAGGGAGCAGGGGGTTAGATGGGGGTGGGGTCCCCGGGGGTGGTTAGGGTAGGGGTTCCCGTAGGGGGTGGTCAGGGGACAAGGAGCAGGGGAGGTTGGATGGGCTGAGGGTTCTGAGGGGGGTGGGAAGTGGGAGGGAGTCGGATGGGGGCAGGGGCAGGGCCAGGCTTCCCTCCCCTACCCAGTCCCCCATACAATTTTTAACCTCAATGTGGCCCTTGGGCCAAAGAGTTTGCCCATGCCTGGTATAGGCGCTGGTACACAATCATCATATGGATCTAGAATCCGCAGAGATGGTGCGAACATCATCTTAACCATGACAATATCAAAGCTTCAAATCTGCATTTGGCATTTAGATACTACAGTGATTGGTGCTAGGTAGAAACAGGGTATAGTCACTGCTCCCCAGTAATGTCGAGACATAGTGTATTATTGATTACTGGTAAGAGAGGGAACTTAAAAGCTGAACTTGTGGGCTTTATAATACCTCTCTGTTCCTCAGTTTACCAATCTGTACCACAGCTTTAATACACAACTCCCAGTTGCTGGGAAAAATTTAAGTTAATGTTTGCATTGCAGTTTGAGGTTCTCCGATAAGAGATACTACAGCTGTATTTTTTATTATAGAATTCCTGTAATATGTCATCATCTTCTATCAGTAGGAGAACAGTAAGTTTTCTCTAAGTTTAGCCATCCCATTGCTACTATTACTGTACTGATGTTTTATGTATCTGCAAAATATTTTAAGCATATCCAGTTACCATCAGGTGTGGACTGTCAGATTCTATATTGTTCATGAAGCAGCTGCCATGCTGCATATTGGTAATTTTGTCAAAGAAAACAGGAAAAGGATATAATTTAAATTAAAGAATTCTACAAAACAAGATTAGATGCTGAAATAAAACAAGATTTGCAATTAAAATTATAGGTTTATTCCCAATGTTCAAAATTCTGGATCCAAACCTAAAGGCCAAAAATTGGTCTTTCTATCTGAAACAGCGCAAACTTTGCAGGAAAGAACAAAATAGAACCTGGAGCCCCAGCCCAAAGATGGGCCAAAAGCTTTTATTTGAACCCCTCTCCCTATGCCGTGGAACTGGTGATTCAGATACAAATACAACACAGATGCAGATATCTCTAGTCTTGGTTTTGCAAAAACAAAATATGCCTTCTTTGACCTCAGGTTAAGATTTCAGTCACTCAGCAATATTTCACTTGAACTGATGAATGATCCTTAGTCTACGACTCTTCTGGCAAGCCAGCCAGCCGAAGTCCAGGCAGTTTAATAACTCTCTTTCACTTCCTTTCTCCAGGGTTGGCCACAAGCAGAAGCACATCAAACAGCCAACAGAGGACTCAGTCTTTTGGGGCCACTGCATTATACTATAATCTCTGTAATTCGTGGGCCAAACCCTGATTTCCCCTCCAGAAGTGGGACCAGACAGGAATTCATCTCCTGGCCTGATTCTCTATTCTAGCAGCATGGGACCCAGGAAAATCATCAAACTGGTTCTATTTGTCCTGTACGCAAACAAATTAGTCACCTCTCATTTATATACACAAAAGATAAGCAGATTCCAAAAACGATCATTTAAGAATCTGTATATATTCAATGCCAACGATAAATACTAAAAAGGAAAGCGAACATGTAACTTTAAATCAAGGGCAGTAGTAACATATTTGCATTACTCTATGTTGTGTGGGCATTAGAACCCTATTTAGTAGGATATCCTATAAATAATGAATACTTATTACTCTGGTAATCACTCTTTCCCATCTTCCTGAAGTTGCTCCTCACGTCTTCTGGAGAAGCAAGCTATAATGAAAGCCCCGGCACGTTTTATAATGCATTAAAATGAGGAATGGAAACCAATACAAATATTCCCTGCACAACCCAATAGGCTTGTGGAATTCCCTTGAAACATTTTGCTGTTCTTCTCCCGGTCCCTGGTTTCCTCTTTGGCAAATGTAATGGGACAAGGAGGAAGAGCGGTAGGGGAAATAGTGAAGTTATATTTAGCAGCCTGTTTTTACTGCTTCTTTGCTCAGGGGAAAATGCAACCTAATGGCTTCTGGAAATTAACTGAACAAGGAGCCCAGTGAATTCCAGCTGTTGCCCATGTGATCAGTTCTGCTGGCTGGTAAAGGTGGCTGTTTTCTCAAGCTCTGGTTTGATTTGCAGAAACTCTGTTCACATTCCCACCTGCGTTAGAGCAATGTAAGTTAGAACAATTCAATTCTGTAATCCACCTGGGACCTACCATTGTCTCCAACTTGAGAATGGCACCAACATTACGGGAACCACCACCTAGGAAGTAAACATATTTAACTAGTCCTTAGAATAGGGGTGGGAAAACTATGGACCCGTGGGCCCATCCTGACTGGCCCCTGAGCTCCCGGCAGGAGAGACTCACCTCTGGCCCCCACCCCGCTAACCCCCTCCCCCATAGCCTCAGCGCTCTGGCCTGTAGCTCCTGCCAGGCAGTGCTGCAGTGGTCTGGCTGGCACCGGTGGAGGCTGTACACTCCTGCAGGGTGGCGTGTCTAGTTCTGGCGGGCCGTGTGGACCCAGACATCCTGCTCTGAACAGTGTGGTAAGGGTTCGGGGCCAGGGTGTTGGATAAGGTGCAGGGAGTCCCATGGGGCAGTTGTATGGAGCGGAGGTTCAGGGCGATGGTCAGGGGACAGCGAATGGGGGGGTTGTATAGGGTGTGGGAGTCCCAGAGGTGTGTCAGGGGGCAGAGAGGTGGATAGAAGTCGGAGCAGTCAGGGGACAAGGAGCAGAGGGGCTTAGATAGGGGTGGAGTCCAGAGGGGTGGTTAGGAGTGGGGGGGTCTCTGGAGGGGGCAGTCAGGGGAGAAGGTGCGGGGCAGGTTGGAGGTTCTGAGGTGGGGCAGTCAGGGGGAGGGAAGTGGTTGGGGGTCAGATAAGGGGCAGGGCCAGGCTGTTTGGGGAGGCACAGCCTTCCCTACCTGGCCCTCTGTACAATTTTGCAACCCTGATGTGGTGCTCGGATCAGAAAGTTTGGCTATGCCTGCCTTAGACCCTATTTTGTTGTTGCATAAGAACAACACAAGGTGCTGTCAGCTGAACAACTCACTGTTTGAGGCTGTGGGGCATTTATATCACTTTATATCAGAACCAACACCATGATCCAAAGTCATTAAGTGGGCATATCTCCAGTGACTTTGGGTTCTAATCGGTCTACTCTTGCCATTTCCTGTTTAATTGTATATACTCTAGCTGGTCACTCAAAACCTCATCTTGTGACTGCTCTAGCATGCAACTAAATCACTGTCAAGTGGGCATAACAGGGTCCAGTAGAGACTCATTTCTAGGTTCAGGGGATGAGGTGGAATGTAAAATACCAGCCATAATTCCCTGAAATACCAAGGTCAGTGACTGGGAGCAAGATTTTCAAAAGTGTCTAGGGCCTCAGTTTTTGGGTGTCTAACCTGAAGGTTCCCAATTCTCACAAAGCACTGAGCACCCCTTCTTTGAAAAAACAGACCCCTTTAAGGTGTTGCTTATTGGGATCCCAAAACTGAGGCACCTCAAATCTCTAGTCACTTTTGAAAATCATGGCCTTAAAAGTATATGCTGAAGAATCATAGAATATCAGGGTTGGAAGGGATCTCAGGAGGTCATCTAGTCCAACCCTCTGCTCAAAGCAGGAGCAAGCCCCAACTAAGTCAGTAAGTATCAGTAAGTACAATCTCTGGAGGGTCTTGGAAAGATTTTTAAATGACTAAGATCTTTATCCTGTCCGTTTGCTTGGCATTAGTACACTTAGTACAGTTTAATTTTTTTTAAACTGTACTGTTTGATTAAATGTCCTGTATGTTAGTTCAGTGGAGTCAAGACACAATAAATGGATTTTTAATGGACAAGAGTTCAGCTCCTCTGGCCAAGGAGGCAGACAAGAAAAAAAAAAAAAAACCAACGTGCAAATGATGCACTCAGTGCTGACTTTCGACCTCAACCATTTCTTGACAGGTATAAAAATTAAATATTGGGGGAGGGAGAGGGAGAGAAAGAAGAACAAGTGACACTCAAGCTATTAATGAAATGTCATACAAACCTGTTCTTGCAGATTGAACAATGATGCAGCCAAAATGACATGGCACGTACATACCTGAAGTCACAGAATTATGCTGTGCCATGCAAGGTTTTCCCTGACCTGCAGTGTGAATTCCATTGAACAACACTGATTTCCTGTAATCCCCCGTGCTTGCCCAGGTGGAAGTTTAAAAGGCCCCATAAACAGTATGCTGGATATTTCAGTTAGAAGCAATCATGAGCCAGGTTTCTTTGTTTTCTCTTCACCCCCACCCCTTGCAAAAACCATATGTACTTTACACACAGAGAAGAGCCTATTAGAGTAATGCTCTTGGCCTCTTGCAAACCATTCCTTACTCTTCCATTTGAATGTTATTACTACTGCACTGTTATTTCTTTCTTCACTTGGCTTTACTGAGCAACCTGCCCTGTGGTGTTAAGTGAGGCATTAGGGAAAACAACCGCAATATTAGTCTCTAAACTGGTGTGAAGGAAGTTTTAGTAAAATATATGCAAATAATACATCACTCTGTTCAGAACCTTTATTCACTAGGGAATTCATTCACCATTAAAAACACAGCCCAAAACAGGATCAAAGGAACTTCTCAGTGATCAGTCTGTTGCTGTATACATTCATCAGGTCTTGTCAGAGTTATTCTTTTTCTGATTTTTAACAACGGTTGAAAATTAAAGTTATATTCCACATTACGTATGAGGTGCTGAAAGACCTTTACAAGGACTATTTGAGCTCCCAATACTCTGTGAAGTAGGTAAACAACATTAAAATGAGATAAAGTAGTTAAGAACCTAAACACTCATTCTTTTAGATTTACCAACCCTTGTACAGTCAGGTCTAGCTTAATCTGTCTGACCTTCTATCAGATACACATCTCAGCTCTTTTAATAATAGGCAACCAGACTCCAAGTATTCATTTTTGGTCAGTAGTTTTGGGCTAGAAAATGCTATTTTCAGTTCCCCCAGAGAGGACTCCATTTCATGATCCCATTATTGATGCTTGTATTTAAAATGTTCACATTAGACATTACAGGAGAAATTTTCATGCTGTCTCACCTTCTATAAAATCAAGAGATAAAGTTATCTCCGAGCTCTATCTAGCAAGAGCTGCAGCGCTGCTTTTAGTCTTTGACCGGTACTTGTCAGAGTAATTAATGAAATTCTTATCAACTGTGACACTGGCCTGCCTTTCTTTCTGATGCTGAGACCACAGTTGCTTTTGATTCCATCGATTGTTGGTGGTACTTTTTAAGATTATTTGGAGTCACTGTTCATTTTAGCGGTGCTGCATTTAATTGTTCTGTTTATATCCTTCCGGAAAAGGCTAATTTCTTTTCAGCAAATGGGAAATCTCACACACACTCTCCTTGCTTAGGTAGAACCTGGGGTTCTATTTGTGGCCCTACTCTTTTGATTATAGGTGCCTCTTTGCTGAAGCCATTAGATGCGATTGTGTCAGTTTTCTCTCCCATCCATGCTGATAGCATTTAACACTGCTTTTCATTTAAACCTTTTGACAGTTTGCTGCTGTCAGAGTGCATTATGGATATTAGATCCTGAATGAGCTGTAACTTTCTGCAGTTGAACATTTATAACACAAAGACAATTTCATTGGGTCCTGTCATTTCTTAACACGTAATCCCTTGACTATTCAAGATATTGCTGATTTGCAAACCCCCGCAATACAGTCCTAATGCCGCTGTCATTCATATTTGTTTAGTTACTACAGGGGACTGTTTTCATTGCTTGATTATAATCTTCTGCAGATTTGACCAAGATATCTTTAGTTTTACATCCTTCCTTAACTTCCCTGCCTGCACTTTAAAATTATTTATTCTGACTAGATTTCCATATTCCCATGCATATAGTGTTCATTCGTCAAACATATTAATTTGCATCACAAGTTGAATGGGTTATAATGGATCCCTATTACACAAAGGATTGATTTCAAATCCAACTCTTAACTGAAAATTATTCACAATTAACGCCTATCTTTTGCATCTGTCAGGTTATCTTTCTTCCATTAGAAACTGTAATCTGGGAGTCCTGGCTTTTGCAGCCAGCCAGGTGCCAAACAGCTCCCCATTACCTGGACCAGGTCTTTTATTGCTGTATACCAGTCAAGCTGAAATCTTCTTGATTTAATTGGGGATTGGTCCTGCTTTAAGCAGGGGGTTGGACTAGATGATCTCCTGAGGTCCCTTCTAATCCTGATATTCTATGGTTCTATGATTTTAAAGAAATAACGAAGCCAGTTTAGTGCTGAGATCCAACTCTTTAGACATAAACAGTATTATGTTTTACACTGCAGTTGCCGTTACAATTCACGACCAATATCAACTTTAAAAGCAGCGAGAGAGAGAGAGAGATTTTAAGGTATGTGAAAGATTCTGTAGATGGTAAATGTTGTCTTCTTCAGGATTTGTTCAGGATTCCAGGTGTCTTCAGGATTCTAATCAATGGGAGTTTAATCCAAAATTATATTTATTTATTATTCATAGGCCTGTCTTTGAAGCTGCTAGTTTAAGTCTAGATTTATCTGGGATAATGAATGTAAAATTTTGAACTGGACAGCAAAGGGTGCTGCAAAAACGACCGTGGGCCTCATTCTATACAGCTCTGCACTTTCCTCAGTCATGTACACGTGCGCAAAGCACAGCCAGTCTGACTGGTTAGCATTTTATGTTCATTCAGCACAAGTGTAAGTGTTTCTACAAGATGCAAAGCAGTGCGGAATCAGGGCCCATGAACGTAAACTCCCTAATGAAACTAGGGGAAACAGAATCCCTCATCTGCCTCCACAGCCATATTGTTTTAAGGAATCAAATATCAGAAAGTTCACCTTTGTTTAAAAGTTGTCTAAGGAGGAAACTGGCAGGTTTGTGCTTTAAAATGGATTTTTTCCCCTTCGTTCTCCATTGTTTCTCATCCTTTCTTTAAAGCATGAAAATATTTCCCGTCCCTATTCCATTGTCAGCCATTTTCCCCTCCTTTTTCACTCAGCAACCATTGATTTTTTTTTTCAGAACTGTGAACGGAGCTGAAATTTAGGAGCCATTTTGAATAACTATCTCCAACTTATTAAACAAACAGTCAGGCCAAACCTGGAAATGAATTCAGCGGCTAGGTTTGGATGAGTATTATCCACACTTCTCTAAATACAATAATTAGACTGGACATTGCACAAGAACAGGTTTTCTTGTGTGTGTTTCAATCAAGTTTAAAAAAAACCAACCAACCAACTAGACACACACACACACACAAAAACCCAACACTGCCTCTAATCTCTTGCAGAGTATTTCAGTATTTTTAGGCAGGGATAAAATCCAGAAAAGGAGAGTTGCATAAGCTAGAACAAAAAGAAGGTAAACAATATCATTCCTACTGAAAAGTAACCTTCCTATGCCAACACAGCTACACTAGTGCCACAATCATCAGTAGGTGGCACGCATTCTATTCAGAGGTGGTCTATTTTAAAAAGAATTAGCCAACAATTCCCTTATTTTTTAAATAGGAGTTTAGAATCCAGAAAATTTTATTCTGGGTCTAATTTGAGCTTAGAGGGGAAAAAAGACTTTTCTTCAAATGTTTCACATTAACCGTTAAAGATAAACTGAAAGTTAAAGCCACTCAGTCAAGAACTACAAACTGCTCCAACTCTTTCTTACGATCCTCACTTGTTTCTGACTGAATTAAGTTTAAGCCAATTTCTTTAGCTTTATATGCAGGTAGACCCTGACAATTCTATGGAATTTTAATGAAAAGGAGTTTTGTCCCCACCCCTTCTGGTGGCCAGACCCATTGCTTGTATGGAGTTCTCTTAGCTTTAAACTTCTTGGGGTAGAGACTTTATTGCCTTATTAATGATGGCGCTTAATCAAATCCCCACATCTAAGCCCCTCCTAAGTTTGGTGAAATTTGGATTCAAGTTTGAATTTTAAGACTTGAGCCCAGCTCTACTCTTAAGTACTCTGTACTTGTATAGCAGTTGCCCTTAAACACAAGCTAGTTTCTGCCTCAATCAGATAATGTTGCATCAGTATTTCCTGTACTTACCTAGGAAATATGATGGAGTATTAGTCAGTCATTTAAGGCAACCAGTTCATTTGCAAGGTTAACCACTGAATGCCAACTTTATAACTAACAGTTCTAATGAGGAGCTACTAATGATTAATTAGAGGAGATATTTATAACTGTCAGATGTCTCAGATAGCATGTCTGACACTGAAGTGTGCATCCTGCCCTCTGCTAGGCACTTTTCGAAGAGCATTTTCAGTAACTGCATCATCTCTAGCTCTTCATTTGTTTACTTCAGACAAATACAAAGTTGTATGTCGAGGATCAGAGGAGGAAAGTGTTTATTCAATGGGGAAGCCGACAGAGTTCTGAACAGGGGAGGAACTTGGAGGTTGTTGAAAAATCCTTGAAGCTATTAGCAGCGCCCAGCTGTATTGGGGGGCGGGGGAGAAAGCAAGCAGAATATTAGCACGCATCAACATGGGATAGAAAATGTTGATGTGAGGTTACTAGTCTACAAAGGCACTGGTTACATTTGGCCTAGCACATGCTGCATGGATGGTTTTAGTTAATGTAGGAAGGTGGTGGTTTCTCTGGAGATGATGTAATGTAAGACCAGTCAGTACACTGCTAGGATTCAAAAATATTTGCTAAATGGAAAGGCTGAAGAAATGGAGGGCAAATTCTCAGGTCTCTCCCACTCCCTTTGTGCTACCTAAGTAGTGGAAAGGGAGTAGGGAAAGCTTCCTGCAAGTCTCCTGATGGGGAACTCCCCTAGCATGAAGTCCTCAGTGATGTTGTGCTGTTGAAACCAGCTCCTGTACCTTCCTACAGTGTACTCCATTGGTCTCTAGCTGGTTCCAGTCTCTATCTTAGATAGCCTGCTCTATCTTGTGACTTGGGCTAGGCTGAGAACTGGGCAGTCATAACTGGTTCCCCAACAATCGCATTTTTCTTACATAGTAGAGAACTGTGCCTTTGAGTTTATTCCCACTGATGGACAGAAAGATTTTGAGCAAGCCTAATTCAAAAATAAATAAATTATAAGGGTTGGATAAAATGGAACGAAGGTTTGAAAAAACAAAACAAAACAAAACAACCACCCCAAACGGTTAAAACAAACAGGACATAGAGTAAGCAAGGAATTCATGAAGAATTATTTGGTCCAAAAAGCAGTAAACATACAGAATAAGTGGCCCAATAAGCCCAGCAAATATTGAGTAAAAGAGACAGGTAGACACTTTTATGGAGGAAAAAAGGCAGACTGTGGATATTAGGAGATGGGGATCCGAAGCTAAAAATGTCTTATTAAATTTAGCTATTGTCATTTAACAATGCTGTTTGTTTAAATTGCGTTAGAGGTAGGGCCTGACTTTACAAATACTTACTACTGATGCAGCACTCAGTACCGTCACTAGCTCTATCGAAACCACAATTTTAGCAAACATTAACTGGATCATGAGAAATCAGGCAGCAGAGGGCTGGATGGCTAAAGTGATAATGGGATATAAATCCTTTCATTTTTTGGGTCACATAGTGTTGACCCAGTCTGCTGACTAGTCAAGGTCCTATGTGAAATGAGCTCTCTATTTAGGCCCTGGTTCTACAAGCTCACATGGGAGTGCGGGAGTCCACCCACACATGCAGGATTGGGGCAATAGTTTGGAAAAGCTCACCAGCCACCACTGACCCCCATCAAAAGGGGCCAAAAACTGAAGGGCTCACAAAAACTGGTATTCTGTCCCCAGGTCTCTCTCTCGTTCACATTCACTCTCCCCAGGTCTCTCTCTGCTCAGGTCAGGCCTAAAGCAGAATGTCCTGGCAGAGACTTGTTGGAGAGTGAATGTGCAGGGGGACGAGTGTGCATCTGAGCAGGGTGTGTGCAAGAGGGCGGGGTGCAGGTGGAAGGGGGGGTGTGCAAAAAAAAGTGGGGGAGGGATAGCTCAGTGGTTTGAGCATTGGCCTGCTAAACCCACAGTTGTGATTTCAATCCTTGAGGGGGCCATTTAGGAATCTGGGGCAGAAATCTGTGGGTGAGATTGTGGCCTGCATTGTGCAGGTCAGACTAGATGATCATACTGGTCCCTTCTGACCTTAAAAGTCTACTATTATTTACCAGTCCAATCCAGGGACCTTGGTGACTTTGGCTTCTAGAGACAGGAATCTGGCATTTTCCTTGTGCACTCAGTTTTTAAAGGTGAAAAAATAAGACTTTATAAAAACTTTGCTGATTTTCCAATTACACATCACTGCTCAGACCTTAATCAGAAATAATTCCTGAAGTGCTTTAAGCATCTTTCATGGTGTCATTTAGCTTTATTCCTTTTGTCTCCAACTCCAAGGAGAGAAAAGGAAACGAACATCCAAAATGTGGTTCTTAAAAGGGAATATATAGATATAAATTCCACAACAGGCTTCAATTGCTACCCTCTTCAGTTGAGAGAAATTGAGTGGGAGGAAGTAGGACAAGTGTTACCTTTAGTTTAGCATCAGCAAAATGCAAACAAAGACTGTTTCCCCAGAATACTCTGTACCAGAAAACATTCGTATGAGAATGGGGGATATTGCTAAATATAAAATAAACACCTTTCCCCTATCTCAAGGTTTAAAGCAGAGGGATTGAAATCTTTAACATCTCTGCTTCCCGAAAGGTTTTATTTTCTCCGGCATCTAGTGTAGGATATTTGCTGTGCTACCTGCAACATCCAAAGCTCAGCAATGCATCTAAATCGGCTCTTTAGATCTGCTACCAGGAGGGTGATGGAAGAGCAGGTGCACATGGGAAGCTCAATAAAACAAACCAAACTCAGCACTTCTGAGATGTTCACATTTCCTGTAGCCCCATGGTATCTCTTCCACCTCTTGCATGGCAGGCTATAGCATTTTAGCCACACCACCAGCCAGCCGACAAGTCCGGATACAAAAAGCATGTGCTTTGAAGTGCTATAATTTCTTCCAAGTGTTCACAGGTAAATTCATCTCTGAGTTACAATAGAGAAAAATATGATTGATGACAGTATTCTAACACAATTTCTGCCAATGACTTACTGAGATTAGAAGGTCATTGGAAAGGAATTTATGAAGGAATTGCTTTTGTAGAATCATAGAAGATTAGGGTTGGAAGAGACCTCAGGAGGTCATCTAGTCCAACCCCCTGCTCAAAGCAGGACCAACCCCAACTAAATCATCCCAGCCAGGGCTTTGTCCAGCTGGGCCTTAAAAACATCTAGGATGAGGATTCTACCACCTCCCTAGGTAACCCATTCCAGTGCTTCACCACCCTCCTAGTGAAAAAGGTTTTCCTAATATCCAACTTAAACCTTCCCCTTCTGCAACTTGAGACTACTGATCCTTGTTCTGTCATCACTGAGAGCAGCCTAGCTCCATCCTCTTTTGAACTCCCATTCAGGTAGTTGAAACTGCTATCAAATCCCACCTCACTCTTCTCTTCTGCAGACTAAATAAACCCAATTCCCTCAGCCTCTCCTCATAAGTCATGTGCCCCAGCCCCCTAATCATTTTTGTTGCCCTCTGCTGGACTCTCTCCAATTTGTCCACATCCTTTCTGTAGTTGGGGGCCCCAAAACCGGATGCAATACTCCAGATGTGGCCTCACCAATGCCAAATAAAGGGGAATAATCACTTCCCTCAATCTGCTGGCAATGCTCTTACTAATGCAGCCCAATATGCCATTAGCCTTCTTGGCAACAAGCACACACTTTCTGGAGTCATCCTGAATTAATAAATACTAGGTGGCTTTCTGAGATAGCTGTGTTATAGCGGCATACATCTGGATGAACACCAGCACTAAAGACCAATTTATTTACCATTAGTTTCTTTTTTTTCTTTTTTTACTTTGTCTACCAGGCAATTTCTGACAGCCTTCTTAATTTGCCTCTGCACTATCCTTGCTTACCAAACTGATTAGTAAGTGGTGTATATTATGCCAGTGGTTACTAGTGTTATTGCAGAAATGTTGAGTGAGGCTGCAAAGCAAGGCTGCTTTTGAAATTGCCTGGGATGACAGGCTGTCTGATTCAGAAGAGATACAGGTGCGCAGCAGAGGCCTTGATGTAGAAATCTGCTTGGATAAATGTCCTTCTAAATATTAACAAGGACTTTACATTTCAAAAAGGTTGTATGGGAATGGTCAGCAGGTACCATGGTGATTAGCGTGGGGGTATAAATCCTTTATAGATACAGCACTGGACTGGGAGTCAGGAGACCTGCGTTTAATCCCAAACACTGCTGCTGACCAGCTATACAACCTTAGGTACATCTCTTCATCTCTCTGTTCCTCTATTTTCCCTCCCACCATTTGTCTGTTCTATTTGTTTAGATTGTAAACTGTCTCTTACTATGTGTTTGCACAATGCCACGCATAATGGGTCACTGACCTTGGTTTGGGTTGCTAAGCACTACAGTAATACAAATTCATAATACATTTACAGATTAGATAGATCTGCTAGTCCTGGTGGCCTGAAAAGCAACAGAAAGCCATGGGCATTTATCTGTATCTAATCATATCTGTCCCTGTGGTTCATCGCTATCTCCTTGGTTCCCTGGGTGCTCCAGTGGCACGGCCTCCTGTTCCCCATCTGATAACCTTTTAGCTAAATTTAGAACAAAACTGAAACAACTCTGTATTTTTGTGCCTTAAGAGTTGTGATCCACTGTTTCTACCCTGCTGAAAATATTGTAATAAAGTGACTGGTGGGGATTTCTCACAAGGGTTCAGTCATATATTTTTAAACAATTGTTGAAATGATTTAGCTACGTGATCATGTGACACTATTACAGTACTTCTACCCTCGTCCTCCTCCACATTCTTCCTTTTGTCTGCAACACTCCCTTGTTCTGTACAGTCTTAAATGAGATAGTGAACTTTTAGGCTATGAGTCATCTTCACATGTGACCTTGCGCCCACAAACAGGCCTGTGTTTAACTCAATTCACATGGGAAGATAACGGGACAAGTCACACGCTTAAAGTTACGCATGTGTTTAAGTGTTTGCAGAACAGTCTGTGTTTGCACTTCATGTAGTGCAATCCACTCAACCCACTACTGGGATCTCTAGGCAGGACCACAGTGCCCTCTACTGGATGGAATTGCTCAACCCTTAACTTTAGCTCAAGCGATTGGGGCTTTTTGGAGTAGGAGGATTTGAGTTCTATCTGCACTGTCAGCATGGAGATCTGTAGTGATAACTGGGCCTACAAATTTACCCTAATTGCAAGTTTAGCTTTAAAAGTGAGTATAAGTTCTCTTTAAGGAACATCCCCTCCCATCAGTATTTTATCCACCAGTTGGGCTTACTTTCTGACACACCAATTTCATTTAATTAAATTTCCAGTTCCATACTGTTCTTGTTTATCATAGAATATCAGGGTTGGGAGAGACCTCAGGAGGTCATCTAGTCCAACCTCCTGGCTCAAAGCAGGACTAACCCCAACTAAATCATCCCAGCCAGGGCTTTGTCAAGCCTGACCTTAAAAACATCTAAGGAAGGAGATTCTACCACCTCCCTAGATATGAACTTAACACAGTGCTGGAGTGATATCAGGATGCCTTTTTGGTTGGACCAATTCAATCTGTCTTTGCATTTTTTCCCCACCAACATTTGTTGTGACATTTGATGACCTTTCACATACTTTTTACAGTTATGATTACAATTAGGGTAAATTTGTATCCCCTATTATCAGAACAGCTCCAAATGGGAACGGTGTGAAACAGACTGACAACCATGATGACCCTAGAAAACTACAGATTAATTACAATATATTATGGTATTTCATGTCAGTCATGTAATGCACTACAATTTACCACAGTGCTTTGGGTCATTCATGTAGCTTATGCTAATAGCTTCTTAAAGTGTTTTCATCTTCTGCTGCCTGGATGATGTAATGATACTGACACACACGTTAAAAGCCCTTGTTAATCACCGGCTCAGTCAAGCTTGAGTCTATTGCTGCCAAGTCTCCATTCTCTTCTAGATTCTCACACAGCCTGATGGGGGTAACATGATGTTCGAGCAGCTGAACAAATGTTATTGAAGCCCCTGATGAAGCCCCATGGAAATGTAGCAGAACCTGAGATAGGCTCGAGTGTGCAAAACAAGATTTGTGCCATTGCTGTTGGAATGAACACAGACCAACAGGATTGGCAGTAGAAAACCGTGCGATGGACGAGCAGGCCAATCAAGAGGAAAGCCTGGTAATTCCAAAACGTTGGCCTTCTCTTCAAATCTTTCAAAAGGTTCTGGACTACTGGAGGTGGTTTCCAAAAAACATGCCTGGTATGATTTTCAAATGCTGATCTGCTTGTCCCCAAATCTAATTTGAGTATAGCCAGAGAGACGCACACACATAAGAAGATATTCTTTCCCTTTTTTGTCCTATTGGAAAACAATGGGATCAGTACAAATAATTCTCTTAAAGAAATAGAAGGTGTATGGTTCCATCACTCACATTAGAAATGGGTCCCAAACCCTGGAATCAAAACCTCTCTTGACCTTTGGGGATGTCTGAAATTACAAACCCAGATTCCAGTCCAATTTTTGCAACCAAACTCCAGTGCCCAAGGAGGAACAAACAGTTTTTGTTTTAGCATCGCAATGCAAATGGTAGCACGTCAGAGGCATGTGTTGCTGCCCTGCTTGCATTTTTAAACAAATGTTCCTCTACAATATGTGAAGTTATCTGTACAGGATTTTTCATCTTAGGGAATCAGAAATGCTTTACAAACTTCTAGCCACAAGCACCCTAATAGCATAAATAGTCTTTGTGCCAATTTTACAGGTGAGTAAACTGAGGCATGGCATGAGGCGACTTATCCAAGGTATCACAGTTGAACCCAAAGACTCCTGGTTCATTGTCTCCTACTCTAACAATGTGACCAAACTCCCTTTCATGTACAATGCAGAATGTGAAAACAGTTTTCCAGTGTAAGAACCTCTGTAACTGTTACGTTCTATTTTTTTCACATAGCAGCAGATGGGCCAAGAGATCACTGTGTCTAGAGTGCATCCCATCCCATCCCATCCCATCCCTACCAACTCGCTCTGTCTTCATGGTGTGACCCCTCAGATCATCCAGCGATGGATGAAGGTCACGGGTCTATGTTAACATTATTAGATCTGCAGTGCTGTTGATCAGTAGGAGCTGTTGACTTGCCTGTGAATCCTTGCAGGAGTGGAAAGAGCAGCTCTTTGGTGGCTGTGATTCCCTCTCTCTCTCTCTAAGACACCCCAGTGAGTAGTTTGGGGCACTCACGCCTCTCTTCTGTGGGCTCTCCCGTGCTGGAACAATTTATGTAATGGGGGTGCTGAGAGCCATTGAACCAAACGGTGAATCCTGCATATAATGGGAAACAACTTCAAGATAGGGGGTGCAGCAGCATTCCTGGTTCCAGAATCTGTGGTGCCACAGGGTTTCATCTTGCACCCCACTCTTGGGCACTGTGTACATGCAGGTACTGAGAGACTGCTGTGCTTTCTGTATGCTGGGGACATCCCATTCTACATCGGTCTCATCCAGCCAGTGCTCTTCAGTGGCTTACCAAGCATTTGGTACAGACCAGGGCATGGATGACTAAAGCTCAGTGTGGCTAAGACTAGGGTGACACATAAAACCCGGACTGCTTTTGCCCTTCCGGCATCTACAGCTGGGCCGAAGGCTATGGCTGTTTCTCTCAGGCTACATCTGCACTGCAAGGTAGGGGTGTAATTCCCAGCTCACTCACTCATACCTGTGCTAGCTCGAGGAGAAGCTAGTGGGAGTATAAATAGTAGCGTCACTCTAGCAGCATGGGCAGTGACAGCAACAGCACGGCTTAGCCAGGCTGAGTACAGACCACGGGCATTATACCAGAGTACATGCCCCCTGCTGCTTCCCATGCTACGGTGGCTACTCTTTATTATATGCGCTACCTCTCATCGCACTGGTGCAAGTGTGTATACGTGAGCTGGGAACTGCATCCATTGCTCTCCATGTATATGTAGCATCTGATAATGAACCTGCTTTTGGGATCCATGCCTTGGTCTCACCAACATGAGACCATCGCAAAGCACTCTACCCTTCAAATCTGCTTAGAAAACAAAGCTGGTGCAAAGGGAGGCACCACTTATTCAGCGATACCACAATGATACCACAGTGGAAACCCACTTATTCAGTGATACCACAGTGCCCAATGATCTGCACTATCCACTTGCCAGGTTCTGAATGGAGTTTCAGGTGTTGGCTTTGACCTATGGAGCGCTAAATAGCTTGAGGCCCGTTTGGAGATGACGTGTCTCCTTAAGCCGTATTGCTATGGCTGTGGTTAGCAGAGGTGTTTCCTAGGTATAAAAGGAGACTGAGTTCACAGAAGGGGCTCCAGCATTGAATTCATCCTCCCCCTTTCCAAAATAGCCAAATCTGTTGCAAAGTCTATCCCTTTTCCTAGTTTTAGGGATGGAGTGGGCATGAAGGGCTGGTGGTCATGGAGTTTCAGATGGTTATTTTCTGCATTTTTAGCTAGATTTATCCTTGTTTGTGACGGCTCTCTCATAGGTTGAAAGAGCCCTTGAGAGGTAACTTTTCAATGGGTCATATACAGCAAAATAAATATATTCCTGCTTTCTGTACTACCTTCAAGAGCACTGTTTACTGAATCTGATATACTCTATTAATTTTCTCTATTTTGTTTTGAAAATTACATTGAGAAGAAGAAGAGAAAATTATGTTCATATCCCCTTTACTCATTAACTGAAGAGACAAATATATTATTGGTCATAGATTCTCTCTCAATTGTTTTTTTTAATGTCTAATTTTGGTACACTGGATCATGCTACAAAAATATATCTGTGAACCATTTCTATTTGCTGTCTATACTGCCATTGTTTGGAAGTAACATGACTCACTAAAAATGACAGTTTTTTTTTAAAAAAGGAGGAGCTTGGATGAAAACCTCTATGTCACACACAGAGAAATGTTTACACCTAAACCTATATTACATGCCTCTTTAGCAACTGGAGTGTAAGACTAACTGGAGCCAGTTTTATTTACAGACATTTTTTACAAGTTTAAACATTGCTGCTTTAATTGCTTTTTATTATTAAAGAGAAACATAAAAACATGAAATATTTTTGATTACTGTTGTGTTTCCAAAAACACAAGGACCGGGGAGTACACATTTCACTGCAGTCATTAAAGCGGAATGCCTTTTGAGGCAGAATTCTGTGAATGCACTCCGGCTTATAAAAAATGTATAAGATGATAGTGCTGAAAAAGGCTCTGAGGCGTGACATGGTCTATCATGTTGTGCATGCATGAGTTAGCTTTTACAAGATCAGAACTAAGGAGCTAAGATAAATGCCATTCATTGTGAGCCTAAAGCTCTGGAAGTTCAGTATCACATTGCTTGGGGTCAGTACGAGAGTGACTCAAAAGGTACATTCTCCAGAGGGTGATGCATTTTTGAAATGTTCAACAAACATGTCCACTCTTGATTCTTTATCACATAAAACTTCGGCTCCAGCAGACAACTGACCATTTTCTGGTTTCCCCTACTCAAACAGCACAAATCACTTTAGATTCAGTTTGTTCTCCATAATGTTATAAAAAAAGGTCAGCCGTGTTTTTGTTTCTGGAATTTAAAAGTCAAATATCACTGAACCAAAAAAGCAATAGTTTCACAATGGGTGTAAAAGGGAACAATTTTGGCAAGGGCTGAGCCACTTACTGTCAAAGAAAATTACATACTATTTACTATTTTGACATTCTGGAGCGTGTTCGTCATATTATTAGGGTTTGGAGGTCTTCAAGAGACAAGATTTAAATTAACATTAAAGTAGATGGATTTTCTTTGATGAAATAATGATAAATAATAACATAGATGACTTCGGTTGTTTGCAAAATAACTTATTTGTAGTTAGCTGTCCATATTCTGAAACTAGGTCAAGACACAGGACAAACCATCTTTGAATACTAGATGGTTTACACCTTGTCTCTCTTATATGGATAACAAACATTTATTATTCTTGGTTACATTCTACCCATCAAGTTCAATATATCACAATATTTTCTATTCAATACCAGGAAAATGTGCATTTAAACTAAATTATTATTTTACTGACTCCAAGTAAAAAAACATTCAGGTTCACAATAGAAACAATTCAACCATACCCCCACAAATGCATTTTCGTCACATCTTTCTGTGTTTTGCCTTCTAAGCTGATTGCTGTTCTTTTGCACCAACATGAAGTGTCAGCTGTGACTTTCTGAGTAGCTTTGAGTAATGGGATCAGCTAATGTTCTGTACATGAAGAAATTCCATATCATTCTCTTCTCTAAAAATACCTCTGACTGCCACTAGAGTCAGTCAACAGTGATGAATAGCCAACAGGACAAGCAGGTCTCTAAATTTACCTCATATCTGACAGCACTTCAGCAGATATGGGTAAAGGATCCCACGAATTCCAAAACACTCCTTGCATACTGCAGGGCACTTGCTTGCCTCATAAATGTATGCACACAGTATGGGATTCTTAATGATCTAGACTTTTTCCTTCCCCATTAAACCAAGCATATTACACATTAAAAAGCTGTTCGTAAATTCTGAAATGTTACTAAGTCAGGCAAAAAGGGATGTTTGGGTCTTAAAATGTGCCTTCCAACCTCCCCTCGAAAAACCCCCGTAACAGTGATGTCAAAACTATACCACAGAAGGTTTCAGTTCAAGGCATTTGCCTCAAGTGTCAAAAATGTTCATGTCTTATGAATATATAGTGAATTATAATCACTGTTTTAACTGGTTCAATAATTTAATTTGTGACAGTGTCTTTCCCAGCTACACAGTATTACTGAACTTTAATTCCTGAGGGTCATTTGATGATTTTATGCCAATATATCTCTGCATTTTTAATAAGGTCCAACTTTTGATGTAAAAAAAAGGGAGAATCTTATTGAAATGAGGAGTATTTACTGCACATCTACCGATCTCTGTATTGGCAATTATATCATAATAGTTTGTAAATTCTAAAAAGGGAATGGGCAGATATGAGATAATTAAGTCACTTAAACACTACCAAAATTGCATTTGCTTTGAGTTTGTTTTGCACAATTTCAGTTTAATTGAATCATCTGTAATTCTTCTCACTTATATTTTCAGCCTGGAGGAAACTACAGGAGACATTATGAATGAAGGTCTGGCTGGCAAATTTCTTGAGAGCAGAGATGCCAAATATCTATCGGATTTGCCATAAAAAAAGAGCAGAAGAGAATGTGGAAAAGAGGCCGCTGGCAAACTGATGTCTGTCAGCCAGTGAACCTTGATTTCACTATTAATGTGTCTTGGTTCACTGCATGCAGGCTTTCAGTAAGCATCAGCCATGCTTCAAACGCACACACACACACACACACACACACACACACACAAGTACGTATACACACATACTAGTCGATTCCAGTCAAGCCAGGCTGTCATATTCGATGAATCACTCCAACAATGGATTGGGCAGAGTACTCTCCTAACTCAATTAGCGATGCACTTTTCAGTAATAATTGATTTGAGTAACATTCGCTCCTTAGCTTAGTAAGAGACACTTTTCACAAATGTAACTGGCTAGGTTTAAAGGACCAAACCAATTATCTGCAAAATGTAATATTTGCTGCTTTAATATTATAGAAATTGGAGATGAAAAATATGTATCCTGTACTGGCACCTAATCCATATCCATTCTGGTGCAGGATTGTGAATTTAACATTTTTATCTATGATCTGGAAGAAAACAGAAAATCATCACTGATAAAGTTTGCAGATGGGACAAAAAACTGGGGGAATGAGAAATAATGAAGCCAGGTCATGAGAGAGAGAGATCTGGTAATCTAGGTGCAAGAAAACAGTATGTGTTTTAATACAGCTAAATGTAAATATATACGTCTAGGAACAAAGAAGGTGGGCTATACTCACAGGATGGGTGAGACTATCCTGGGACACAGCGATTGGAAAAGATTTGGGGGCCATGGTAGATAACACTGGTCTACAATTTTTTAGAAGTCGTCTGCTTCAGAGATAAAATGTGATATTTATTATGTATTTTGATGTGCTGAATTCAAATATGACAATTAAAGCAACTGATTGGCTACTGTTTCTAAGATATTTAAGTTTTTACATTTTATGTCTATGTATATTGTGTAGATAGTAGAGTTTTAATCATAAATTGTAAACCTAGGTCTTTTCATGTGTTTATGGTTACTTTACATGATGATATTTCACCTGTCCTGTTTATGTAACACTTTAAAAATCAGCAAAAGGGTTCTATAAATAAAATGTATTATGAAACAAAAGGCAAAAAACTAGTATGTACATAGTTTAGTCCTATTCAGTGTCTACTCGGCGCTTCTTGGCTTGTCTCTTGTATTCAATAAATGGAGCATCTCTTGTCACTGTCCAGCAATAGTCAGCAAGCATTGATGGGCTCCATTTGCCCTGATAGCGTTTCTCCATTGTTGCAATGTCCTGGTGAAATTGCTCGCTGTGCTCGTCGCTCACTGCTCCGCAGTTCGGTGGAAAAAAATCTAGATGGAGTGTAAAAAATGTATCTTTAGTGACATGTTGCAACCAAGGCTTTTGTATGCCTTGAGGAGGTTTTCCACCAACAACCTGTAGTTGTCTGCCTTGTTGTTTCCGAGAAAATGTATTGCCACTGACTGGAAGGCTTTCCATGCCGTCTTTTCCTTGCCACGCAGTGCATGGTCAAATGCATCATCTTGAAGAAGTTCACAAATCTGAGGACCAACAAAGACACCTTCCTTTATCTTAGCTTCACTTAACCTTGGAAATTTTCCACGGAGGTACTTGAAAGCTCCTTGTGTTTTGTCAGTGGTCTTGACAAAGTTCTTCATCAGACCCAGCTTGATGTGTAAGGGTGGTAACAAAATCTTCCTTGATTCAACAAGTGGTGGATGCTGAACACTTTTCCTTCCAGGCTCCAATGACTGTCAGAGTGGCCAATTTTTCTTGATGTAGTGGGAATCTCTTGCATGACTATCCCATTCACAGAGAAAACAGCAGTACTTTGTGTATCCAGACCAAGCAAAAGAGCAACAACCTTCAAATCGCCACAAAGCTGCCACTGATGTTGGTCATAGTTTATGCACCTCAAAAGTTGTTTCATGTTGTCATAGGTTTCCTTCATATGGACTGCATGACCAACAGGAATTGATGGCAAAACATTGCCATTATGCAGCAAAACAGCTTTAAGACTCGTCTTCGATGAATCAGTGAAGAGTCTCCACTCATCTGGATCGTGAACGATGTTGAGGGCTGCCATCACACCATCGATGTTGCAGGCTACAAGATCACCTTCCATGAAGAAGAATGGGACAAGATCCTTTTGACGGTCACGGAACATGGAAACCCTAACATCACCTGCCAGGAGATTCGA
Organism: Dermatemys mawii; assembly: GCA_007922305.1. NCBI lineage: Eukaryota > Metazoa > Chordata > Testudines > Dermatemydidae > Dermatemys > Dermatemys mawii. Next base: position 8,390,468 of record ML677341.1, on the reverse strand, counting down.
CTGCTGTAGTCTGGAGCCCAACAGCTCTGCCTTACTCTTGGGTAGTTCCAAATCCTTGACAAGGTCATTCAGTTCAGCTTGTGTTATGAGGTGTGGTTTAGAGGGGGAGGATGGGAGAAAATGTGGGTCCTGTGACATTGATGGTTCATCCTCTTCCTCGTCTGACTCAAGTGAGAATGATTCTGGTGCATCAGGAACCGGCAGTCCTTCTCCGTGGGGGATTGGGCGTATAGCTGATGGAACGTTTGGATAATGCACAGTCCACTTTTTCTTCTTTCACACACCTTTCCCAACTGGAGGCACCATGCAGAAGTAACAATTGCTGGTATGATCTGTTGGCTCTCTCCAAATCATTGGCACTGCAAAAGGCATAGATTTCCTTTTCCTGTTCAACCACTGGCGAAGATCTGTTGCACAAGTGTTGCAGCATATGTGTGGGGCCTACCTCTTGTCCTGATCTCCAATTTTGCAGCCAAAATAAAGGTGATAGGCTTTCTTAACCATAGTGGTTATACTGCGCTTTTGTGATGCAAAAGTCACTTCACCACAAACATAGCAGAAGTTATCTGCACTGTTCACACAAGTACGAGGCATCTCTGCTCACTTTGGCTAAACAGCATTGTGTCCCTTTGCCAAATCAAACACTGACAAATAAGAGAGCACGACACTGTATGATTTCTAGAGCTGATATAGGGCAATTTGTTCAGCAGAGTGATGTAAGCTTTGTTATCATTGCATCATCCATGACTTCTAGGAATAACATGATGCAATTCATATCATGTATGATGCAATACCAGCTTCAGATTGCATCATTCATTGTTTTGCCTAAAAAGCAAGTACTGTCCAAACCCAGTCATAGATTTATTCATAGATCCAGTCAAAGATGTATTTTAGTCATTTCTGGTTTAAATTGAGATCCCTTCCCTTTATAACTCACTTATCCTCCGCCATTCCCATGTCAAGGGTCGTATATACTGACCCAGTAGCATATCTTGAAAACTAGAGCCAATGAACAATTTTAAGCATCATTTTCGTTCTCAGTGACCCAGAATTAGTAAAGTTTGACTACATTTATTTCAGAAGCATTTTGGCTGTAGAGCAGTGTAATCAGCTCAACATGAGCACCCAGTGCAATGCCATGGTCCAAACGAATAATGAGATCTTTGGCTGAATAAAGATGGGAATCTTGAGTAGGAGCAGAGAGAAATTATTTCACCTTTCTATCTGGCACTGGTGAGACTGCTGTTGGATTAGAGTGCCAAGGTATGGTGTTCCCAATTCAGGAAGGATATTGATATAGAAAGGTTCAGAGTAGAGCCACAAAAAAGAAGGACTGAAGGATTAGAAAACGCATCAAATAGCTCCATCTATTTAGTTTAAAGAGAAGTTTAAGGGGTGACTTGATTACAGTCTATAACTACCTACATGGGGAACAATTATTTCACAATGGGCTTCTCCATCTAGCAGAGAAAGGTAGAACACGATCCAGTGGCTCGAAGTTGAAGCTGGACAAATTCAGAAAACAGGAGTAAAAAATATTTAACAGTGGGGAATTAACCATTGGAACAATTTAGCAAGAGTCACTGGACATTTTTAACTTCGATTGGATGATTTTCTAAAAAAAGACCTCTGTTGGAATGATTTTGGCGAAGTTCTCTGGCCTGTGAGAGAAAGGAGGTCAGACAAGATGATCACAATGGTCCCTTCTGGCCTTGGAATTTATTCATCTAGTTTTAAATGTAATTTTGTTTAGGACATTATTCCACAAATCAAAAGCTCCTATAGGGATAGCTACCTTTTCAGATTACCCCTTGTTCCTTTCTCTCTCTCCCTCTTTGGTGCGTCCATCCTTCAAATATTGTATCTAGCTTTCATACCTAGATGGCTGCCATCAGTGCAGTATTTGAGCGACACACCATAGTGAATGTATTTATGCTGATGATTTATGCCCTGTGAGGTAGGTAAATTCTATTATCCACATTCACAGATAGGGAACTGAGGGACTAGAAGATGAAGTTACTTACCCAAAATCACACAAGAAGTCGGTGGCAAAGCAGGAAATTGTACCCAAGCTCAATTTACATTCTGCTGAAATGTACATATTCAGAATTTCATCTGTCTCTTTTCTTTCTGTTCCCGAGAGAGTCAATGGGAACTGGCAGAGACAGAAACCTGGATCATACAAAGCACCTGCCCCTTCTTCCCCTCAAAAGCTAATCCCAAAGCCCTTAACATATTTGTAAAAGTAAAGACTTTCAAAATTTAAAGATTTGTATGAAGCTTTTGCATGTAGTTTGTTTACTTCAGTGAGCTTCGGACCCAGTGCCAAGTTCTGCTCTGACGGACACCAGCATAAATCTGGAGTGACTCTACAGATTTCAGAGGAGTGGCTCCAGAGTCACACAGGTGTTAATGAGAGAGGTTAATTTACCAGTATGGAGACCGGAGTGCTCACGTCACAAATCGCTTTTGAGGCAAAGAAAAGTCTTTATTTAAGTGAAACGAGTACTGATCAGGCTGTTGTAGGGCACAGCCCCAGAGACAAGTGGATGAGCTTCCTTGCTAGCGGGACGTACTTAATCAGAATTGTTTAGCCCAGAGAGAGAGGAAGACAGTCCATTGCTTTAAGTGCAGATTCACCCTTGGCCTCTGGTCTCATCTATTGATATAGGACAACCTGATGAGAGAACCGATGGTGAACAGAGCATGGAGTGAAGTCTAGAAACCTGTTAGGCAAAGCATGTATCAAACAGAGAGCGGCATTTGTCAAACGGCTGTAATAAAGTGTTACTGGAGCTCTTGGAATGGAATTTCATATGCGCTCATCTGACAGAACTGAGGCCAGATTTTCAGAAGTGCTTGATACTCAAATGCTTCCAATGAGAACAATGGGAGCGACTGGGTGCTGAACGCTTTTCCACATTGTTCCACTCACTTAGGATCTGTCCAAACCCTTCTGCTAATCTGATTGCTTGTGTCCAGCTGCCTAGCTTTTATAGAAAGCAATAGTTTGACACCCCATTAGTAACAAAGAGAGACCCCAAGAGGGAAGGTATACCTGCCCCTTTGCGATGTAACATAGTAATGCATTATAAGCCCCTCTGGGGTTGATTTGCACAGCTGTCCTGAACGACCTAAAAATAATAGTAAAATGCCTGCCTCTCTCATAGATAAGTGCCCAGATTTAGGAGAGATTTCCCCCAAATTACTGCACTCGCAAATATCCAGTCACAAATACTGATTTTTCTTTTCAGACACATCACGAACTAGCAAAATTTCCAAACACAGCACCGCCAACGCTCTTGACCAGAGGCACATAACGGGGAAGCGAGCTCTATGCAGGGAACTGCCGCTGACGAGAATGGGAGTGGCACATGTGGAGTGGCTGCAGAATAGGGCATTAAGTTAGGTCTACTGGAGTCAAAAAGAACAAAGGCCTTTTTGCCACACTCTACTACACATTCATAATACGACTAGATGCGTGAAAGTCATTTCAGTCATTTGAAATCACAACCCTGCTAATTTGAGGCCATGTTGCTTCATTAATGATACTGAGAACACTCCAATCTTAAACAAGTGCTGATGTACTCTTCAACAATAGCAAATACATTAGCATTTTATTTAGCTTAATGATTTGTACAGCGCCTATGGCTGCAACAGTGAATGCATCTGATCTTTAGGGACGCTCCAGCCATGGCTCCCGCTGACTCTGAAACCAGGACCAAAGTACGTGTTTACAGACTTCCTAACTGTAGCCGACATTTACAAGGCGCATGCTGAAAGTGCTGTAAAATCATTAGCTAAATGACGAATGTTCACTGATCAAATGGCATTCAAATTATATATAAATGATCAGAGGAAACAAAATCTCAGAAAAAGATAAGATGGTGAGGGACCTGGAAATTGCTCTCGATCCCTCCAAAAGGACGGGTTCCTCTCACGGAAACATTAAATGAAGAATTGAGGTTTGAAACAGAACAGTAAAATGGAGAAGAAATGAGGCAGATAAGTCATAGCCGGCAGCAAGGATCTAGAATGTTAAAATTACAAAACGGAATGTAAAAGGCATGCCAGCCTGTAACTGCCTAAGTTAACATTTGCTTTTTCAGTGGGCTAAAGACAACATGGATATGGACTGTTAATGCTCTTAAATTGTCATTACATTAAAGCTAGTAGTACGGTATGAGCTTAGTTTGATCACATCGTTGTAAGCTGCTAACGAAGTGCGTAGTAACTCCATCTTTGGGTGGTTTCATTTGTCAGTAGAAGTTATATTTAGAACCAATACTATGATAGGGGATAGGAATTAAACAAGTTAAGCCAAAGAGATACATCTTACATCAGACCCTGGTAATGCAACACCCACACCAGTAAATTACAGTTACATGTCAAGGAGAGCATATACCAAAGATGAAGGCCCTCAGGCAGCTGAGAAAGCTCTTCAGGCTCCAGGAATGGACAACAGGTGTTTCTTAGGGAATCTGAAATATCTATCTAGGATTACTGGGTTCTAGATCATTTATAGGATAGCATATATAGGGTCATTTAATCACCAACATCTTGAATCGCCTCCAGAAAAGAGAAAAGGAAGAGTCAGATTAGGACTATAACTGACTACTAAGTTAAGAATATTTAAACACTGACCCAGGGGAGAGGGGCTGTTAAGCCAGGGTCTCAGCTTTGCTTGACCTATTTGGCATGCAACCTGTCCTCCTGAAGAGAAGAACTAAGAACCCTCCTCAATACCGAGCCCGTCTCTGCTGGCTTCCAGTCAGCCATCCAGGAATTGGGTGCATCTCACAGGTGTTTGCTCACCATCTCCTATAAATAAAAGATTCCTGATTTAACATCAGAATCAGCTGATTTTTTAAAAAAGAAAGAAAATTAGAAGATTTTTCATTTTCAAACCAGTTCCACCAAAATATCTTGCTGTTCATGGGGTAATTGAGAAAACACAAAATGGTTTCCAAATTACAAGGCACCATTTACCCAGGAGCTCAAAGAACTTTATAGGTCTTAATGAAATGAACCTGACCACTGTATTTCCCTAGCTAGCTACATGTTCTCCATTGTTAGAACTCCCTCCTCCCACCAGTTATAAAAACAGAAAAGAAAACAAAAATGTTGGCCTGTCAGTTTCCTCCCGTTGCTGCAAAAGTGACTCTGTTTTATTTCATGCTACGTCCATGGCCGTTCACTATCTTTATGCTAAAAGAATACGTGATGACACCATCTTGGATCCTGTTTTCGTACATTTTCACTCAATGTCATTAGAAAAGTCTCTGGTTGTCACCCTGACAAACCTGACTAACCTCACAAGTAACTACCCAGGTTTCTGAGTGCGCTTTTACAGCCTGTATTGAAGCTTCGCTGCTCTGGTACCCCAAATAGCCAGATGAATGCTAGCTTGGGCATATATACTCAAGCTGTAACTACACCCGGTGATTGCAATATAGATATACCTACAATTGAGTGAATGATGCAGAATTCAAGGGACAGTCTGAATGCAATTGCACAGTTACCATCAGATAACTATTCAGTGGCCTATGTGAAATGAAATAGGTAGTCTCAATATAGGGCTCTATAGGCGAAAATCCTCATCATAAGACCCATTACCACTGATCAATAGCTAGAGAGCCCTGAAATTGTGTGGGCTGTGGAAAATAAAGAGAAACCCTCCTTTATGTCAGGGTTGATGCACACTTATATATGGGCCTGCGGGACCTACGCATTGCTGCTGCTTCCCACAATATCCTTGTTCTATGGCTACGCACAAGCCTGAGTCTCCAGAGGGGTCTGTCTGAAACCTGTCACCAATGCTCAATGCACATAGAATTTTTTTTTTTAAAGGAAAATTGCTGAGTAGCCTCTCATTGTAAGTGACTGCATTTTAAAAACAATGCTGATGCTGTAAGGAGCAGCAGATGTTTTAAATTACAGCACTAAAGAATTATAACTGTATTCTGAAATTCAGAGCTTATTTCTAGAAATATAAAAGTACTTTGGGAATAAGTGGACATAAGTGAAATATCCTGGTTTGCAGATAACTATGGCAGATTTATTGTTTCATTAGCAATAAAGGATGCAGAGGCAGACAGCATTGTAGGATATAGATCTTTATAAAGTATGCTGAGTATCCAGCATTACACGTTCATGCGCTGAAGTTTTATGTGCAACAGCTTGGGCCTAAGCTTGGATTCCGACATCCCGGCTGCCACACCAAACTAAATCCCACTTGAAAACTGACTGTTTCTGCACTTCCACTCTTCATACTGTACCCATGTTGTCACCCATAAGTCATTCACCCATTTCTGTGTTTTCCCTGCTGTTGGCCAGGACAACATAACACACCAGGAGGAATAAACTGTTCTCCAAGCATTTCTGACTCAAACAAAAAAACCCACCAGATTTATAAAAAAAAAATCTTGTATTTGTGAGATTCCCAGCCCCAATCTCCAGGCAAGGGTCTTTATTGACACAGACATCCCAACTTCTGATATTTGCCTGTTACGATAGGACACGGCATTCCTATGTTTTATCTCTAATATTGCTAATATTTCTAACATCTACAGCTTCATTCCTATCAAGTCCACCATTCTGCTGGAGAATGATTCATGGGTTCCCTTTTACTGATTTATCCTTTAGCCAGTTTAACGGGTATTATTGTTTATTCTCAGATTTATGGTATTTCTCATATCTCATGAATGTGATGTATAAGCTGTGATGTATAAGTACAGCATTTCTCACTGAAAGCTGAATCTTGGGATCTGAAGAGTGTTGGCAGATTATGGTGGGTTATCTGTTTTCTGATTGATTGGCAGAAGATTATAATGACTTGAAGCAATATACAAGATGCAATCAAATAAACAAGGAAGACTACTAAAATTAACCCCTCAAAAGCTGTTGACTATAATTCATAACGTATCCCATGTGGCATTATCTGAACACAAAGATTGCCTCAGTGTACTTTGTTGGCTGTGACAGTCAAGATCAATATTGGAGACCAAATGCCAACAGTAAAAGGGCAATGTCAGTCAGTATTTCACTGACTAAACTGCCCTTATCTGAAGCTCTCATGCTTCACTGGGTGAAAATACAGCCATTGATCTTAGTGTCACAACTCAGATTCTTCATACATCAACTAATTTTGTTTTCTTTTCAGCTGAATTTCTGGGCCACTATATTTTTTTATGATCAATATTTCTCTCTCTCTCACACATGGACTCAATTTTTATCATATTAACCTTTAAGTACAGTTTTTTAACATATCTGTTTGGTGTAAAGTCACAATTCTTTAACTCAACATCTGTTTTACACCTGTGTCAAAGCACTGCGTGAACTGCAGATTTCTTTCAGCAACCATCACAAAGCTATTCAATGATTAGCACATAAGTCAACCCAAACTAGTACTCTCATGGAGTCTTTCATAGTTATGGCTTGCCAAAATTTCCATTGTTCAATTTTCCCTTTCCAGGAGTTCATATCACAGCTGTAAAAAACTGCTGTATGAATATGAGGTCTCAAGGTAGGAGAGAGATTTTATGAGAAAATTTAATCTGGCTCCTTTTTGTTACAGAAGAATTTAAACAGGAGAAAGTAAAATGTATAAAAATAATCTGTGAAAATACTCCCATTTTAATTCTGGGAGTGGTTGGCTGTTTAACAGAACAAAGCAAGGGAAAACCTGTGCTAACAAAGTGCTCAGTGAATTGAATACAGCACAGTGGGATGGTTATGGGGGATTGGAACAGTTTAGTGATTACAGCAGGGGACTGGCAATCAGGAGATCTGAGTTGTATTTCCAGCTGTACCAGTGAGGAGCTGCATGACCTTGGGTGTGTCACTTTAACTCTCTACATTTCAGTTTCTCCATCTATAAAATGGGGGTACTAAAAATAAGCCTCTCTTATAGAAACTAGGGCTGGAAGGGACCTCAGGTCATCTGGTCCATTGCTCCACACTGAGACAAGATAATCTATCCCTGACAAGTGTTTGCCTAACCTGCTCATGTAATTTCTTCGAGATCTACAGATGAAAATCACTATATACTGTAAGTGTCGAGTATTATCACACTTAGTAGTAATGCTATTCTATATCACATGTTTTGCGAGGTCTAATTAATTGAATAAAACGATTAAAGCAGTGCTTTGAGCTCCTGAGATGAAAGGCATTATATACAGTAAATTACATATGTACACGATAAAATGCAGTTGTTATATCATAACATTTTAAAATTAATCTTTCTTTAAATTGAACACAATAAAAATCTATCTGGTGATTTGATACAAACCAATTTATGCTACTCCGTTTATTTAACAACTAATAAACTACAAAGAAAATCTGATCTCCCTGCATTTTGCCTGTAAATGATGTGCCAATATACAGTGCAATGTGAATTCCAGTGACTAAGGCAACAATCCTTAAACTGGATCTTTATGGGTAGATTCCTGCGGCTGTATGAAGACTATTGATTTCTGAGGGGCTCTGAATGCAGCCAGATGCTGTAACAGGGCCTAAATTATAACGTTCAGCAAAAAAAGAGTTCATAATGGATATGCTTAAAGACAACTATCCCAGCCGCACACACCATTATAATTAGTAGTGGCTTCCTTCTGAAAGATATTACCTTTAAAAATTTAATTTGTTCCATTTGGACTATAATTTTAATACAGGCATTGATTTCTCCCACAGGAAATTGCTTTAAACCAAAATGTTTCCTCAGTTATTGTGTTTCTCTATCATTATCCAAATTGTCAACAAAAGCAAAGACCATTATAATCCCACAGAAAGTAGGAACTGGGTAATGGCAAACTGGCTGAGATCCCTACAGGACTATCTCAAGCAAAATTATTCCAGGCAAAGGGGAAATGAGGTTTTGTTCACATATCCGTGGAAGGAAAATCTCTCTCTTTGCTGCAACTCAGTGACAGGAGCAAGCTAGAGATACGGGGCCAGCGGCTTGATGTGGGGAAATCAGGAGAGCGTACGTAGAAGTCCACTTCGTTTATGTTATGTGACAAGAGTTTAATGATAACAGGATTGATTGGAGCCAGACACGACGACAACACACCTTCATTTCTTTGAGATGGGGAGCTCTCAAAGTGATGTGTATAACAGAAAAAAAAGAGGCAGCTTGTTTTTGTGTATAATTAACCTTTTGGTGTAGTGGAGCCTTTTCTATTGCCATTATTGCTTATGAATTCAGTACGTGCAGGTGGCATTAAAAAAATCCCAGCTCTTCACTAAAGGGTTAAAGACATAGGTTTGGAGATTTCCTTTTGAAAGACGGAAGCTATTAAAATAGCGTCTTCAAGGAATAATTTTTGCCTTATTGTTTTGCTGTTAATTCTACCTGCCAGAGTGTAATGTAAGAATTTAGGCCTCAGTTCCCCAACATCCTTTGCATGGCTGATGAATATGAAAATATGGTCTTAAATTGGGGGGATGGGAAGGTGAGGGAGATTAGAATCAAGAGGCAAAAACATTCCATCAAAACTTTGACCTATGCATCAGATAATAGGGTCATCACTACGCAGTAATACAGGCAGCAGTTTAGAAGAATCCTATTACATTTAGAATATTAAAAGATTTAAAAGGTGGCATGTAATCATATTTTAACTGATTTAGGTATATAGAGAGGCAGCAGGAAACTGGGAGTCAGAGACTCCTGGGTTTTATTCCTGGCTCTACTAGTAGGAGAATCACTTAACCTCTTGGTGCCTCACTTTAGCCCTCTAAAAAAAACAACACAGTAATATATAGGGGGTTGTGGAGGCTTAATTAATGTTTGCCAAGGGCTTTGAGATCCTTGAGTGAATGGCACAATGTAATGCAGTATTATTAAAATTAGTTTGGGAACACATTTTTCTAGGCAGTTTGAGTATGGACTGCATACAGCTATACACTACAGTTTCCTTGGAGTATTTCTAGCATGTTTATTGTTATGTTAACATATTACTGAGATGCTCTCTTTTAAATATAAGGGATTCATTTAAACTTCATTAATTCAATTAGCCAGATGTTGGATTCTGAACTACTATTACCTATCACATACATTTTTTTTTTACAACTTTTTGTTGTTATCATTGTTGCTGTAATGTCCCATGCTGCAGAAAGCCTCTAGTTAAAATGAAATGTAAAGGGATTAAATTGATGGACACCATTTTCTTAAATGTGCACTGCATTTCTGAAATTTGGCTCAACAGATCTCGCTCTCCAGCTCCCAACTTCCTCGTTCTTTCTGCTGAGCTCATATCCCAGATGACAATCAGATGATTTAAAGCTAGGACTATAGATAACATTCTGCTCTGCCTGCAAAATTTGTCATCATCAATGGCCACATCAGTTCAGCAGACCTCCTCATCTCCCATTATTGCTCACCTAGTAATAACTAGGCTGTGAAAATGTGCAAACACATAATATGGAAGGTGCACACACAGGTGTGTACAAGTAAAAAAAGACCTGTTATTCTTTGCGATACAGAATCCTTCTGATCCAAAAAATCACGGACATCATATAGGACATCTGTGTGCAACAGGTTCTACCACGGTTTGAAGGATCCAAGGTGTGCAACAAATTGGCTGTTCTCTTTATTCCTTTACCTCAACCTAATGTAGAAATTTACTTTCAGCACAGAGATGGACCAAAACTAATTTGCCACCCCTCCCATCATTTCTGGCAGAAACATACACTTGTTTTTAAAAGGGTTAAGCAATCAACTCAAACTTCCATTTGAGAAACTAATGCTTCGGTGGGGCACAGGACCATGCCCCAGTTGATAGGAAGAGACATTTTTTCTCTATTAAATTTTTTTTTAAAAAAAATTCCAAAATGTTGATGCCATCTGACACAAGACAGTTTTATTGAAATCCAGTGATTCTGAGTTACTGTTCTATAAGGCTAATGTGATGGTACATGTTACCATTTTTCCTGAAGAACAGAGGAGATAGTCCTATAGGGCTTTTGAAAAAAATGCAGTCAACAAAAATGCTAGAAGATACTTTAATATGATATTCATTTTCTATTACTATGTCTTCATGAGTCTGCATTTTTCCCAGTCTAGTTAAAGGGCAGGCACATTACATTTAAATAATTGCACTCCTCTTTGGGTACATGCCCTCTGGCTGATAGTCAAAAGGACAATAGCATTTAAGGTCACTTGTCCAAGAAAGGATCTCAAGAGAGGGGTTTAATAAACCACATGAGCATACAAGTAGTTGATAAACCCTCCCACCCCATCCATTCCTACTAGTCCCGAAAATCCTCATGCAGCGAGAAAATATTGTCCGAACCCACTCCTAAATTTTGAGGCTATAAAAGGGTTAACAAAAATCCCTCTCATTAATTCTTGACTTGTGTTTGGAGTAACACATGGGCAGTAGTTTCAATTGTATTTTCTGTTAATGTTAGTACTTGTGAACACTTATGGTTCGTTGACTGAGCCTCATTACCCCGGGAGATTGTTTGTTCATCTGTTTGTCAGAATTTAATTACTGGAGCACAACCACTGAAACACGAATGTTCAGACACAGCCTAATATTCCCCTCTTCTCTATCTCCTCTAGGTAGCCTTATTTCCTCTCCAGAAAATTAATCTTAATCAACTTGTCATTGTTTTAGAACAACAGATTTCATAACCAAGGAGGGAACAGCTCTTTTAGCGCTAGGAGTGCTTTTTAACACAACCGCCCCTGAAATCTGTTTTCTCTACTGAATAGGTGAAAGCAAGAGAAACTTGCTTGGGCTTCTTAGTCAGAAATAGGAAGCCCTATTTTCACACTGTGCTTACTGGGGGATTGGTCTCTGCCTACCCACCACGTCAGTACAGCTGAAGAGTCTGCTTGGTGCAGCAGAATTCCACAGAGGCTGGGGAAAGAAAACCGTCCCATGCTGCAGAGTGACAGCTGAGTTGCATGGTTATCACAGAGCAGCTTCTTCAGGGGCTATTGGAATGTACACAACAGGCAACACACTACATCTGCCGCTGCTGCTCTTGCTGCAGCTGTCTCCCCATGACCCCATTGTACAGGGATGTAGAAATAGTCCCTTCAGAGCCAGGCTGCAGGGTATGCAGAAGGTACAGGAGATCTTCTGCATGGTCCATAAATCATGGCCACAGATTTAGACTTTTTAGCTAGATTCGAACACCTCTGAAGCTGCAGAGGAGAAGTCAGCATTTGCCCCTGCAAGATAAATTGGCAGATTAAAGTACCCAGGCATGCTAGTGCTCCCTAGTTCACAGGACTTATCTACATTGGCCATGAGCATGCAGCAAGCCAGGCTACGGATCTACACTGCACTGTCTTGCTGTGCACTGACTCCCCGTTTGGACCCTGATACAGCACACTAACAGTTCTGCTGTGCGCCAGGACATACTCCTATTTCAAACAGCAGTAGGTCAAAGTGCAGTATGGCACTTTCAGTGCAGGGAGGCAGTGTCCACCTGGAGAGCTAATGCATTGTAGATTCCCACTCTGGCTTGCTGCACTAACTCACCTTGTAAACAAACCTGGTTTATTTAAAGGATTAAATCAATAGGAGTCACTCCGCTGGGAGATCACAATACCCAGAGCAAAGCCTGTGAGAGCTGAGGACAGAACGTTCTCAGCCGTGGAACTCCAGGCGTGGAAGAAACCTCCCGGAGCGGTTAGGAAAATCCAGAGACTGAAAAACCCTCTCTCTTTTCAAAACGCCTTTCCGCAAATAGCAACTTCCAACATCGACATCCCCCTTCTACCCAACCTGCCCCCACCAGTAACAAATCAACTCCCCACCACCATCATGGCCTTACAAGAAAATTAACGGTATTTAAAAAGCCAAAGACAAAAACCCTATGCCTGGAAAAGTTTTTATCCTGAAACAGAAGTGCCAGAGACTCCTGGAAGCCTCACTAGCACTGCTGCTATTGCCATCCATTTTATTGGGAAGGCTGTCAGATGCTGTAGTTATGGGTGGCAGTATAAAACTCAAAAGGTAGGTAGATAGACCAGGCAGAAGTTGACCACGGAATCATGAGGTAGGCAATGCCATTGTATTAGAAGATCCATGGTAATTTTATTTTGAGATAGCTATACATTCTGCTGCCCCTCTAATATCTTATATAATATATTGAGGCAGGGACTATCTATTACTCTAGCCTAGCTTAGCGCAATGGGGCTCCATTCTTGGTTGGCCCTTAGACACTACTGTAATAAACATGATTAATAAAGTAATATACCACAGAAATGTATTTAGCTAAAAATAAATCCAAAACAGCTTCTTGGCCTGATTTGACTGCCTCTGTATATGAGAACAGTCTTCTAGTAGCTGCTGTTTTAATGTCCCTACTCAGCAGCATCTGAGGATGTATAGTAGGACATGAGAAGGTGCAGATGCCATTTGAATGCATAGTAAAAAAGGAAGCTTTTGAAGTTGTTTATGGATAGTCTGGTACTGACTGTTAAATTAACTACCTTAAAATGAAAAAGGGGGAGTTGTGTTGTCAACTATTGAGATTTTTAACATGAGTGTTACAATATTAGGGTGTTTTTCTTAGGCCTTGTCTATGCTACCACCTGGATCGACGCGTAGAGATCCATCTATGGGGAATCGATTTATCATGTCTCATCAGGATGCGATAAATCGATCCCCAGAGGCACTCCTGTCGACTCCGGAACTCCAGCTCACCAAAAAGCGTCAGGCAGAGTCGACGGGGGAACCCGCTGTAGACCGCTGCCGCCATGCGGACGGCAGGTAAGTTGATCTAAGATGAGTCGACTTCAGCTATGGTATTCACGTAGCTGAAGTTGTGTATGTTAGGTCGACCCTCCCCGCTAGTGTAGACAAGGCCTTAAAGTCATAACAACATGAGACTCTCAGCTTTCATTTTCATACAAAAAGGTTCTTGCCCATAGGGTTGCAGAGAAAAGCTTAACAGGAACTTTAAAGGCTCAAATATAAATAAAAAGGGCCCAATTTAAAAAAAATCTCTGTTTGGGTGAGGGTATGCATGACTTATGCTCTTCTAAAAGCTTAAGATGGGCAATGGTGACACCACCACTTCAATGTCTTCCTGTTTTTCCTTCCATTCAAATAGTAAAAAAAATTAACTCCTCAACCCCTTACCAGTACCGGACATCGGACTGCAAAAGATGTCTGCTTACCATCTGATTATTATTATATAGCTCTTTCATCTACAGGTTTAAAATCACAAATACTCACAGCCACTCTACACAGAGCCCAATTGTTCAGTTGAACAACCATTCATCAGCTCACTCAGGAGAAAGCAGACACAGAGATGGAGATTCAGAGCAGCCAGCTGCAAGTTTATCAGGTATCTAACAACTAAAGGGAAGTGCTCCTGCCCATTGTAATAGGTTAACTGGTGTTAAGCCATACAGCTACAAAACTGGGAATCTTAACCCTCCATAGCCAAACAAAGGAGTCAGCCCAGCTGCTGAACCTCACCACCTTCTCCTAGTGAAGAGCAAGGTTACAGATGTACCACCACCAAAGACCTCCTGTGTCTAACTCAGCTCTGCCAATTACCTGCTCTGTGACCTTGAGCAGGTCACTAACAGCACTGTGCCTTTATTTACCTTCCTAATCTTTGTCTTTTCTATGTAGATTATAAGATCTTTGTGACAGGAACTGGGTTCTAACTATGGGTTCGTACTACACCAAGCACAATGAGGCCCCGATCTCAGTTGGTTCCTGTAAGGAAAATACACATAATAAACAACTATTCCTCGCGTGCTTGTTAGCAGGATATGGCCCCTACCATGTAAATTACAACTAAGACAAAGAACGAACGACTCTATGAAGGAAGGAATTAATCAAAACTTTATTAAAAAGTATCAGTAAAATGATTGTACTGCTGTCGGTTGTGGAAAGATATTCTATAGAAAATGTAGCAATTCATCACATCATCTGCAATTTCAAATGCTCTTCTAATTGGCCGCAAAGTGACAGAAATCATTTTTTAAAGAGATGTTAAAAGAATACAGAGCATGCAGTGACAGAAAGAAGCAGGTAGACCCACTGACAATTAGTTAACAGAAAAGAGTAGAATGAACAAAAAAGCTAGTTAAAAGAATAAATGATTGATGGATACAATAAATTGCTTGAAGGATCAAAGCAGAGCGAATTCAGTTATTATTCTTGCAGAAATATCAAAATGTAATTATGCTCTTTTTACACATCATTATTTGCCATTTTCTGGAATACAAATGGACACATTAATAAATAAAAAATATTCAGTATAAATAAAAACATAGGCTACTTTTCAGCCTTTGCACAGATGTATTTGTGAGGCTGTCTGAATCCACAGGAGGAATACCCTGAGTTTTTGGTGCATCTAATAGATTTATAAGGCTATTACATTTATCTACCATACTGTTGGAGTGGTTCCTTCTGAGAGTTTTGGATCATTCTGGTAGACAGATTGCTATTGGATATGTACTGCAGGAAGAGCCTTGCAGAGACAGTATTAAGTACTCTCAATAATGCCCCTTCCTTTAGAACACTGTATTTGCCACTTGTTTTTCTTCTCCACCCTTCTACTATAAACCATCAGTCTGATGGTTTTAGCTCTGTGGAACTGACTCAGATAGGGTGACCACATGTTTCGATTTTATAGGGACAGTCCTAATTTTTGGGACTTTTTCTTATATAGGCTCCTATTACCCCCCACTCCCTATCCTGATTTTTCACATTTGCTGTCTGGTCATCCTAGGCTCAGACCTATGTCTGTTTGTAATGTTCAGCAGATCAAGTGACTTGGATGGATGAACATTTCCAAGTGTGGTTAGATTCAGAGCTAACTTCAACAAAGAGACATCACTACCACTCATATACAATAATAATCTGTACAGAAAAGATAATTCTGAGCTCCCACTTATCCTCTTGCCATAATGCTGTAACAAGAGAACTAGTCAAAAAACTAAAAAGCAACAAATTAATAAACTGATTAAAAGAAGCCTTTTTTTAAAAAAATATAGCACATAATTAAGCCTGTGAAACTCCCTGCCACAAGACATCATTGCTGCCAAGAACTTACATGGATCTTAACAAGGATCAGCTATTTATATGACCCAGAAGAAATTCCACAGTTACTTTATCTACAAATTTTTATCCTAAGAGATACAACTCCTCCTGCTTCACAGCATAAGCCAATCTCTTACTTCTTGGAAGCTAGAAAAGAACTTCCGCTACCAGAATGTTATTCCTTAATTGTTCAGTAGGTGTGTTGTTGCACTTTCATTGGAAGCATACTGGGGTAGATAGCCCATTGTTTTCTCTTGGTATGGCAATTCTTATGTTCCAAATAACAATGGGGGACTTTAATTTGATACTGCAAATTCACTATCATTTCTCAAAATGATTTGCACAAAAAAAGTTAAACCAACTCTATCTAAACTCCTTGCAAATCTCTAAGAACATTTTTCTGCCACTTACTGGTCCTACTTTCAAAAATCCCATTCTATATTTCTCACATTACTGTAATACTCTCTTCTTGTCATTAATATTGAGTTCAGTGCAATGCTAATATTTTTCAGTTCCCTGTCAGAGAGCTAAATCTACAGCAAGCTAATCTGCCATAAAGTCATGTTTTATACACATGACTACAAATTGAGTTTTACACTCCATGGAAAGCAATCTTCCATCTTTAAGGGCATCCTGAGACACGGAATTAGATCTATTCTTCCTGCATTACTAAATCATAAGATGAAATATAGTTTGATGTGCAAATGATATTGTAAACCCAAGGCAATGAAGCAATGAGAATGTTTTTAGTACTAACTTACTTGTTTGCTTAGTATTAAGTGCCTTTTTGACAAAATTAGTCTCTATTTATAATGGAAACAGCATTATGTAAACTTTTTCCATAACACTGGTCCCATTCTAGTGACTAAAAAAATTGTACATATATTTATTCCCAAATTGGGCAGCTAACTTTAAACATATATTTTTTGGCCTTTAAATACAGTCAGTGTTCAAAGTGAGTTGAGTGCATATCAACATTTTTTCAGATATTTAGAACATTTTGGGGGTTCAGCCATCATTCAGGATTAAACTTTATTGCATTCATCAAGTTTCCAAACAACTTCCAAAATAAACAATTTCCAAGACTTTGCCATTTACACTGGCAACAGGTTTTTTGGTCCTGTCCAATATCATAAAGGAAGCAGGGGTGGGTTGGATCAATACCTAGATAGCAGGTTGCCCCAGAGAAAAAACAAGGATATTATAGGAAATAGTGTTCAGGAGTATGGGCATGCTTTAACAGAGTTTGTTTTGAAGCAATGCCTCAATGGGGTGTTAGGTAGTGTCATAGCTGCAATCTTTCCAGTGAGAGGTAAAATCCAAGTCCTGATTATTTATTATTTGTATTGAGGTAGCACCTAGCAGTCCCAGTTATGCATCAGGATCCCATTTTGCTGGGCACTGTACAAACACAAAACAGAAACAGGAGCCCTGTCTCAAAGACCTTACAATCTGAGGGCTGGTCACCCTACAAGTTACGTCAGCTTTACTACATCACTTAAGGCTGTGAAATATTAAGCCCATTTAGCACTGGTGTAGATACCACTAGGTCGAAAAAAGAATTCTTCTTTTGAGCTAGCTACAGCCCCTTTAAGAGGTAGGTTTATTATATTGACAGACAAACCTCTTTCCTTGCTGCGATAAGCAAGAAGCATTTCTAATGTAGTTATGCCCTGAGTAACAATGTGTAATCATTAAAATACCATGGCACTTTTGGCAATTTAGGCCAAATTTTGGCCTTGTGCTTTAGCTAGGCAGCTACATTCCAGTGGTGAGCAAAATAATTTCTATATGTATTTTGTAAATCCATTGATAGAGTCTGCTTGGATGTTTACACAGGAAAGATGCTGCACACATGAAAAATTGTGATCGCAAATTTAAAATGGCTGATCTTAAATCAGTTATTGACTTGGGTCCAGATCCTCACAGGAAGACTGACTATAGCTTGAACAGAGTAAAAATTGACAAGCTAAACCAAAATCAGTGTCCACACAGCCTTTTGCACCACTTTGCATCCGTTTAAAATGATACAAGTTAAACTGGTGCCAATTTCTTGTGCAGACAAGACCTTTATGGACTACAAAAGGTGCAACAAGGCAGTGGAAAATCAGGCCAAAAAAGACATTCCTCATTTTCTAGTCCTGCACAATTTTGTCTTTCAAGGCCCTTCACAACCTGAGGTTCTTGTCTCCACCTGTACTTGCCTCTTTTCACTCTCCTTGTTGCCCATGCTGACATCAGGACTTTCTCCTACTGTAGAGTCCTGGCTTTCCTGCATGTTGTCTCATATTCCTGGAACCAGCTTCCTAACCTGGTCTGCCAGGTTTTCATCTTCTCTTCTAAAATACACTTCTTTTAGAAGTCCTATGAACCCTAGACATTAAACACTGTGCTAGCTAACGACAGAAAAATCCTCCTTGGGACATGGAAATAATTGCACCTTCAATATGCCACAGAGAAAAGATCTGGAGAAATAATTGGGTCAAAGAGGCAGATGGCACAGGGTGGAACAATTCAATGAGTATTAAAACCTACTTGTTAATCCAGTAGAGAGAGTGTATCATATTTTCCAGCTAATTATTTTTTTCTTTGGTGACTAACCACACATTTCAATCATGTTCTGAATAGGTGGAGGTTTTTATATTAATTCCTAGAGCAAGAACTCCTGCATTTTGATCAACATGAGGGAGCAGGAAACTTTTACCCCCTTCCCTCCCCAGATGATTGCCATTGCCATTATCTAGATTAGAGCTAGATCCAAACCCAAACCTCTGTTGCATCTTGATCTGAACTGCAAGGTTCAAGCTGATCTCCTGCATTAACTCCTTACTTTGTCGGAGAATCAGCACACCGACTGAAGCACAGCAATGGAAGGAGAACAATGGCAAGTGACTGCACATCACTTTGCATCTATTGGCATGCTAATTTTCAGACAGAACAGGAAATTACAGCTGATGCCAATCACTAAACTGAGTTCAACTGCACACGTTGGCATTGATGGGATTGTAGCATACAGCATTCAGATCACTGGCAAACATATTCCCATTAATGGAGAGGTGAAAGAGAAAATAACATTGCAAATTGAGAGATGGAAGCGCCAAGTGGAGGAACAACGCTTTGGCCCATACAGTTCTTTCATGTTTATACCATGCCTTTCTTCAGTAAGAAGCTAGTCCTGTCTTTCATTAAGAATGATACTTTGAACTTAAGCTTCTTCCTTTCATCAGCATGTCATGGCACATTTTACAAAGGAAAGTATTACCAGGATAGCTATAAAGGAGAACTGAGGCAGAGTGTGATTAAATGACTTGCCCAATGTGTTACCATTCGCCAGTAAGAAAGCTGGGAATAGAACCTATATCTCCTGACTCCCAGCCCAGGGTCAAACTATTTGACAGTGCTGCCTACCAAAAGAATCAATACAGTGCACGTGCTACTGTACAGTATCGTCTCCACTGCAGGTTCTTTGCCAAGGTGACTATTTGCATCTATGGTGCTAAACATAAATGCTTACCCGCTAATGAAAATCTGTAAGATCTTCATGCTCCTAATTTTTCCTCCCTTAGAGGACAGTTCCATTGACCACCTCCTGACAGGACAAGCAAGGGTCACTTACATCCACACTTGAGAAGTAATTGCCCCCAAGAGGACACTGAAGCCGAATCAAACAAGTACATTCTCCTGCACGTTCAATCATGGCATGCTTTTGCATACTGTTAATGCATTAGATGTGCAGAAATTGTGGAGAGAGAAAAGGCAGGTATGCACTGTAGTGTCAAAGGAATATTGTGCTCTGTGGGTGTTCATTGTGTTGATTCATAAAGGACTGTAGGCCGCAATACTGATTACAAAAGAAAGATGCATAAAAGGGGGCTGGTCCAAAGTTGAGATTGCTCCTGTTTTAATTCCAAAAGTTAATGCACTTTTCCTTTTGTTTTCTCTTCTATTAGATTTGACCAAAAATCCATCCTGACTGCTTGAAATGCAGAATGGGGGAAGGGACGGTTTAAATGATCCAGCCGGTTAATTCACCACTGGATTAAATCCTTCCCTCACACCCTGAGATGCTATCTTGGTGTCCCCAAGACAGAGAGTCAAATACTGTGCTGAGTTTTTAAATCATCTGGAATTACATACAAATTTCATTTATGATTTTGCAGTCTAAGACAAGGGCAATCAAAGCTAAAGCAACAAGACATAAGCTGATCACCATAAGTATAAGGAAGGAATATCACCAATGCATAGAGCACTACACCGCTCACTATTTGCTTTATAGGAATTATACACCTTACTCTTAAGCATCAGGCATACACCAATATATGCGGAAAGATACTGGGCATGATGGACAAATGGTCTGATCTTATCTTTCCTTTCTGCTTACACAGTGCACTCTTTCTTTCTTTCTTTCTTTTTTTTAAAGACAACCAAGATATTGTATGCTGCAGCATAGTTTGTAATGGGATGCCAACTGTGGGCATTTCATGGTATGTCTATTACTCACACTGAATGACTAGTATAGAGTCAAATCCTATTTTAAGTTTGATCTCTCTCCTGGCAGATCTATTTTAATGTGCTAGTATATGGGGGAGGGTGGGGGAACATTGATGGATGGGTGCAGTCTGTTCTGAATCACAGCCATTACTCCCTTTGTTGACTTAGCTTCTTTTTGAAAGCTTGACCCCTTTTAGAGGTAGGACTGGTACAACGGGGAGGGTGAACCAGTTGCCATAGTGCAAGTTATAAATATTAAATTGCCTGAAATTCAGGCTCTCTCTCAGTAGCGTCTATTTTTCTCTAGCTACATTCCTTAAACAACATGCACAGATGCTACAGCTGCAGAGACTCCTTTGTCTCCGTGGCCAGAACTCTTAGGAAGAAAATCCTAACTACTTTAGGCTATAAATGAATGAATTCTTTAATTAAAATAAAGAGATTTTAAATGTAAACACTCCTTTCCCCCAAACCAAACAGTTGTCACGTTCTTCCCACAGCCGTCTCTGCACTCTGGATTTCTTTCCCTCACTTTGCCACAACTCAAAGAAAAGGGATAAAAGACTCCACCCTTTCCCAGCAAATATTTAGCTTGCATTTGTCAAGACTTCTATTTAAAAAATAAAATTGTATTTGTTTTTTCCCCCAACAGAGGAAGCTATTATATATACATTATCTTTATGTGCATGATTGGGAATAATAGATGATTTGTGAAGTTATCTATTACGGGGAATAATCAAGATTAATGAGCCCTGTGGCACTTGCTGAAGGTCTCTAGAGATTTATTACTCAGGTCTGTTCGTTTTTCTTGTTGTGTTGGCACTGTCAAAAGTCCTATAACAAATGCAAACAGAGACGTGTATTAATTGCAAATGGAGAATGAGGCGACCGCGTTGTTACTAAATATTTGAAACCGTGCCGTCTGTGAGGCATCCTCATAAGCGGTGAGATTTCACAGCTGGCAAGTTTGTGATGAACTTGCCTGTCAATGGAAGTTACTAATTTTGGGTCCAATACTACAAGGTGATGAGCCTCTCCTATTAGTTCTCGGTGGTTTGCAGGGATCAGACCCTTTCAAATTCACATTTCACTATAGATCCATGGACTGCCAAAGTCACATCTGGCATTTCCTAATCATGCTCACTCATGGACTCTGCTTCCCAATCCTAAATTCTATGGCTTTGGAAAGCAGGAGCTGCACTTAGGAATGTAACAGATTCACAGAAATCAGGGAGAAGACATTGTGAAGTGCCTCGTAGGCCCCCTTAAGTCCAGACCGCAATGTAAATTATAAAACTGAGCTACAGCCAACCAGTGTCTGACAGTGTCTATACATGTCAGATCCTTGCCCAGCTTTCCAGGAGCTCTAACAAGGAGGCGGAGATTGCCAAACCTGAAACTTTCCATGATACCTTGCCCATAGATGACTCCTTTTTATTCTACGTTACAATTTTTTAAGTGCTGGAAGTAAACACAAGGATGACTTTGTGCCCACAGAGTATGTCAAAAAGACATAATCATGCACATTCTAGACACAGTGACAGGCTCATCTATGAATTTCTGGACCGTTAGCAGCTTGCTCCACAACTTGTGTGTTATTTAAAACCCATGTCTGACTATGGCCCATCTAATTTTTGTCCAATTAACCTAATTATCTGGGTGAATTTCAAAAAGGACGTTTTTGCTTCCAAAAGCTGCAGTGTGAATATGTTATTTTTTAAAGACACGTGTGAGCTTTGTATGTTCTTCTACACCTGCCAAAGAGGCCACTATAATGTGCATCTGTCAAAATGATAATGGCACTTTCATCAGCTCACATTCTTATTTTCCCACTGAGGTGTCAGCTGTCAACAGATTCAGTGGTCTGAACAGGAGAGTCATTGTGACCTGTGACCCCATTGCGAGACAGATTAGGATGAAGTTGTGTCCTGAGGAATTGATGTACTCTGGGAGTTTTGGGAAGTCTTACTGCTCTGTATGAAGAAGGTCCAGGAAGAGTTTCTTGGTTTATTAAACATTTTTCTGCATTGCACCTATTTGTCACGGCTTTCCAGCTATACCTACTGCTGAAGCCTTAAAATGTCACATACCATGCTGAGCACATCCTAGCCTGCAGGATGAATTCCACTGAATCATTACAAATTCCTGGAAAAAGAAAGGGGAATTTTAGGTGCCCAGACTGTAAATAATTTCTCTCTCCTTTTTTTTAAAAAAAGGAAGATATCAATCCTGCCTCTTAAATAGCCCCGACACTGAATCTTAAATCCAAGTTATGGAAGTAATGCTAACCCAACTTAATGACAAATCACTTTAGGCATGCAGCTTGGCTATGCAGCACATGCATTCTAGGGTGCGGTAACATCTGTAGATTTACTCTTGAATAAGAACGATTGTGTTGGTTTCCCCCTTCACATACCATGATGTGGCTATTTTAGGACTAGTGAACCCACTCACATAGAACGTATGAGAGACCCTAGTCATAAGCACAGAACTATGCACAGTTCTTTCATGCTCACTGGCAATTCAGAAGGCGAGAAGGATCAATTGACATTTACATGCTTATGGGTGGAAATCCACTCCCAACTCCCAGACACTTTTTTCTGATGCCACATATTGGCACAGGCACTGAATCTGTGTAATGCAATACTAATATAGTTCAGAAACAACACTGAACAGCAGTGCCTTGATTGTAATACTGGAGTGGCATTCAATGATACCATCATAACATGCAGTTCCCTTTCCCAAAGATGTAATATTTGGGGAGGAATGATCTGTCAAAGAGCTTTGTTGAAACTATCCAAAGGAATTTGGACAGAGAACAAAATGTCCCCTATATTGCCTACTTTGACTGTATCCTCTCTGCTTACTCGAGACTGCTTACTAGAGCCTCATAAAGACCTATCAGAGCAAGACCCTTTGGATTTTTGGATGCCCCAAAAGCCTAAGTTGGTCCACAAAGAAAAGAGCCCGATGTGGATCTAGAGCCATGCGTTATACTGTCTTATACTAAATTAAAGATGACAGAGGGTCTTGTGGAAAATAGAATATGTTCTAAGAGAATAAAAGCAAGAGGATAGGATACTCCTATTTGCTGGAGCTGAAATCTAGAAGGAATGCCTGGTAACATACAAAATACTAATTTGTAGATATATGCAAACCTATTATAGAAGACATATCAGTAGACATATCTTTAACCTTCACTCATATCTGGAACAAAACCAGTTTTAAAGGTTCCTAAATCTTTTGTTAACTTTTTTCTTTCATGACCCTCCACACTCAGGCGCTCCAGCCCACAGCAGAACCCAAAAGTTAGGAAAGATGGGCTTGCACCCATGCTGAACAGAAGACTGGAAATACTGAAAATCTGTTAAAGAGGACAGTTTTTGTTATTTGGCCAATCAAACGCAAGAGGGTTCTACAGAAGTTTGGTCTACACTGGGTCTGCAGCTTGTCATGAATTTAAACTACACAGTTTGTCATGCTGTTCCTCACAGAATTTGGATATGCACTGAAATTTTGGAGTGCCTATATGAGCTGAACTTCCTGAACACTGGAGTGTCATTCATAACTTACATAGTGTTAGAATTTCTCTCTCCATATTATGCAGGAAATAAGAAATAGAAAATTGCAACAAGAATACAACATTATGGTCCCAGCTGTTAAAAGGCCATTCAAGCAGATATGTGAAGTACTGGTAGATTTTTTTTTTTTAATAGAATCCATGTTCTCAAGGCATTTGTGAATACTGGTGCATTTCTTTTTTGCCTTTAGGTGTTACACTGCTTTGCCTTGATATAAGTTTGTGTTGGGATGACTGCTGCACAAATTGATAGGGCCTGTGTGATCTGCAAACAGTTTTCCTGTTTTTTTATAAAAAGTATTACTCTTTGCATCATAGTAATTCATATCACATTATACACTGTGTTAACATGAGATGCCCAATGGAGAGCAAAATCTGACATGACAAAGACAACCACACTTATTTTCAGATATCACTGTTACCAATTTGGAAGTCGCCCATGTTTGCTTAGAAAAATGTAAACCAAAACAGAATATGCCTGAAAACAAGACAGGTCTCACTCCAAGAGTTGCTGGGCACTGGTTGTCTATGCACTATAGATTAAAATGAGATGAGGCCACTCAAATTGTGACCTGCAATGTGATAGCTAAAATTTGAAAGGCATGTGATAGAAGCCATCCAATTCAAAAAGCAAGAATTGTTCAAGTTTACAAACACAGCCATATGTATCTCACCGTATTTTTGTTAATAAAGCATTTCCCTCTTTCAATATCTTCAAAGCACAAATACTTAGTTTCATTAAGATAAAACAGTAAATAAAATTCCATTCATTATTTACTATCAGCAGAATGAGATAAAACTTCAACTCATTTTAAAAAAAAAAACATTTGAAAATAGATACGTTGGAATGCTGACATGCTATAAAAATTTAAACATCAGAAAGTCTGGAAATACTTACTTTTTGTTCCAATATTAACATTATCCATATCCTCTCATCCTTCACCAGAATCCAATCTAATTTTTATGCTCTGAGTTTCACATTCTTAAAACGCCAAAGACAGACTTTAAATTGTGAACCATTCACAGCTGGAGGATAAGGAATGGGAGTTCATCCCCATACGCCAGGGGTTGGCAACCTTCTTTCGGCAGGCGGCCCATCAGGGTAATCTGTTGGTGGGCCACGAGACATTTTGTTTATGCTGACCATCCGCAGGCACTGCCCCCCGCAGCTCCCAGTGGCCATGGTTTGCTTTTCCTGGGCAACGGGAGCTGCGGGAATCAGGGGAACTTGGAGGACTGTGAAAAATTTTAAATCAAAATAAGGGTAATTGGGTTTCTAAAGTTTTAGAACCACTGCTCTAGATAGAGATTGCCGATCAATGTATAAACCACAAAGTACAATTTCCTGAACATCCTGGCAGGATGGGCCTTTGATTCTGTGTTTGAAACAGAAGGCTCTATGTAGATTAAAACATGATGCAGCCCTCTCTAAGACCATACTTTAGACATATAGAAAAGGCAAGAAGAATTTTCCTCTATCAGCTGATATAACATATTAATAATATAAAGTCCTGCAAGTACAGATAATTAAAGTAATATATTTAAAGTAACAAATTAAGACATTTGTTTAAGTATTTAAATATTAAGTAGCAGTCACTCCAGAGCTTTCAAGACTCACAGCAGAAGCTTTGAAGCCTCAAACCTCAGAAGAAGCTCAGAAAGTATATAACAGTCTCCATGGAGTATAGAAACTCCACAGCAGTAGGCATAGGGGTTTGAGGGGTTAATGGTGGGAACTCCTATGCTCCATAACAGTCATTCACAAATTGAAAAGTTTTATCTCAGTCAGGGGAATGCTTAGAGAGAGAGACAGACAGAGAAACAGATTGGTGCAGTCTGGGCTTGTAATAGGGAACCATTTTCAGACCAAGCAGGTTGAGGGACGGTTCTTGCAGAGTTTATAATTTCAGATGTTGAACAGGTCAACTCCTAGAACCTAGAAGCTCTGTAAGGTCTTTCAGCACAGCCAGTTCATCTCTAAAACTCACAGAACTATATAGGTTTGGCTCCCGAAAGCCTGCTGGAAAAATTTAAAGCCAGAATTCTTTTTTCTCCATTTTTAAAATAAGATGCACTCCTCAGAAATTCAGACATTCATAATCAGTAACTCCAAAACTAATCCCCAAACTTCCAAAGAGCACTCCAAACCATTTGACAATGAAGTCAAGGAGAAAAAAATTCAACACGTTTGGATTTTCTCAACCTTGGAGCCTAATTTTTTCCTATTTCATAATCTCCTCCCTCTTTTGACTGTCCAAATACTTGTTCCCCCACTAAATGAGACAAGTCTGGCAAAGTTAGATAGGAATGTGTCAAGTACGGCTCATTGACCCATCGGAGTTCATTTGTGTCAGCGGAGAAATTCATGCTAGTCCAAGGAAGCCTAAATTCTTGCACTGTTTTTCCTTCATCTCCTCCTGCATAGAATGGTTCTTTGTCCATGTTTTTCTATTAACTGTGTGATTTGTGCTAATAAGAAAATAAATATGAAAAAAGTGGTTTGGGATGGGCTTATGAATCTTGCAGATTCCTTTCCATGCTATACGGGTGATAGACTAGTGCAGCTCAACTCAGTAGAGGTCTCATGATGTGCATGAATGGCCACATTCCCTCTCTAATCTGCTATTCAACTCACTCACTCTCCTCATATTCATTCACTATATGACTCGGCATGTGCTTCCTTCAGAACACAAAAGATATACTATAGCTGTACCTAATTTTTATGTTTCTTTATGGTGTAGACATGGAAACTTTTCCCTGTCACAGTTTTAACTTTTGTTATGTTCTATAGCTTGCCATGGAGGGAATGGGCCACTGTTTGGGAAATGTAGTGCTAAACCATACATTTTTGCACACAACTTTCCAAAGTGAGAAATCTCATTTTCCCATTTTTTTCTCCAGAATCTCTTTTCTCATTAGCCTCAAACCTGGAACAAAAACCAATATCCTCCGGCAGAAGGTCAGACCTGCAGTTGGAAAGGTTTTTGGGGTATCTAAGAATAAATACAAAATAGTATATTGGGAGAAAATAAAAGGAAAATAAACCCTAATCCTGCACGGGGATCCATTAGCACAGACCCTATACCCTTTGACTTCAATGGATCAGACTAGCAGAACCTGATGCAAGATTGGTGCCAGACACTTGGTATCAGGAAAAAAAATCCTAACAGTAAGGTTTATAAGGAAATGTCTTCACAGCACAGCTCAAGTTATAACTCAAGCTTTACCCTTAACTCCACTTGTGTCCACACATAAGTCTCTTGTTTGTGCTAAGTGGTGCTTTAAGCTTGCTGGCCTATTAGTGTATGTCTACACTGCAGCTGGAAGCGACAGACTCACGCTAACTAATTTGAGTTCCTGTGCCAAAAATAGCAGTGTGGACATAGCGGCACAGGCAGCGGCTAGGACTAGCTGCCCAAGTACAAGTTTGTCCAACCCCTGGGTCCAAGCTCGGGGGCTAGCTCAAGCCAATACATGTGCTGCCGCAGCCACACGGCTAGTTTTAGTTCTGTAGCTCAAGCACAGCTCGCGTTATCTGTCTACTTAAGCTGGGAGGCACGGTCCCAGCTACAGTAAAGATATATTCTCCACTGAAACTCCAATGAAACTGATGCTCCAGCTACTAAAGGCAATGGGGATGCGGCAGCTCCCAGTACGACAACTTATCAATGCTAACTCTGCTAATCCAATCACTCTTCTACTAATGAAATGACTCCATGTTGTTCTGAAGTGCGGTCATCGTCACTCAAGGTAGGCTAGCTTCACTGCAGTATTTCAAGTGTGCTAACTTGAGCCAGCTGTGGCAGTAAAGGCAAGCCCTCTGACTGGAATAACCTCCCCGGGGATGCAGAGGAAAACCCACTGTTTCAAACACTTTCGATTGGATGAAGCACTTAATTTTACAATGATTCTTTCCATTATATTTACTCAGCGGGCTTTGGCTGCCTAACCCTCACTGGGA
This sequence comes from Dermatemys mawii, assembly GCA_007922305.1. Lineage (NCBI taxonomy): Eukaryota > Metazoa > Chordata > Testudines > Dermatemydidae > Dermatemys > Dermatemys mawii. Next base: position 8,362,414 of record ML677341.1, on the reverse strand, counting down.
GTTCGATAACCAACGCCTTGAAGTGCACTTTGAAAAAAAAAAATATATGCCTTGACTGTGCAGATAGATCTACATGGGTGCTTGGTTGGAGAGCACTCAGCATGAGTGCAAGAGTCATAAGAACAGCCATACTGGGTCAGACCACAGGTCCCTCAAGCCCAGTATCCTGTCCTCTGACAGTTGCCAATGGCAGGTGCCCGAAAGGGAATGAACAGACAGGTTACCATCAAGTGACTATGCCTGGTCACCCAGTCCCAGCTTCGGGCAAACAAAGGCTAAGGACACCATTCCTGCCCATCCTTGCTAATAGCCACTGATGGACCTATCTTGCATGAATTTATATAGTTCCCTCTTGAACCCCGTCCACCTACATGCTTCCAATTGCAGAATCACGGTCTTAATTTAGAGAAACTTATTTATGACTTTTGAAATTCCAGAATACACACACAGTATAATAGATTCACTGCATTGTCCCAAGCTCAGCAGAACTGAGTTTTGGCATTTGATGCCTGTTTGCACATACAATGGTTGCTGTTAAGTAGGCCACAGAGTTGCCATAGTGTGACTATACTGCTATATGGCACCAAAGCTGTTGATTGTTCAACAGTATTTAATAAAATCATAATTTAGTCCTTCACACTATTAAACTGTATTAACTTGTAAAAAAAAATAAATCTGTATACACAGAGGGTATAGCCAGCCATGTGCAGAGGGAATACATATGCAGCTCAATCTTTATACGAATATTTACAAACCATAAAAATTGAAACCTTTTTTCTCTCTTTGCAGTTCACATTAAAATAGTAGGAAATTATTTGCAAGATTAACTAGAACTGTTTATATGCCTTCTGGAAATGTGCGCCTACAAATGTTTTACATGAAACATTATGGTTCACAGACAACTGTTACTAATTTCAGCTTTTGTTCTATACTTTTCTGCTGTGTATACCAAAAAATTACAATTTTAAGAACAAATGTAACACTTACATTTTATATTTTTATAGTGCCTTCCACCAGTGAAATCCAAGCAATTTATAAAAACATGAAGAAATGTAGGCCAAAGTTAAGCACCTATGGAACTTAAATAAGGAGGTTGGGTTTTAGAATCGATGAGCATCCAGCAGCTCCCACTGAAAATCAGCCCTTTATTTTAGATGCCTAAATGTGGTTTCAGGGGCCTAACTTGATGCATCTTATTTTGAAAATCATGGCCGCTGATTAAAAAGCATTCAAATAAATCTTTCCCTGGAAAAATCTATGCTTCATATTCAGAATGTACAATAGTGAAAGAAAGGTTCTCTCTTTCTGACAGATGGCGTTAGTTGAACTATGGGAAAAATTATATTTTTTGGAAAATATTGACTGCAACTATACATATGTACGAGAACGAATTTGAATAGATACACACCCATATATAAAATTTTAAAACATCATTGTGTAGGACAGAGCATAGAGAGCTTTAACCTTTGAGCATAGTGATTATAAGATGGGTCAGCACTTTCTGAACTTGATTTAGGTGTTTTTGGGTAGGTGGGAATTTAGTGGTGATATGGTGAAATTCCATTAGACACTATCGCTGCAAGGGATTAAACGATGGAAAATGTTATAACTAAGAATGTTTCTAATGGCTCTGTCTGCTGAAAATGAGCTATTATGATTCAGGATGTAAGCTGATTGTGACAGAGATCAAAATAGAATTCCAGCTCCTCCAACCTCCAGCCCTACAAAATTGGCTGGGAACCATTTTATGAAGTCTCAAATATTTTCTATTGCCATAGCCTGGAGACTAGACTGAATGAACGATCTGAGCCCAATTTGGAGGTATAATTATATTCAGCACTTACACAGAGCTTTATTACACAAATATCAGCTGAATAATCCTCCTAACACCCCTCTGTTACTCTCCTTTCACAGACAAGTAAACTGAGGCACAGAAACATGAAATGATTTTTCAAAAGCCATGGGGAAAGTCAATGACAATGCCAAGATTCGAATTTAGGAGTCCCTTACTGGAGTCCCAACACATCTCCCATGCCTCTCCAACTTGCCAACACATTGGTGTGACAAATCCTACATTCCTAACACCAGTTTAGTCAAAAACAAATTCCTACCATGCCCTCCTAAAAATCTAACAGCTGCAAAGCATAAAGACCACTTATGAAGCTTTTTACTCATTATCAGGATGAACACACTTCCAGGGCCAGATGCTGGAATTCTTGGGATGCAAACAGGGAAGTCAAGGCAACATGGAAGATGGTAGTGTAACCCATGCCTGCTTGGTATGGCACTCTGTCCCCCTCTAGTGGCACCTAGCCCAACTAAAGACTGATGAGTCTGGAATAGCCTTAGCTAAGAGCCATATGGCTTTTAGCTCACGCAAAAGAGGCTCATGCATTTAGGCTCATCCAGAAGTCCCAGGTTCAATCCTGCCTGACAACGATGACCAGGCTCAGTCAGCATTACAGCATACCACACAGCTAGTTGCTAATGGTCAGTAGTCCACCAGCGGGGTTAGGCTGTCTCAATAAGAGGTGGTGGAGGAGGTGGAAGAGAGAGTACTTAGGATTGGTGAAAAAATAAGCATCCATTATAGTGGAGTTAGGAGGGAGGGACAAGTGGAAGTTTGTCCAGCAGGAACAAATCCAAAGTATTGGAGGAACGGGACTCTACTAGGATCGGTGTTCAAATCTACACCTACTATTGTTACCTTGCCCTCTGCCCCATCTTCTTCATACCCCTATTGGATCTTGTCATTATCCTGGATTTTAAGCTCTTTATGGCTGGGACTGTCTCTACTGCTTTTTTCCTTACAGTTTTCCCATCAACAAAATGGAGCCTCTCAGGGCAACTGTGGTATAGACAGTAAAAGCAGTTTTAATCTTAAAATTAAGATTTGGAGAGCAATTTTTGCCTGCACTGCCACTGGATACTTCACAAAATGAAACAGAATCTCTGCTTCCTCCAGGGCACCGGCTTCCAATTACTAGAAACATACGGCACCTTTGGATTGTGAGTCTTTTCAACATCTGTAGTTTGCAGGTATGTATCTATTGCATTCAGATTACTGCTAAGCCTTCAGAATGCTGTCTAGTTTTCAGTGGCATGCTTGAGAAACACTAGAGGTGGACAGTAAGTAATGGCATTCACAATCACTTTTTAAAGACTGATAAACCAGTCTGAATGAAATTCTTTAACTTGTTCAGAAACCTTACCCCACTCCTGTTAGAAGGTTCATTCAGCAGCAGCTTGATTAGAAATTCAGTCTTTGCTCTGAAGGGAATGAATGAACTGTGATGTTGCTATGCAGCCAAATGCACCAATCTCATCCTCATCTTCTAGCTGCAGCAGGAACTCTCTGAGTGATACATTTCAAAGCATTTCTAACTGATCAGCAGAATTAGCCAATCACAGCTGGTCTCTTTGCCCTGGTTTCAGAGTGTGCCAGAGACTGATGGCTGGCCAGTTAGCAGAATGACTATAGGTGCAAAGTTCCTTTTTTCCCTGCATTTGTGGATTAGTATGATGCAGTGTATTCAGTGTTTTACCTTGTATAATAGCCTGCTTTTCCTTCCACGTATTATGCAGCTATCACAACTTTCTGCTTTGTATGCTCCAAAATACGACTGGGCATACAAACACTTGAATAAACCTAAATCAGATTTCATCAAATAGCAAAGAACATCTACTGGTGCATGGCTGGCAGAAGACTGAGTGATATTTAAACCAAGAACTCTGCGCTGTCTGCCACCTACAGTCCATCCGGGGACAGACATTATTTCAGCATCATCACATCGAGTTTGGAGTTTGCAAACTTTATAAGCTAAAATGTAGCTTATTTCTGGGTTTGTTTCACTGCCACTCCATGGGTAGCTCTTGCTGAGTTTAGCAGTGGCGCTTGGGAGCTACTGAAACCCAAACACTGGGTTAGAAGACTGAGAGAAAAAGCAACAGCAGCAGAGTTAAAAATAAATGCCACCATTAAGTACAGAAGGGAGATCCATGAGCAGAACAATCCAATTTCTAGTTGCAAGAATGGACGTACATGGATGCATCTGCTAGAACCCAGGGCCTCTTGAGAAATGGTGTGGAAGTTTTATTTGAACACTGGAGAATATTCTTTAATCCACAGCATCTGATAATGTTCTATGGATCAGGACAATCCGCCAATGTACTGCTTATTTCTGTGAAAATTATATGGAGTAAAACGGCATCTTATTCTTTCTACTTCATAGAATCATCGAATCACAGAAAATCAGGGTTGGAAGGGACCTCAGGAGTTCATCTAGTCCAACCCCCTGCTCAAAGCAGGACCAATCCCCAGCTAAATCATACCAGCCCAGTCTTTGTCAAACCTGACCTTAAGAACCTCTAAGGAAGGAGGTGTCACCAACTCCTTAGGTAACCCATTCCAATGCTTCACCACCCTCCTAGTGAAATTTTTTTTTCCTAATACTCAACATAAACCTCCCCCACTGGAACTTGAGACCATTACTCCTTGTTCTGTCATCTGGTACCACTGAGAACAGTCTAGATCCATCCTCTTTGGAACCCCCTTTCAGGTAGTTAAAAGCAGCTATGAAATCTCCCGCGTCATTCTTCTCTTCTGCAGACTAAATAAGCCCAGTTCCCTCATCCTCTCCTCAAAAGTCATGTGCTCCAGCCCCCTAATCATTTTTTTTGCCCTATACTGGACTCTTTCCAATTTTTCCACATCCCTCTTGTGTGGGATCCAAAAGTGGACACAATACTCCAGATGAGGCCTCACCAGTGCCGACTAGAGGGGAACGATCATGTCCCTCAATCTGCTGGCAATGCTCCAACTTATATAGCCCCCAAAATGTCATTAGTCTTCTTGGGAACAAGGGCACGCTGTTGACTCATATCAGGATCTCGTCCACTGTAACCCCTAGGTCCTTCTCTGCAGAACCTCGCCTAGCCACTCGGTCCCTAGTCTGTAGCAGTGCATGGGATTCTTCTGTCCTAAGTGCAGGACTCTGCACTTGTCCTTGTTGAACCTCATAAGATTTCTTTTAGCCCAATCCTCTAATTTGTCTAGGTTCCTGTGTATCCAGTCCCCACCTCCAGCGTATCTACACTCCTTCCAATTTAGTATCATCTGCAAACTTGCTGAGGGTGCCATCCACACCATCCTCCAGGTAATTAATTAAGATATTGAACAAAATCTGCTCCAGGACTGACCCTTGGGGCATTCCACTTGATACTGACTGCCAAGTAAGCATGGAGCCATTGAGCACTACCCGTTGAGCCTGACGATCTAGCCAGCTTTCTATCCACCATATAGTCCATTCATCCAGCCCATACTACTTTAACTTGCTAGCAAGAATACTATGCAAGACCATATCAAAAGCTTTGCTAAAGTCAAGGAATAACATGTCCACTGCTTTCCCCTCATCCACAGAGCCAGTTATCTCATCATAGAAGGCAATTAGGTTAGTCAGGCCTGATTTGCCCTTGGTGAGTCCATGCTGACTGTTCCCGATCACTCTCCTCTCCTTGAAGTGATTCAAAATTGATTCTTTGAGGACTTGTTCCACTGAGGTGAGGCTGACTGGCCTGTAGTTCTCCAGACCCTCCTCCCCCCACCATTTTTAAAAATAAAATAATAAAAAAAAAAAGATGGGCACCACATTAGCTTTTTTCTGGTCATCCGTGACCTCCCCCAATTGCCATGAGTTTCAACAGAGAGCTGGTCACCTCCCCACACTGTGCTTGCCCAGTGCAGTAATCTGGGAGCCGACTTTGTTCGTGGCTACAGAGGCAAAAAAAGCACTGAGAACATTTGCTTTTTCCACATCCTCTGTCACTAGGTTGCCTCTCCCATTCAGTAAGGGGCCCACACTTTCCTTGACCTTCTTCTTGTTGCTAACATACCTGTAGAAACCCTTCTTGTTACTTTTAACATTCCTTGCTAGCTGCAACTCCAAGTATGATTTGGCCTTCCTGATTTCACTCCTGCATGCCTGAGCAATATTTTTATACTCCTCCCTGGTCATTTGTCCAATCTTCCACTTCTTGTAAGCTTCTTTTGTGTGCAAGATCAGCAAGGATTTCACTGTTAAGCCAGGCTGGTCTATTTCTATAGTAAATAGAGTATTTACTATTCTTTCTACACATCGGGATGGTTTGTTCCTGCAACCTCAACAAGGCTTCTTTAAAATACAGCCAGCTCTCTTGGACTCCTTTTCCCCTCATATTATTCTCCCAGGGGATCCTGCCATTAGTTCCTTAAGGGAGTCAAAGTCTGCTTTTCTGAAGTCTAGGGTCTGTATTCTGCTGCTCTCCTTTAGTCAAAGCCTAGCTACTAATTCCCTCTTCTCTGTCCCTATGTGAAGCCCTAATCCCTGTATTTCACAGAGTCATAGAAATATAGGGCTAGAAGGGACCTTGAGAAGTCATCTAGCCCTGCCCCATGCACTGAACAGGATCAAGTAAACATACAAAATCCCTCACAGGTATTTGTCTTACCTGTTCTTAAAAACGTCCAATGATGGGGATTCCACAACCTCCCTTGGAAGTCTATTCCAGTGCTTAACTGTCCTTAAAGTTAACCTAACCTAAGTCTCTCTTGTGGTAAATTAAGTCATTACTTCATCAATGGACATGGAGAACAATTGACCCCTGTGCTCTTTATAAGAGCCCTTTACGTATCTGAAGACTTCTCAGATCCCCCCTGCCCCTTCTTTTCTCAAGACTAAAACATGCCCCCATTTTTAAAACCTTTCCTCATAGGTCAGATTTTCTAAATCATATATAATTTTTGTTGCTCTCTTCTGGACTCTCTCCAATTTGTTCACATTTTTCTTAAAGTGTGGCACCCAAAACTTGACACTGTAATCCTGCACAGCATCTCCACAGCGCCAAGTACATTCATACTAACCGCATAGCATTTTTATAGTGCATTTTTGATAAGTGGGTATTTGCACATTTTCAGGACAGATTAGTGACTCCAAAGGCATCTCCAGGAATGACTGATATCAATATTGTGTGTATATTTTCACAACAGATTCTCCTTACATGGTCCTTCAGAGTCATTGTAGTCTTATCTGTAAGAGGTTTGCATTCCATTTGCACTAACCATGCTGGCCTAGTAAATAAATAGCATTTGATTAAAATATTATGCAGGACATATTTCTAGGACACAAAGAGCTCTGAAAATAAATCAGTTTGTAAAAAATGGTTGAAAACACGTATTAGTGTTCATTTCAGCCTTGCAGAATTTTACTTGCCAACTTGAGTGGGTTGAGTGTTTTTTTTCCAAAGGGAAACAAGAAGCCATTAGAGATGTTGCTTCATTCTGCTCAACATGTTCCCTAATTTTAAACCCATATCCGGCCACACTCAGCAGATGATGTCACTTCCCTGAGATGCTTTCATTTTCAATGCTTTAAGCTGTTAATAGCTATGACAAGGAAGTTTGTTTGCAACTACCCTTCGCAGACTCCGATTTCTTTAAAAAAAATAATAATAATTTCAGTGGATAATACAGTAGACTCTCGATTATCCAGGATGATAGGGAAAAAATTAATACTGGTTAATAAAATCCTGGATAATCACCATCCATAGGAAATGGGGCCGGGGGCTGGTGGTTCACCAGCCACCCTGTGCCGGGGGTAAGGGTGTTAGTTCACTGACTGCCCTGTGCTATAGGTTGGGGTTTTTTTGTGCTTGGGGCGGCAACAAAGCCAGAACCAGCCCTGCGAGTTACGCATATTTTTTTTTACATCCTGGTTAATCCACATCGTGGTTAACCTGATCCTGGATAACTGAGAGTCTACTGTATTTTATGTTTATTTTTAAGCTTTTTTCAATTGTTATCAATTTAAATTTTCACAGTTGTGGAAAATTAAATTTAAAAAGCATTTTTTATTTTTATTTAAATAAATGTTCTCAGCTGTGGGAAATGATGTGTGAGGCTGTCAATTATTTAATAAAATTGACAGAGATTCAAAAAGTTTAAGCTCTGTAATCACCAAAACACAAAATGATCAACATCATGTCAAAATTTTAGTATTAAAATCAAACTCTAAGTTATCAAGCAATATTCTTCTTAGACTGGCTACCTGTAAATTTCAGTTATCACCAATGGAAATATTGTTTGCCCACTTGTGTATGGGTATGATGAAGTTAACGTTTATCAGCATTTACTGATACAAATCAAATCCTTCCAAGTTTATTTACAGTAAGTGAGATTTTGCTTCATCTTGTCATTTTGCTTGAAATCTGATTAATTTAAAAATCGACTCTTTCTGCCAATTATTGTGGCTCGTCAACCTTTTTTTACAGTTAGCACCAGAAGAGAAGAGAGAAAAACTTGTGTGAAGGCCTCACCTAAACAACACAAGAAACTGACTATATGAAGCGTGCAAAGTAAACCAAGTGAAAAAAAATGGAATCATTTCAGTTTTAGTCATTTTAGGTATAATTTGTAACAACAGCTTAAAAAATAGACAGATGTGCCATTTTTTTAAAACTGACAGTGTCTAATTCGCCCAATGTACCAAAGCATGGCAGCTTCCTTAAACAAAAAATGATCTTACAAATGCTATACACTCTACAAAACAATCATAATGAGGTGGATTAGTTGCTGAAACACAGACTTCACTGTAAATTCCCTTGCTTTTTGGTTAATCTTCCCCACCCCCACCCCCCCAACAGTAGATTGTCACTGTGGCAACGTGCAATTAAAAACAAGACTAGCAAATCACCACCAAATCGGAGGAGGGAAAAAAGAAAAAGAAAGATCATATGAATATGCATGTGTGTCTTTTAAAGGCACTTTCATCTGGTAACAGAAAAGACCTTATAAACCACAGTCCCTCTCTTTGAGGATGTAAAAACTTCATGGTACTTTTTGGAAAAGTAGGCATTCACCCAGAATCTCTGTACAAAATGTCCCTTTCCCTCTTTCAGTTATGTGTGTTACTCAGAGAAGCTGAATTTCAGAGGAACTGTACCCATGGCTTGATCTGGCATGGCGCAGTGACTCCTAACTGCCTTTGAAATGACCCTTAGCTCCCCAAAGGATCAGATCCTCAGATCATTTCTATTAAAATATCTTTCAAGACAATTAAACCGATAAGAAAATCGTTAAAATACCTCACAATCCCATAGATCTGGAAGCGATGGCTGCTTCTCTGCACCTTCTCTCTTTATGAGCTTCCTGGTGTAGGTTTATATCAGACCTACCACCTTTCTCTGAGCTTCCTTTGTGGCTTGGTAATATAAAAAGTGTCATTTGATCATTAGGCTAAACCACCCCTCTACTGGTAAACTCTTCCCCACCCCCCGTGAGCAAAATTCTTCGACTTTATTGTTTTTATAAACCTTTCAGATGAAACTGGGGAAGAGCGGGACAACTCTCCAGTAGTTCACTAAACAAATGCAATAACCCATAAGAAAAGTATTAATTTGCTGCAAAGTAGTAGGCAACTGGGATTTATACGCACAACTAGATTCAGCTACGAAAAGCACCATTTTGTAGCTGTCAGAAGGAAGTGGTAAATACTGTGCAAGATCGGTCTCCTCTTCATGGGAGGTTGGATAGCTAAGCCCTGAACTGAGAGCAAACCTTAAATATAAACCATTTAGTTGCTCATTTCATTTGCTACCTAAGTACTTTAAGCTAATAAAATTAAGTATTAAAGGATTACCAGGATAGTGTATGGGACAAATTATACACCCATCTCATAAAAGAAATAGAGACTGGATGTCAAAGCTCTCTCCATAATGTGCAGTGTCATCTAATTTTAGATGATTCCACAATCACTGGAGAGTTTACAGTGTATGCATCCAGCCCAACTCAGCAACTGACTTATCTCTATGAGTGCAGATCACATTATCTCATGAATGAACTATCATCTAGGTCAGTTACATGTTGTCTTCTAATTGAATGCACGTTTTAGCCTTGGCATTCATGCGCTAGATATAAAGATTTTAGATAATCAGTGGAGAAAAACAAAGTATCATACGGGGAGCTGTGATAATCCAGCTTTGCTTTGGACAAATAGTGCCAAAAATAGATGTTAGTAGAAGCTCATATCTATATACATTTTTAATTTCTCACTGTATTTAATGCAGGTGTAAAGTATGCGAGTGACAACTCTGTAGAGGGTGCTCTGTTTAGTCACAGCTCAAATGCCACTGGTAGTTGTACAATGGGAACTTACCCCACATTGCCCCACCAACACAACAACTTGACCTGGAGAGGTGAAAGGATAGTTCAGTTCCACAGCTCATCCAATTCCTGGCCTGTCTGCTGAGACATGTGCCAGATGTGGACGTGGTTGCCTTGTCCACTTGGAGCAGGACTGAAGCCATCAACTTGTTTCACACATGCCACTGGACAGCCATTAACCTGCAACACTTTCAATTGCTACCAACCCAGACTATATTGGAAATGGCAACAGAATTAACTGAAAGCCCTTGTTTTAGTCTTTATCTCCTGAGTCACATTTTTTACTATGTTTTAAAGAGTCAAGCCTTCAGGGAGACTTTCACATAGGGTTCATGAACCTTTTTTCTACCCATTTGCTTATTTAACTTTATAATCACAAAACTGATGTAAAATGTGCTACAACGGTAATACCAGTAATGTGTGGGTTTCAATATATGAACCAAAGTACTGCTGTTAAAGCTTTATTTAAACATGCTGTCAATCAAAATCTTCCTTGACTTACAACCTGTGCAATCCTACTGAATTCCACAGGACACAATCTGACCCACGAAAGTGAATCATTTTCTAATGCTGTGTGTCATAGGGTTTTCTATAGCATTTATTTACCACAGTATCTAATGCTGCCCAGAGGAATGTTCTGAACAGCTGAGTAGTTAAAATCTGCTCAATTGTTGCCATTCAAGAGTCAACTAACAATTGCAAGCTATGTAAAGTTTAACTTGAAACAAATAAAAACAAAACACCACAAGCAAGACAAATATTTTTCTTACCATAAAGTTTATTACAAATACAGCTGGTCAAATTACTGATTTTGAATAATATGCTTAGTTAGTACAGCTTATTTTTTCTTTTTTGAGAATCTTTTTTTTTTTTTAAACTTTAAGGGACCAGATCCTTAACTGAAGCTACACTGATCAACATCATCTGAGAAACCATCCCTAACAAATCAAGGAGTACAGCTAGGGTAATAAGAGTGGACTGTAAACAAATAAAATAAATTGTTAATTTTTTTCTTTATCCTTGGATTAAATAGAAACCCCCCCACAAAAATAGAAAAGGTACGATTTCTCTTTAGCCTAGTTTAAACAAGTTTCTTGGACATGTTAAGACTAGTTATGGGCAAACTTGAGCAGTCTGGATACTTCAGGCTTTTCTGAATGATCTGTGCCTCAACACTGTAAATCTGGGACAGGAACATGAATTTGCACAACCCAGAAATAGATAAAAGAAAGCCAAAGTGCAGGGTTGGGGTGGGACAGGAAACAAAATTCACTGAAGACTTTCAAACCTTTTGTAACCCTGGTTGGTTATTTATTTGAAGAGAATTGTCAATCAATTCAATTACTTCCAGGACAGTCCTAATATACAGTGAAATCCTGGCACCATTCAAGGCAATGGTAAAACTCCCTTTGACTTCAGTGGTATTAGGTTCGCTCATAAAATATGAAATAATTCAAAATAATAAATCAGATAAAAAGTAAATTAAAATTTCAAACAGCATATGGAACCAACGAGAAGTGTGTGAAATAATCAAAACAAATGATCTGGTCTCCTGAGTATCTTCTTCTAAAGCAGGGGTTCTCAAACTTCATTGCACCGCGACCCCCTTCTGACAACAAAAATTACTAGACGACCCCAGGATGGCGGACTGAAGCCTCAGCCCTCCCAAGTCCTGCTGCTCCAGGTGGAGGAGTCAAAGCTGAAGCCCAAAGGCTATAGCTCGAGGAGGGGAGCCTTTAACCCAAACACCGCCATCCAGGACTGAAGCCCTCAAGCTTTGGCTTCGGCCCTGAGAGGTGGGGCTTGGACTTCGGCCCCGGGCACCAACAAGTCTAACGCCAGCCCTGGTGACCCCAATATAATGGAGTCACCTATTTTGGGGTCCCCACCCACAGTTTGAGAACTGCTGTCCTAGAGGCTGTGCTTTTACAGATATTTCCGCAGTCACACTGCTATCCCTGATGATCTGTCATTTTTCTTTTGTTCTTACTACTTATTTTGCTTTCCTATCATTAGTATTAATGGGACTATTTGTGGTATAAAGCCCCACATAAACAAGTATGAATGTGTTTGCAGGATAGGGTCTGGTGATTTCCAACTTGCGACTACGGTTGAGGCTCCTACTGAAAGTAATGTGTGGCTAAATCCTCTGGATGCCTTTGAAAACATAAGCCTTGCCTTTTAAATCCGCTTTGGAAGCACTACATTACACCCATAGCACTATATACACTCAACTGCAGTTGTTGCCAACTCTTGCGATTTTCCCCAATTTTCCCCGATTTTCCTTGTGATAGACGGCGTGTTTTATAAATCTTCAGCTCCTGGGAAGCATGTGAATCTTGTCTTCTATTTTTTTTAAAAAAAAGTTACTTTCTAGCTCTGGCCTACATTGCTGCAAAGAAAAGATTGGAAGTATGAGTCTAGTGCACCCTAAAAGCTCAGAAACCCGCAGGCAAATATGAAAGATGACAAATGTATTTCTCTCTTTCTGTCTTTCTCTCTTTCTTGATCTTGTGATTTTAAGCCATATCACATAATTTTCGGAGGCCTGACTCATTATTTTTGAACTCGTAGGATTGGCAATACCATAACTATTTTAATTTATTAACATTTTGTAGGCCTTATGTGGAATTTGCTCCACTGAAGTGGAGGGAATTACCCTAGATTTACTTTGGTAAAATTAGAATCAGAATCTGCTCCTTTGGTCTGATTTTTGTGTTCATACAGTTGCCACAGAGAGAGAGAGACTCTCGTGTGAATTAGATAAATTGCAGTCCATGAAGAGGAAGAACTTCAAGAACTCTTTGATTTAGAGCCCACTACTTCGAAGATTTTCAATTTCTTGAGGATATATATATATTAGACACACACACACACACACACACACACACCCCTCCAGCTCAAGGCCTTTCATCCCCAAGCCATTTTGCCCAAACCCATTTCTACCAGTTGGCAGATAGCATATGAAGTTGTAACCTGAGATTAGGTATTTTAATCTATATTTAAAGGGGAAATTGCAACTGACTAAAGTGTCTGAGGTCATTCCCAGCGGAGAAAACACACATGGTTCTTAATTAGGTAAAAGCCAATCTATCTAAATGCAACATCTGTACGTTGGAGCCCCGATCCACTCCAATATTCGCTGGATGAAGACCAGCATATTTTTAGATTTTTAATATTAAAAAAACAACCTACAAAGAAATTTATTTTTCACTTGAAAGTGCCTTATAGTATTTTAAGAGTTAAAACTACTGAAGTGAAAGCACACTGCCTCAGGCCAAGTTTTCCTATAGCCTATATACTTCACTGCATTTTCATCTACTGTGTCCTGACAGCTGTTGTCGTGAAGTGTGCTGCTACATGCCTATTGCTGTTCCAGAAACCTTTCTACTCAGCTCTGAGCTTGCTTTTCAAGGCTTTAAAACCCTCCTGCATGGGGGAAAAAAAGGAGCAGTCACATGGGAGATGTTTTTGTCATCTTATGCCCCACCTACTTCAAACACACACAGTTTTAAACACTACACTATCTAAATAAAGCATTTAGTCCCTTCCCCTACCTCAAAGCAGACAGATTACTGTCTTTCTCCTATACATTGTGTCGTTCTTATTTGTAACAACAAATGCTTTGCACTTACATAGTGGAATTCCTACGAGGATCTGAAAATAGTTAAAAACATCTGTCAATTAAGTCTCAATCTCAACATGAAATAAGTCATACCGATCTATAAAATCAGTAGGTTATTATACCACACATAGGAAGAACTTCTTGCCCAAGTGAATAGCAGAGTCAGGATAGAACCCAGAAGTCCTAGTTTCCTTGTTCTGGCCATTAAATTGCATTGTTCTTAAAAATAAAGGATATATCAGTGTGCCATATTTTTGTATTTTTAAACTAAAAGCTTTCAAAGACAGAATATTAACTTTTCAAGGAAATGTATATTATATATATATATATATATACACACACACACACAAATAGATACTGCTGAATAAATTACATAAGGACCAATTTGCAATAGGAACAACATTAATGTATTTTTAATGGCTGAGCTAAGGATAAGTCTGTATACAGTATTTTAATTCTAGTACATTAGCATTGCATTTATACATTAGCAGCTAATGTGATAATGTCAAATTCTCCAGTGGTTGTGGAATCATAATAAGGGTTGTATTAGCATTTAAAAAAAAAAGGACAAATGATTTAACCCCCCTGAAACTATTCAGAGAATTTTTACACTGTCCCCTTTTTTTTGCATGCAAGATCAAAGCTGCAGTGGAAAACCAACCAACAGATATGAAAAAAAATATATCTTTGGTAGCATACACAGTCAGTATTAAAATCAGAAAACTGTCTTCCTTCCCCTCTCCCCCTTTTTTTTTGCAAATTAACTTTTTCCATGCTCCCCAACCTGTAATTGTCAGATTTTTATGGAATGCAATAAGTAACTTAAAAATTGTAGCCAAAGTAAAATAAATCAATACATTTGAAGATAACCAGCCTCTTAAGCAGAAATGTTATTTTTTGATTGCTGAAAAACCACAAGTAATGATCTGACAATCAGCATCGTTATGTTAGGCCTGTGCAGTTCAAAGGCAATTTCTAGTCATTCAGAAATAGTATTTTAAGGCATTCGATCTCAAATGCAGGCATTGTGTTTACCCACCAAAGGTGAAGCTCTCTTTCTGGATTAACACTTATTCCAATGAAATATTTCCCACAAGACCACACCTAGGGTTTCCTTTATAAGAGTTCCATGGTAAGTAAATTGTTTATCATGCTATTTAACTTGTTTCTCCTCTCTCTAGATTAACACATAGTGAAATGAACATTTCCTGCAGGTAATTACCTGGCTGCATTTCAAGGCAGTCATAAAAATTACAGTTCCCTTTGGCAAGAGATTATGCTGGGGGATAACATAATAGGGTGGTAGATTTGGGATTCACTTCACTCCAATTACAAATGCAATTTGGAGCTCTCTGGCATAGCTGGAATTGACTTTCTTCTGACCAACATACTCATCTTGATTTTACTAGCACATTTTCATTTGACCCACATAGTTTGTACTCTGGTGGGCCACAGTGTTCTGGTCTAGATCTTACATTCTTCAGTGGTTACATGCTGCTTATGGATTTTTTTGCAGCACTGTGGCTTGTATTTTCACTGCTATGCAGATGACACAATGGTTTGCTTGGCTCGGCTGTTTCCTAATCACCACAGTGCAGACTCAGTTGTGGCTGATTGCCTCTGAAGACATTCAGTTGCAAAGGTCACGTAATTTCATTAAATTATATCCTAGTTAAAAAGGCAGAAGTTTTTTCATCTTTTGGAAAGGGAGCTTTGCCAATGAACATTCTGATTTTTTTTCTTCTGCCTCTCATATTTTGTCTTTCACACAATTCTCACAGATCTTCTCATTCCTGAACCTGATTCACATCTGTATTATGCTAATTTTAGTCTAGTGTGATTTCACTGTATTTAAATTGTAAGCTCCTTGGGGCATGGGCTCTTTCTTGCAATTGCACGTAGGGCAACGTGGCCCCGATCTTAAGTGGAACTGTAATACAAACAGCAATTTCATTAAGAACTGTAGTAACACAATGGTCAATCAGGCTCCTTGTGTTTTTCATCTTAACTTATCTACCTTCGCCTTATGTCCTCTGCCTAGACCACACTGATCATACAACTGTATTTAACTTCTTGTAATGCTTTCCCCAACTCTCTTCACTGCTTGATCTGTTCTAAATCTTTAAGAAATGTCACATTTTATTAGCCCTTACTTAAACTTTGGTTTAGCAGCCCTTCATCTTTCCCCTCTTCATACCTTTATAAAATTCCTTAACTTTAGGTCAGTGCTTGTAGCTTATTAACATTTTCTGATACTCACCCATTTAACTTCTCACATTTAGAAACACTCCATTTTACTTTATATCAGGTCAGATTTTTTTAAAACGCTAGATGGGCCTCAGAAAGCTCACAGGTTTGGTGATGTTTGAATGCTTGTTTGAACTCTTGGGTGAGTAAATATGGACCAGAGACTGGAAGATTTTCAAAGCTTGCTTTCTTTGGTCAGGTCCAAAATACTAGGATACTAACTTCTCTCCTGTGTGTTGGGCCCCTGTCCTTCAGGATTAATAAAGGCTGGCAATAAGACAGTGGAAACTGTTGATGTCTCTAGCTCTGAGGGAAATGTGCAAGCACCTAATCAAGAGGACCACTCTTGATGTTGATTGGTAGTTTCATGGGGTCACATGACTATGAATTATGCTATCCCAGTCAGCCACTGCCCAGATTGAGTAACCTTGAGTAACCCTACAAAGCTTGCCTTTTTTTACTCAGCTATTGGAGGGAGGGGAGGATAGTATGAGGGCAGGATGGGTTGCTAATTAATTATTAATAATACCACCAACCCATGATATAATGCTAAGTTTAACTCTTGTCTGTAAAGTCCTTTCTAGTCATCACAACATTTCTGGGAAGTAGACAATTGTAAGTATTCTCTCTTCTTTACAGATGGAGAGGCTAGGGCAAATCTGTAACAAAACTAAGATTAGAACTCAGGAATGCCTGACTTCCAGTGAGGTACTTGAGGCCATGGGCCAAATTTAACTGTTCTAGAACTTAAAGGATAGGCTGAAGTGATTCATTGTAAAGATGGCTCTGTTTCAAAAACCAAAAGGCACTTCCAGGACTTATGACAGGTCTTCCCCCTGTGTTTGCTTCTGACATAAAAATAAATTCCACCGTAAAATACCTTATGCACAGATGATGCAGGAAAGCATTCAATAAGACACCACAACAAAAAACTAAAAGTTTGGAGCAGGAAGTTAATTACCCAAAGAAATATCCTACAAATATATTCCCCTCCTTCATGTTCATAAGGAGTGAGATGCTACAAATAGAAGCTAAGATTTTTGACAAAGAGAGTAAAAGCACCACATACATACAGAATTCAAAGCAAATTAAAAAGCATTAGCAGTCAAACTACAACAGAACTTATTTGAGTAAAACAAAACAAATAACCCAACAACCTTGAAACAACAACTGCTTGGAAATCCCCCAATGACAAAGCAATACATAAGACAATAAACTACTACAACCATTTGAAAAAGAAATGACAGCTACCTGCCACATTCACACAGGGGAGGAACAGCAGACTTTATTTTGGGACTATTTAAACAGTCAAAGTTGGGATGCCACTTGTTTAATATAGTTTCCAATTGTACCGCTGGCTACTGCCATGTTGCCAACACATGATTTAATCATGAGTTTCATGATTTTGGGTGTATTTCTTAAAGCTCCAGCTGCCATAATCAACAGATTTAAAAGAAAAAAGAAAGCTGAGATTATCATGCAAAGTAAGTTTTAACCCTCATGGTGGCAGAGAAAAGTTTAAAAACATGAAGCACTGAAGTCACAGAAACCAGAAGGCAAAGGAGGGGAACTTAAAAACAATCTTTTAAAACCCATTTAATGATTTTTTTTTGTGGCCTGACTCATGACTGTTAAACCCTGAAGGCTGGCAGTACATTCCAGTATCGTAACCTTTTCTCTTTTACTGTGCAAAACCATCAGTGTTTTGCATGGAATGAATGCATGTGTATTTGCTTGCTCTTTGCAGTCTTCATCTAACTCATATTGAAATCAGTGCAATGACCCCTTATTGATCTCAATGGGAGCTGGAGGAGGTTCTGTGTCTTGCACAAGGGAAGGGAGGTGGCAAGGTCCTTCCTAGTCTCTTGCTCCAAAAGTGGAACCTGCTGCTTGCTCCTTTCCACTCTAGTGATTGGTTTACAGGAAGGTATGCCAGGCGAAGGTATAGGAGGCAAAGGACTAGAAACCTACTTGTTTTTCCCCTAGAGAATGCTGAGTGTGCAGCTCAATGCTCATTTTTTACTTTAAATTTCTAAAGATAAAGCACGTTGCACAGCTGTACAATTTCTGCAGCATAATCTGGAGATTATAACATACAACCAGTTGAGTCATAATGGGCAGTACTAGAGTCATTTAGCAGAACCATGTGCAGAAAGGGCACATAGATCAGCAACTACTGAGTATCTGACAAATGCTGAAAAGAAAGGGAGATAACTAAGACTTCAGGGAAGGAATCACAAAAAACAGGTGTCTGCGGGGAGGAAGCCAGGAAGTTACAGACCCCTTTGTCTCAATATTAGTGGTCAGGAAAATCCTAGATGCCCCCAATTCAGTCCATGGGCCTACTTGTGTGCTTAAAGTTACATATATGCTGAAGATACCTAGTGATGCAGGGCGAGAGGCCAGCATGTTCTTACCTCTGATTAGCAAACTTGGGGTAAAATAGCAAAGAATTTGGCTTCTCCCTGCAGCCTCTCTCATTGTCTGCTTCCCCACAACCACTCTAGACCCTTGGAGGACTTCTCTTATGCTCCTTCCTGGAACAAGGTGTGGCAGGACCCTGAGGCCTCCAGAAGAAGATCTCTGGGCCTACTCCACCCTGTCACACCATGGTATTAGTTTTAATGTATAAAACCAACAGGACTTCGCTGAAATACTTACACTTTAAAATTTTATGCTGTTAACTCTAAAACTGAGAGAAAGAGATTCAGATCCTGAAATCAGTAGCAGTTAGGCCCCTACATATCTTTGAGGTTCTGAGCCAGAGCTGATGTCAAAACTTCATTAACAGTGAAGAACATAACCGCAATTCATTACAGTGATGCAGCAAATGTGCCTATAGGATAGTAAGTACTGTCTTTTTTATTCTAGAGCAGCTAGTTCTGCTGAAGCCTCAAGACCACTGACAGAACAAGTAATCCTCTTAAAACCTCAACCTGACAGTGACCTAGTCCAGCTATATCACACTATTTATTATTCATACAGCACTAGCAATGTGTTTATAGACGTAAGATCTAAATTCTTCAAAGTGACTAATGATTCAGGGGAGTGTCTCTTTTTCTAAGGACATTCTTTTGAAAGCTGTGCCCCCTCTCTGAAAATCAGCTCATATTAAAGTGTTTTCAGTTAAGGCCAGAATCCCTACCCCAAAGAAATAAACCCAAAGCTCAAATTCAATCCCAGGCTCCCCTAATAGACTCAAGCTACTAACCTGTATTAAAACCCGAGTTGCTGTGTCTTCACTGCTATTTTAATCTGAGTTAGCTAACCCAAGTTAAGAACATACTTCCCCCGTCCAACGGTGAAAACATACCCTACATTGCAGCTGGTGGTATAATTTCCAGCGCCAGTAGACGCACAGGCACAAGCTTTGTTCAAGCGAGTGTGTTAAAAACATCAGTGTATGAAACCCTAGGTTCTTGGGGCAGCAAGCCCATCTCGCTGTCCACACAGCTGCAGCTACCCTGCTATTCTGGCTACCATCGGCATGTCTACCCAAGCTGGATATGATACTTACAGCTCCAGTGTAGACATAGTCTTAGTACAAAGATGACCTAGTACTTCCAGAGAAACGAGAACTCATAATAGCCACACGACTTTGTATCACAGAAGGTAAAAAAAAAAAGAAAATAAATTTTAAAAAATCATGTTGAATACATTTGGTGGAATTGTTTGTGAGAACACAGAAAACAGATAAGCAAAATATGGGAAATAATCTGTTTGGATTTCCAAAAGGCAATTAAACATAGTTCTGCACAGTACCCTGATACTTCAGATAAGGGCTGAGAGGGGGAAATATGTCCAGAGGAAAGCACTAAAGATTATAACAAGGCTAAAAAGTTAGCTTGTGGAAAACTGGGACTGATCTCACTGCAGAAAAGACAGTTTAGAGGGGAAATTGTGAAAAGCTTCAAGGTGCTCAAGGGGATAGTGAAGGCTGACACAGACCAACTTTTAGAACAAGTGAGAAATTCATGGATTCAGGAACCCAATCAGAAAACAGTAGGTGGTATGGGAATGCAAGAGAAACTTTTTCTACGCAATGATGAACTTACCAAATGTCAGACCAAGGACAGCCAAAGAACGTTTAACTCAGTTTAAGAAGGGGTTTGAGATGAAAAACTGCTGATTATTTGACTGGTCCATAGAGTTGATTGAAGTCTCTGGGATTTCTAAGCTCTCTAATTATGCTCCTCTAGTAAGGCATCAGTTCCTACTTAAGATTTTAAAAGTTGTATCCCTTTTTAAATATGAAATCTGAAAAAAGGTCTTTGATGTGGCTTTGTAAGGGGGCATTTAATTTTTTTAAGCTCCCTTGAATGATTTTGTGAAGGGCACAGATATTAATGGATTTTGCATTGCATGATAACGGTGGTTCGTCAGAACAAATGACAAGTTAGTCTCAGTACAACGATGAATGGTAGTAACAGCAAAAGAGCCACAAAAATGTTCTCTGGAGAAAAAATTCAAACCAAACCAACCAAAAACCAAACACAACCTAAATCAGATTGAAATCCTGTTAGAATTAGAATCCTGACTGAAGTAGTAATAATTCTTACTCCTAGCTCAAGTCTTTAACAACAAAGTTTGTGTGAAGAGCAGTGGTGTGTACAGAAGCTTCCAATTTTCAGCTAAAGATGTCCGAGGTAGAATACAGGGGAGGAAGGGAGAAAAAATATATTAACTTCTACTCTTCTGAAGCAGAACTCTTGACTGCTTGTGCTTTCTGCCATAAGCCTACAGGTAAAATGGATAACAGTGTTGCCAATTGTCCCTTCTTTTTTCCCCCACAAATGTTATAATATTTGGTGTTTTTCTTTTGGAGTGAAGCAGTTATAGGAGAATCTCTGTTTTCATTTAAAAAATAGGTTTGTAGACCTCATAGTTGCATAGAGAAGGTTGGAAACATGATCTTAGTGCATCCTAAAGGCTCAGAAATCAGAAGCCAAATACAGAGACAAAATGTATTATTTTTATATCTCATGACTTTTGAGGCCAACAAGTTTTTTGAAGGCAAGAGCTGCCATTACTGCTAATAGTGCCTGATTACTTGTGGTAATAATGAAAATCAGACTAAATTCAAACACCGAAAACACTGAGAAATTGTTGAGTTTCTGAATTTTCAAAAACTGGCCCAATTCCATTAAAAGCTGTTATCAGCTGGTGTGTGTGTGTGGGCCTGTGTGTACAAAATGAGAATTTTTGAGTGATAATGGGTTCATATTTATTCAAAATATCTTTTAAAGCACAAAATAAGATCCATTTGAAAAATTTAATTCAGACCAAAAAGCGGGGGGGGGGGGGGGGAGACTCCCAATGAAAAAGATTTGAAATCATTTATTCTCAAGGTTTTGATGCAAAAGTAACCGTTGGGTAGATGTTCTGGAAAAAGTAAGTTTTCTGGGCCATAAGAGCAATGAAAATTGTACTGAAAAACATTCTTCTAACTTTTACAGAGCGCTGCTGATTGCTCTCTCTGTCTGAGCTGCACAAACAACATAGAAACCACAGGCAAGCTGTTGTAAAGACTCAAGCTGTACTGAACTCAGTTTCCACTCTGCTAATGGTACTTCCTGTTTAAAGGTCAGAACTCCGCAGGCTGAGATCAGGAGCCCAATTTAACATTATTCATCAATGCAAGGCGAACTTTCTTTTCTTGACTTAAATCTCTGGCAGTTATTCCTTTTCACCCACCTATCCTATGACTCCAAAACTAGGATCTACTCTTCTCTGGTTATTTTGTTTCTTGGTAAGTATAGCAGAAACAATTTCCTGTGCTACAGGCAACTGGATCAATTATTATATAAGACACCGACCCATGGGGAGCTAGAATCATTAGAGGACAAGACTGTACCACCTTCTCCTTACACCTTTCTAATGCCCACTCATCATATTATTGCGCTGCCAACTTTTGCAGAGATAACCTGGAAAATGCCAAGCAAGCGTAACCTAAAGGCTTAGAAATGAAAAGGGACTAGAAAGAACCCAACTATTATTTTGTTTAAAAAAACTTTTATGATTTTTGAATGCTTGGAGTAGGCCATCCTGACTGTAAAGGGATATGGATAAAGATTGAGTTGAGGATTTGCCTTAAAAGCTTTGGGTTTATTTCTTTGGGGTAGGGATTCTGGCCTTAATTGAAAACACTTTAATATGAGCTGATTTTCAGAGAGGGGGCACAGCTTTCTCTCAAAAGCAGGACCTTTCAAAAGAATGTCCTTAGAAAAAGAGAGACCCCTCTGAATCATTAGTCACTTTGAAGAATTTAGATCTTACGTCTATAAACACATTGCTAGTGCTGTATGAATAATAAATAGTGTGATATAGCTGGACTAGGTCACTGTCAGGTTGAGGTTTTAAGAGAATTACTTGTTCTGTCAGTGGTCTTGAGGCTTCAGCAGAACTAGCTGCTCTAGAATGAAAAGACAGTACTTACTATCCTATAGGCACATTTGCTGCATCACTGTAATGAATTGCGGTTATGTTCTTCACTGTTAATGAAGTTTTGACATCAGCTCTGGCTCAGAACCTCAAAGATATGTAGGGGCCTAACTGCTACTGATTTCAGGATCTGAATCTCTTTCTCTCAGTTTTAGAGTTAACAGCATAAAATTTTAAAGTGTAAGTATTTCAGCAAAGTCCTGTTGGTTTTATACATTAAAACTAATACCATGGTGTGACAGGGTGGAGTAGGCCCAGAGATCTTCTTCTGGAGGCCTCAGGGTCCTGCCACACCTTGTTCCAGGAAGGAGCATAAGAGAAGTCCTCCAAGGGTCTAGAGTGGTTGTGGGGAAGCAGACAATGAGAGACGCTGCAGGGAGAAGCCAATCAGGACCCAGCATGGCCATATAAAAGGGACTGTAGAACAGAGCAGCAATCATTCGCTGCCTGGAGATGGAGAAGAGAGGACTGTGTTCCTGGCTGGCTGAAAGAGCAGAAGGACCAGAAATAGCTCAATGCTGGCAGGGACTGGGCAAGCGAGAGAGCTGCTGGCTGGCTGGTTGCTGGGACTAAGCTTGGGGAGGGCTGCAAGAAGGTAGAGTCTCCAGGAAGGAAGCCCTCAGAGTACAACCTCATACCAGCCCTAGGAGCACTTAAAGCCTGAGCCCAGGGAGAGCTACAGAGACACTAACTAAGGAATACTGAGAGAGGCCCCTGGTAGACTGTATACACCAGAAGGGGTTTGTTCTGCTTCACATATATACAGTGCTTGAGACTCAGCAAGACTGAGTCACATCAAAAACCACCGACATGGGTCACCATAAACTAAAGAGCACAGACATACCAAACTAGAAAGGGGCACTCGCAAGAGGTGAGTGCCGCCTCATCATATACGAGTTTCAGGAAAGGCCAGTTTCAAACTCTGTGCTTACCCTGGAGATAGGGGGAAGTTTGACCCAGGCAAATATGAAATACGTTACATCATTCAGTTTAATTGAAGAGACAGGAGCAAAAACGTAATGGGAGAAAAACAAATACACACATATGAAGCATTTCTTTGCTAATGAACACAAAACTGTAGCCAGCCACCTAAAGCCAGTCATTTCCACGCTCATCTCACTGTAGAAAAGAATCACAGAACTTGCCATCTCTAAGACCCACGATGTCATTGAGCCCATCCCTATGCCTGGAACAGCTTGATAGTTAAGTAACTCAGCATACATCAATACAAGCTAAGTTTAGACACCTGCTCCCCAGGACACTAGAAAGATGACAGTCTCTGAAATTTATAATTTTGCCCAATAAGAAAATCTCCTGCTTTTAAAAAGAGACCGTCTGTACAGTGTTTCTTAAGAAAATGCAAGAAAACGAACAAGTAGTATTCCCTCCCTGCCAGCAATAATGGTAATAGGTTACACCCAGAATCCTATCGAACAGCTTACATAATTCACAGCTTCTCTGGTTACATATTTTTATAAAATACCACAGCCAGCTGGGATAGTTACTCACTTCATTGTCCTATTGCTACCATTCAGTCTGAAACGTCCTGCCATTAGTTTAAAATCTATAGTGCACTTACTGTAATATAGTCATTTAACATTTGCATCACGCACACGTGCACACAAAATGCTTCCTGTCACTGAATGAGGAAAAAAACAAACCCAAACTATTGGCTGATGTGTAAACAGACTCTGCTGTCCATTAGGTATTAAGTCTTATTTTTAGAGAACCTTGGAGGTGAAACCAGTGTGGGTAGGTATTCTTAAATTCTACCTCAGATGTTTTAATAGTGCAGTTTTACAGCCGAGTGGATCTTAACAATCACAACGTGCTGTCAAATAAGAGACCTAATTAGTCCCAGAAGTTAATATTGCCACATTGTAAAATAAAATATGTGGAATTAGAGATTTGTCTGGTAGGCATATGTAGTGGGGCAGCTGCCCCACTCCTGCAAAAAAGTCTCCTCTGGCTGCAGAGGCAGACAAGCCTGGCTGCTGGGAGGTTGAGTAGGTACCTAGAGTGGAGCAGGGTTGGGGCAAGGCAAGAGGAGCTGGGGAAGCTCTGGTCTGGAAATCCCTAGGCTGCAGGGCCCAGGAGACGGCCTAACAACGGGGTACTGGGGTTGCAGGGGGCAGCTCATGGCTCTAGAGGCAGAGGCAGCAGGCCAAACCCTCCTTGCCAGTGATGAGTGGCAATAATACTGCAGTCTGCCCCAGAGAACAGGTGCAAGTGGTGACTGGCAGTTGCTTAGACTGAGGCAAGGTGGGGATAGTGGGTGGGAGTTCCCTGGGGAGGGGAGACCCTGAGACTGTGGGGGTACTGTAGGAGTGCAGCACCCTAGAGAAGAGGGCACCAGGGTCCATGGAGGAACACAGGGCCAGTGGCAAGTGGGACATCAGCCTGCAGAGGGCGCTCCAGAGGCTGGATGAGCTAATTCCCTGCACGGACCAGCAGGAGGCGCCGCAGGGTGAGTCGCCACACTGCTACAGCATACACTAGAAAATCAAGCAGACTCAAAATATAAAGCTATTGAAAATAACTGGATGTGCCGTGTTCTTTATTTCTGATCCTAAATGCCATTACCGCTTTGACATCAGTGCACCACTGAAACAATTGGGGCTAAAGACAATCAATTTTTTTTCAGAACAGTATTGACTTTAATAGATGTATTTGCAATAAAATAAATTTTAATATATTGTTCTGCTACAGGCTCCATAATACAATACAGACAAATCAATTGCTCATTGACAAAAGGCACTGCAAATGTTCAAATGCCAGCCATGAGGATAATCTGCATCTATATACCTCCACCCTTGTCATTTGACATTCACAGAGGAATTCATTCAGCCTCTGAGTAATACACAAATGTTTTGCAAAGCTATGAGCGCTCTTGAGACGCTTGGTACATAATAATGCACCCTGTATAGGTTATAGGGAGAAGCGACATAATAATAATACATAATAATGCTTTACATTTATTACTTCTATCACACCAGAGAGATGTTAGCTGCTTTAAGGTGCATCCTGAAATCTGAGGAGTTCACAAATTAAACAGGCAATGCAGAATCAAAGCAATAGGAGGAAAAGATGCACAACACAAGATGTAGTTAGTTCTTATATAGGACTTTTCATCCAGCATTCTCAAAGCACAATGCAAATATCAGTAGAATGGTTTCCATTTACAGATAGAGAAAATGAGGTCAACTAAGGTAACAGAGAAAGTCAATGGCATATTCACTGGAAAAAGCAACCTCCCACATGCAACACAGAGTATTACCAAAGGGAGAAATGTTTCTAGACAGCAGGGAGAGAAACATTTATAGTCTACACAAAAAATTATATCTAAATATATTTAATTATGGAAGCAGGCTGCCAAAAATACTATGCTATGAATACAATGGGGGTCTATCACCCTTCATCCTTCGGGCATAAATCTCTAATGTGATAAGGAAGTTACACAAATGCACGAAAGGAATAACAGAAGTTATCTCAGAAGAGGTCAGTTTAAAAGGGGATCAAAATGGAAACAAAAAAGAGAGACATTCTACTCAAGTTCTGTCCCTGATTGAATGCTGCTTCTAAATACGAACAGTGGTGCAAAAGTTAATTTTGACACTTAAATAGTTATCATCAGCCTTCAAAGTATGCCCTTCTCAGATCTAAACTTTCAATCAGACCATCTCCAGAGTTAGTAAAACACCACATCCATTTACATTCAGAAATTTCTTCACAGCCATAGGAGTTAGAAAACAAAACTTAAAATTCCAGAGAAATTGATAGAGCTACTAAAAAATGCTGGTATGGTGGCCTGCTATTCCTTGGCTCAAACTTTCTCCACTATTGTTTTTCAGAATAACTTCGTAAATTATTTATATTGCCACCATTAGCATGTGAATGCTGTGAGACTTAGGCTATGTCTACACAGTTTTTAGTGACATGGCTGTGCCACTATAGCCGGGCCACTAAAAGGTGTGCAGTATAACCACTGTTTGTCGGCAGGAGAGAAATGTCCCACTGACAAAAAACTTCTGAAAAGTGGTATTAGCTTTTATGGCAGGAGAGCAAAACTTTGGTCTTTTGGTAGTGAGACTAGGGTGAGCAGACAGTGTGAAAAATCGGGACGGGGGTGGGGTGTAACAAACCTATACAGGCATGTCGCATCTTAGGTGCATTTAACATGCGCGATTTCCGCTTTACATGGTCAGCAAAGAGAAAAATAAATAAAAATTTAAAACTATCTGTAGGGCGGGACATTTCGCCCGCCATTAAACTCAATGGGCTTTGGCTATATGCAGTTTCCGCTTTATGTGGTAACCGGGGAACAGAACCCTTGCATAAGACGCGACATGCCTGTATAAGAAAAAGCCTCAAAAATCAGGACTGTACTTATAAAATCAGGACATCTGGTCACCCTAAGTGGGACACCTCACTGACAAAAGATTTGTCTTTCACTCACCAGCGTACACAAAGCCTTAGAAAAAGAGGGGATGCTATGCTGCTAGTGTAACAGGATATATGTGGCTTTTAGACATCAGTTAT
Source organism: Dermatemys mawii (assembly GCA_007922305.1). Classification (NCBI taxonomy): domain Eukaryota; kingdom Metazoa; phylum Chordata; order Testudines; family Dermatemydidae; genus Dermatemys; species Dermatemys mawii. Next base: position 8,335,367 of record ML677341.1, on the reverse strand, counting down.
TTATCTATGAAGCCATCTACCAATTTTCATTTACTGTATTCTTTGTATGTTACTGAGAAGAGTACAACTGTTGTAAACACTTACATTGTATTATATTATTATGTATATTACGAGTTTGACACTCGTTTCCTCTGAGGAGGAGAGAAACTGCCTATATGCTCTCTAGTGGACATACAGGATTTTTACAAGGGCCCTCTTCTCCCCTCCTTTTTAAATTTGATCAAATATAATCTGAAAGGCTTTTATTCTGCCAGAATTCCAGTCCAAGGTTCTGTGTTTCTCTGGCAACAATGACATTACTAACTGAAGCAGGGCAGAGAGCAGCACACACTGCTTATGCAGTTTTAGGTGTTAGCAATGTCAGTGCTACAAAAACAAACAAAAGCTCTGGGTTGGCCCTTGGCAGGAGCTAAAGGAAAAAAAGACTTCTCAATGTTTTGATTTAAACTGCAATTTTTAGTCGTACACATGCTGTTAAATTCTGTTATTAGTTTGGTAACCATTATTTGTTTAAAGGAATACTACTCAGTTTACCGTCAAAATTTAGGGTGGCCATATCTGTAGATGCCTCTGCAGAATTTCTCCTTAAGAGCTTGAAAGTCTGTTCAAATTAGAGTTTTCTAACAAAAACAGCTTTTGAAGCTTCAGAAAGTGGCCATCTAGTAGGATTTCGCATGAGATACAAATTTTAAGTTTGTAAAGGAGCTTAGATACTAGAGCTGGTCAGGAATTTTCCAACAAAATGTTTTGCCTCAGTAAATGCCGATTTGTGAAAACAAACTGTTTGCAGGAAAGGGCTGGTTTTGACAAATCTTACAACTGGAAAAAAAATGAAAAAAGTGCAGAACTATGAAAATATCCCATTTTGAAAATGTCAAAATGAAAAATGTTTCATTTTTCTGTTCAAAATGTTTGTTTCAAAATTTGGTTTAATGGATTCTTAAAAAAAGATAATGAATAAAAAAGGGCAAAATATAAACTACGCATTTCAAAATTATCGAAACAATTTATTTCCTCTTTTGGATAATCAGTTGACATTTTTTGAGTTTTCCACTTTTCATCCCTGTGATGAAGTGGGTGTATATCTGTATAACTTATGAATTCTGATTGATATTGGGCAGTTTAATTATCAAAAAATGCTGTATCATGAATGCCTATATGTATGTGGATGCACCTGAGCTGACGGGTCCTCTAGTCGATGTACAGGAGAGGGGGATTATGGAAAATACTTAAGATTAATGACTGTCTTTAAACCTTACTTATACTAAAAAGTAGCTGCATCCTTAGAAAACCTCGTTTAGATGATTCCTCTGAAGGGAGGAGACAAGGCAGGTGCAGTGGAAACTTAGCAAGATTAGAACAAAGAGAGACCTGGTGACCAGCAGCTGTTTAAACCATGAGCCAACCAGGAGGAGAGCAAGACAGAAGACATGTGGGGCAGCAGACAGCCAGGTTATCAAAACTGGGTTATGGGCCATTTTTCTCTAGTCCATGAGGGACAGACTACTCATTACAAACACCATGCCTGCCCAGAGGATTCAGGGGGCTTGGGGCAAAGCAATTTTGCGCTGGCGGCACTCCAGGTCTTCGGCGGCAGGTTCTTCACTCGCTCTGGGTGTGTTTGACAGCACTGAAGGACCCACCACTGAAGTGCTGCCAAAAACCTGAAGCAAGTGAAGGACCTGCCGCCGAAGTGCCACTGAAGACCCAGAGCAAGTGAAGGACCCACCGCCGAGTGCCACCCGAAAAGCCGGAGCGTCACCCTGTTTGTAAAAGTGCCACTGGATACTATATTCTTGTGGGAGCTCCTGCGGGGCCCAGGGTCTGGGGCAAATTGCCCCACTTGCCATCCCCCGCTCCCTCCCACGGGCGGCACTGTGCCTGCCTGCCTACCTTTGTGGACACGGATGGTAAGGAAACTGGGGCAGGGCCACGTGTTTAATATTTATAGTTTTATATGATCTGCATGCTCCTGTGCTTTACATGATTAAGTATAAAAGAGCATAAAGGTGTTAGACTCTGAGCAGAGCATTTCTCCGTATTTTGACTGTGTCACAACTGCTGCACGTTAACTGTAAACCAGAAGCGTTGCACTTTTGGGATGGAGTTCTGGGAGAGGGGTGTATTTAAGTAACTAGGCTATTTTGGGTATTAGCACTGGTCTGGGGCTGAGGATAGCTGGGTTGAGGAACCCCATTTCCGAGAAGGGGTAACTAACAGAGTCAGTGCCCAGGAAATCTGCCAGGGAGGCCACAGGAGGAACCAGTGCTGCAGCCTGCTGAGGCTTCAGAAGCTCAACAGACCCCAGGGGATCCCGAGCACAGGAGGCTTGGATTCCCCTTACAGAAGTCCTAGTCGGTGACCAAGAGGGGCACTCATTAGGAATTGTGCAGTCCCACTTGGAGATAGGAAATAAATCTGAAGTCTTGAAAACTCTTGCAGACAGAAGAACCCCGCTCTATTAGATCTGACAGCGACAGGCACGCTATAAATGACTGGATGGATAACCTTTATTTTACTTTTAGAAAATCTTTGGTAAGGGACAAATAAACTATTTTAGAGGCATATCGCTGAGGCAAAGTGGGAATTCTAGTTCTGCCATTATCCATTTTGTACCTTTTTGTGGATAAACTGAGACTTTCAGTCTCAAGAGTTGTCACCTTTCACCGGTATTAAATTAACTTAAAAAAAAGTCAGACAAGATGAAAGAATTTAGCTCTCAGTTCCTTTTTCACACAGGAATTACACAATCAAGTTGTGACACATTACCCTCTCAGCTGCAAGTGCAGAGACTGAAAGAGCCCATTCTCCTTTAAATTATGTGCATGCATCACCTTTATCTCAGTATTAGGTATTTACCCTAGGCTCTCAGCACCTGGGTTGGTAGTATATTCTTAAGCGCCATATTCCTGAGAGTAACAGGAGTTACATGTCTACTTGCAATGAGGGTTTTCTTAGAATTGGTATTATGTAAGTCAATCATACTGTGGCTATGTGTACACAGCAGCCCGAGCTGTGCAATTCCCAGCTCAGGCAAGCACAGATGCACTAGGTCTGCTAGAACTGGCATGCTAAAAACAGCAGAGTGGCCTCAGCGACCAAGGCTGTCCGAGCTGCAGCCATCCAAGATCTTAGGTGCACACTCAGGCAGCTGTCGTGGCCATACTGCTATTTTCAGCATGCTCAGTTGATCAGAGCTAGCGCATGTACTTCTACACAAGCTGTGAATTACACCTCCCAGTTGCCATATAGCTATGCCCTGTGAATTACTTTATGGTAAAGCTACTAATGCCCTCTCTGTGTAAGCTTATTGGATGGAACTTTCTCTTTCACCTGCTACTTAGGCAATCAACCAAGTTTAATCACTTGAGAACAGGGCTCTGTTCATCTGTAAGCATCCCTCCCCACCTCCCACCACTATAGTGCACGTAATTAATCGCCAAGCATGTCAACCTACTGTAGTTTTAAATGATTTATTTTTATTGGGCACTGATGGTCTCTGTCAGCAGAGGAAGAGAGATGCTTCTCAAACTTGCCTATGGTAAGAAATCTGCACTCACACATAGAAGAGATGGCAAACCTTGAAAAAAATATCAATCCATTTGGACAGTTTTCTAGAACTGGTCAACTAAAGATGCCTGCATGAGGCCCAGATGAAAGGCAGGAGATAGATCTACACGCTGCCTCACCAACCCCCCTTCTCTTTGCCCTGGTCTACACTGGGGAGGGGAGGAATCGACCTAAGATATGCAACTTCAGCTACGAGAATAGCATAGCTGAAGTCAGCCTATTTAGATTGATTCACTGTGGTGTCTTCATGGCACTGAGTTCACTGCTGCCACTCCCCCACCAACTCTGCCTGCACCTCTTGCGGCGGCGGAGTATCAGAGTTGACAGGAGAGTGCTTGGGGATCGATTTATTGCATATCTGTCCCCCTCTAGCGGCAATCCCCTCTAGAGTTTGATGAGCCTACTACAGCCTTGGCTAAGAGAGAGATGTCTTTTAGCTCATGCAGTAGCATCTCATGCATTTAGCGCCAGAGGTCCCAGGTTTAATCCCCACTGCCAACAGCTCTGTGTGGATCAATGTTACATATAAATTAGGTAAGTAAATTTGCGTTCAATGACAAGTGCTCTCAAATCACCCTAAAATCTCCTCTTTTCTAATAATAAACAAACCCAATTCCCTTCATCTCTCCTTATGTAATTTAGAAGATTCTTAACACGTGCTTCTGCTGCACCCTCTCAGGCAATATCATCTTTGCAATGCTGTACAGAATGAGTCACAGTCTCCTCTTGGTTATATTGGCATAAGCCTCAAGTGACACCTTTGAAGTCAATTGACTTGAAGGGAGGGTAGGGGGGAGAGATAGCTCAGTGGTTTGAACACTGGCCTGCTCAACCCAGGGTTGTGAGCTCAATCCCTCAGGGGGCCATTTAGGGATATGGGGCAAAAATCTGTTGGATGTTTTAGTTGATGTTGGTCCTGCTTTGAGCAGAGGGTTGAACTAGATGATCTTCTGAGGTCCCTTCCAACTCTGAGATTCTATGATTCTAGTTACTTCAGGTTTACAGAGGTCCCAGGTTTGATCACCAGTGTAACAGAGCTGAACGGGGCAGAGGATTGTTCAACGTCTGTTAAGTGCCAGAATCATTTGTATTCTGTGTTTTTACTAACTCAGACTATTATCTGTTTCTTCTCTCCCCCATCCCTCCCGACTGCAGCTGTGAAAGAGTGCTAGAAACAAGGATGCTGCAATATGGCCTTCCCCCAAAAACAAAGCTCATGCTCCTTCCCCTTTTTCATTACCTCTGTGTATTGGGATTCCACAGAACATTCTGTTCAGTGCCACCCGATCTGAGTGCAGCAGTTAAGGAAGCAATGAAGCACCTGTGCACAGGATGAACCAGCATTTTTCTCCACAGAGACAGGGCATTCTGGGATAGCTGGGGCAGTTACATAAGGCTGCAGCAGCCTGGGAGGTTGGCATCAGTGGGAAGCAGCGCAGAGAAAGCTTATCATGCGGCATGGATAGTCCTGGGAGAGTACTCAGCAGGCAATCCTTCAGACTGAAATGCATGGGTTACTTTGAATCGTAACTCGGGGTTCTTATTTTTGTACCACAGAGGTCACATTATTGCTGGTCCTGCATGATGCACAAGAAGTGTAGAGGACACAGAAGATCCCTTTCCCCCGCATAAAGCAATGCAGACGCAGCAACCATTACTGCTAGCAGTGGGAGGTACATGGGTGGCAGGGGGTTGAGGGTGGGAAGGTCTAGTACTGACAACTCCTGACTTCTGTGCACACTGGTAAACACTGGGAGGAAAGCAGGCTACATATTACTCCTTAATGCCTTCAGGGATGCTTATTGTATTCACAGTCATTGTGATTGTCTGAACCAAGGGGTACACAAAGTTCTGCTCTTTATGTACTACTCTTAAGCTATAATTTGTGCCTCTAGGCATCTTAGTGTGTGACTATATCTATCTATCTATCTATCTAGGTTAATTTAGAATATTATAAAGTATTTTAAATGAAAACACAAAGCTATCCCAGACTGGGTGTGTGTGTTCCACTCACGTGCTTCATGGTGAGTTTCCCTTAATAATCCTGGAAGTAATCCTGAAACTACCCATTGTTTGTTCTCCGTCTTTGGTGTTTATTTATTTTTCTGATTGCCTCTCAGACCTGTACTGGATTCAGAATTTACTAGCTAAATGTGTGGCCTACACATTTGTACATTAATGAAAGTCTCTTCCGAGAACGTATTACGGGGGATCAGCAATAAAGAAGAAAAAACAAATGAAGCTTTAAGACAATAGATTTCTGTTTTTTTCAAAGTGACCAGAAACTCTGAAAGAAGACTGCCATTTTCTCATCTACCATTATCTTCCCCCTTGTATCATGCCCTCCCTTGCTCCTCCTCACCCAATACTTAAAAATCTCTCCACCGACACAGCACTGAGCTCTCTATCGAGTTCTTTGTCCTTACCCTCAGCCCCAACCTATATAAAAACATAAGAATGGCCATAGTGAGTCAGACCAAAGGTCCATCTAGCTCAGTATCCTCTCTTTCGACAGTGGCCAATGCCAGGTGCCTCAGAGGGAATGAAAAGAACAGTTAATCATCAGGTTAATCATCATTCCCTGGCAAACAGAGGCTATGGACACCATCCCTGTCCACCCTACTAGCAAATAGCCATTGATGGACCTATCCTCCATGAACTTATATTGTTCTCTTTTGAGCCCTGTTACAGTCTAGGCTTTCACAACATCCTCCAGCAAGGAGTTCCACAAGTTGACTGTATGTTGTGTGAAAAAAAAAATACTCCCTTTTGTTTGTTTTAAACATCCAGCTGTGTCTCTTCTGCTGTTCCCTCCCCTTCACATCCTTTCGTTTCAGTCTTTCATTCATTAGACACAACAAATCCTGCATCTTGGCAGGAGGTTAGACTAGATGACCCTTGCGGTCCCTTCTAACCCAGTGATTCTATGATTCCCAACGCTATGTAATCTTTCACACTGCTCCATATGAATAGAATACCCTAACCAAACTTGGCCTCGTTCAAACCCCTCCAAAAAACACACTTTTTGCTGTATCACTTTCAAGAGAGGAGCCTGATCAGTTGTGTGTGTATATATACACACAGGCATGTGTGATACACACATTCTCACTAATGGAACTACCTACCAATCTCTCTACCTACCAATATCTCATATGAACTGAGCATAGATTTCTGCATAAACAGAGCCACAAATTAGCATACAGCACATAACCTACATTGCCTGCTGAATGTGCAGAGATGCATGCAGCACTCGTTTTATATTTTAGCTCTTTGTTCCAAGAATAATCATGTTAAACTTGTCTGCATTTGAATGTGTTTGTTGTCATCTACTGGCTCAATCACTTAAACTACACAAATCCTTTTTTATTCTTGTTGCATTGTTCCTTGTCATTAACTCTGCCTCCAATTTTAGTATCGTTTGCAGTACAAATGGAGATGGAGAGCTCGTTTTCAGCATAGTCATCCATTCTGCGGTGTTTGTTTCACTTTTATTTTTGTTAATATTACATACACAGGGCTCAGTCGTACAAGTGCTGATCACCAAAGCGTTTCAGCTTAACTCTACTCTTAACTGTTAATGTGCTTAACTCTGAGCTAAATGGGATTCACACATCCTTAACTCTGAAGTCCGTGGGACTCATGTCATTAAAGATAAAGCACATGCTTATATGCTTTTCTGGATCGAGGCCAGAGTCCATGGCATCTTGAAGACTGAGCACAACACATCTTAAAACTGATCTTGGGGTCGTGATACTTCTAATTCCTGTTCAACCTGAAGTTTCTATCAAAGATTAACCTGTATCTTGTTCTTGAGCCAGTACCTAATTTGAATTCCTAATCTATGACCCTTTATCTTACTCATTACTCTCTGAATATGGAATTTTGATATCTCCATTTTTTAAAAAAAAGTAACTAACTATAATCACTGGTTCCCAGGAAACACAAAAATAAAATTAACTCCCCCCTCCAAATAATGGGGAAATACTGAATGTTGATGACTGAATGCCATTAAAAACCCAACAATCTAATAAAGAAATCCAAGGCAAAACATATAAGTTATGATACTATGTTAAAATATATACAGAAGCAGTCTGGTAAAACATATAATTAGCTCATGTACAAAATCTACTAATTTTACTAATGAACCCTACAGCTACAATTTTACTAATGATGATTATTAAAGACAATACACTCAACTACTGGGCGGAAAAAACCCAACTCTCCCAGGTGAGTAAGGTAGCAGGATTTTGCAAGTCCGGTATACTGTAGAGCATTTTAATGGGCATGAATATTAAAATGAAAAACGACAGAGTTTGCAAAAAGACCAGCGTCCAAATTAATCTGATACTATTGCATCAGTTCTTAGCATGCTACATTCTACAACAGAAAGCAATTAAAGGTATTGAGCCAATGAGATTTCTGTTGCCTGAACATGGACTAGTTGAACATTCCCAACCTTATAAGCTGGAATGGAGAGGATGCCTCATGCTGTGAACTAATAACTGTGTTTATATTGTTCCATTTTAAAATGACTGGACTGCTCCGTTTGGAAGTTACATGGAAGGGAAATATATTCTTAAATGGCAATAAAATACGTTATTTCAAGTTGCTTCACATTTAAGTGCTTTATAATACATTTTTATGGTGCCTCAAGGATCCACATTTTTGTATTATTTCTATCATTCAGAGTTTGTCTGGGACAGAGCCATTGGCTTCACTCTGCACTCCTATTGCCTGAGTCAGAATATTTCATGGTGCACTACGCTGTAATGCAAAGAGAGGTGACCTCAGGGCCCTGTATACATTATAACATTTAAAAAATGAGATTATTTTCTGTGGTGTGAAAAGCTTGGAAGAAACCACAGTGTCACCCTACAGTGAAGAACACTGGAAAGTAGATGCCATAAGGGACCACTGTGATCATCTAGTCCAGGGGTGGGCAAATATTTTGGCCCGAGGGCCACATCACAGTTGAAAAATTGTATGCAGGGCTGGAGACGGAAAGCTGTGCCTCCCTAAACATCCTGGCCCCTCCCTCATTTATCTCCTCCCACTTCCTGTCCCCTGACTGCCCCCTTCAGAATCCCTGGCCCATCCAACCACCTCCTGCTCCCTGTCCCGACTGCACCCTGGGACTCCCTGTCCCTTGTCCAACCCCCTGGCCCCAGCCCCCTTACCATACTGCTCAGAGCAATGTGTCTGTCAGCCACGTGGCGTCGCAGCTCTGAGGGAAGAGGGGAAGGGGCGGGGGGAAGCCTCCCCTGCCGGGAGCTCTTGGGCCAGGCAGAACGGTCCTGCAGGCAGTATGTGGCCCACAGGCCATAGTTTGCCCACCCCTGATCTAGTCTGACCGCCTGTATAACACAGCCATAGAACTTCCCCAAAATAATTCCTAGAACATATATATTTTTTTTTTTTTAGAAAAAACATCCAATTTCTATTTAAAATTCTCAATAATGGAAAATCCAACATGAACCTTAGTAAATACCAATGGTTAACTGCCCTCACTGTCAAAAATGTAGTCTTTATTTCTGATCTGCATCTGTCTAGCCTCTATTTCCAGCCACTGGATCGTATTTTACCTTTCTCTGATAGATAGAAGTGTCCATTATTAAATATTTGTTCCCCATGTAGATACTTCTAGACTGTAATCACCCCTTAACCTTCTCTTTGTTAAACAAAATGATTGAGCTTTTTGAATCTATTACTATAAGGCATGTTTTCCAAGCCTGTAATCATTCCCGTGGCTCTTCTCTGAACTCTTTCCAATTCATTAACATCCATCTTGAATTGGGAGTATGAGACTGGACACAGTATTCCATGAGAGGTAAAAATCACATCTCTACTCCTTCCCAAGATTCCTCTGTTTGCGCATCCTCAGATTGCACTAGCTTTATAATGGGATGGTTCATGCAGTTCCCATCTTTCTTCATTATAAAGTGTCTAGAATACAAGATTTTGTAGGGATCTGAAGTGTGAGTGGAGCCACCAGTTTAGTGGCACTCAAACTGTTCACAAAACACACAGCTGCTAGGGAATAACAAACAGTGCACATAAATGCATAGGAATCTCTGGGCCTTTTGAGGACTCTGGACAGGATGGGGTAAAGAACTCTGTCCCCTATATGCCTTCTTGCCCCCTTCTTACACAGATCAGCAACCTGCCTGCCCTCTGATTCACTTCTCCCTTTCAAAGGGATTTTCTTTTTTACGCTCAGTTGTATGCATTGACAAGAGAGATCAAGTAAACAGAGATTCTAAAAGCAGAGGAGAGAATTTGAGAAACTTAGGCCGGGTCTACACTCCCCGTCAGATCGATGGGTAGAGATCAATCTTTCGGGGATCGATTTATCGTGTCTCGTCTAGATGCAATAAATCGATCCCTGAGCACTCTCCCATCGACTCCAGAACTCCACCGCACCGACAGGCGCAGGCGGAGTCGACGGGGGAGCAACTCAGCGCGTTAAGACGCCAAGGTAAGTCGACCTGAATTTGTCAGCATCAGGTACGCTATTTACATAGCTGAAGTTGTGTATGTTAGGTCGATCCCCGCCCCTCGCTCCCCCCAAGTGCAGATCAGGGCTTAGTGACCACCCTGTTAGTCAATAACTGTGCTGGCCTATTGTGGCACTGTCTTAGGTATGGAGCCCATTGCAGCTTCGTACTTACCCTATGCTTAAAGACATGCTTGGACATGGACACACACTAACAACAACAAAGAGCTTCTCCCCTCCAGGCTGTATGGGTTTGCAAGCTGTGTAGGGGCTCAGAGATGTTTAGGGGAACTCAGAGAAGTATTTTGCATTTAAAGGTAGAAATCACAAAATGAACCATTTTGCTGTCAATTCGGGACTCTCTAAATTAATGAAGCATTTTAATTCCCAAATCAACATGAGCAAAGTTAATTTTGTGCAAGTGTGCTAGATTCCAAACCTATTACTATTACAACTAACTTAAACCTCATCTACATTCCTTAGGGAGCAGAAGAGAATAAACAGAGGTGAAACCAGCCCAAAAATGTGAAGAGTAGATTTTTTCGCGGTAGCTCCAGAATGTTTTGTATGCTTATATGGTAGACGCTCAATATTGCTAGGGCTGTTCCACAGATACCCCGTTTGCAGGTAATCCTATAACATGCCACCTTCTTTTCACACCTTTTACTATCTAGTTTCCACACTGATGCAGTTTGGTTTTGCCAAATTACACTTCCCAGAATTCTTAATTTATACACACATTACTATGGTCCCTAGGGTCCGCAAGCTGTATCAAGTTCCAGTCGTGTTAGATGCTGTGCAAAACACATAACGAAGAGATGATCCCTACTCAGAAGATCTTGCCTAATTGTAGGACAAGAAACAATGGGTGGATGCAACAAAGAGGAGAGAGCAGAAGGAATGAATGAGAACACTGGTTTAACTGCAAGGTCTTGCCTTGTATGCATTTCAGTCACCATGTCCACTGCTGTGTTTGTGCCAAGCACCATAATGCCTCTATACTATACCATAATACAAAGAAACAAGAAGCCCTCTGCTACTGGAGAATTAGGATTAGCATATGTACTTACACAGAACCTGATGCTAAAGATGACCTTTGTAGGAAGGTCACACATACAGATTAACAAAGGGAGCTGCTGGTTCTGGTTTGTCCATAAAAGGAAACACAGAAGGCTAAAGAATAAGCCACCCTGAGTGCTTTGGTCAGATCTATAATTGCAGACCATATAAAGGGCAAGAGCAGATCTCACAACATTCACTGTGAGTAGGTGGGCATGATAGGAGATAAATACTTGTGGTTTCTTTAAATAAGATCTGGAAAGGTGAAGTTTGCCCTTCTTGGGTGAACCTCCCCTGCTCTGGAACGGGAAGACTAGGTTCTTGATCATGACAGAGATTTGAATCTCCATCCACACACTCAGTGAAGGATGAAGAATTGGTCAGACAATGTGTGGGCCTGGGATGCTCTTTTGCTTTGTTTGTTTCCTATTATTTTAAATGAGTTACCACTGGAGTTTAGCCTGGACTAAGGTTACCAACTTTTTACTCACACAAAAATGAACATCCTTGCCCCGCTTCTTCTCCAAGGCCTGCCCCTTCTCACTCCATCGCCCCTCCCTCTGTTGCTCGCTCTCCCCACCCTCACTCACTCGCTCATTTTCATCAGGCTGGGGCAGGAGCGGGGGTGGGCTCCGACTGGGGGTGTGAGCTCTGGCATGGGGCTGGGGATGAGGGATTTGGGGTGCAGGAGGGGGATCTGGGCTGGGGGAGAGGGTTGGGGTGCAGAGCGGTGAGGGCTCTGGCTGGGGGTACAGACTCTGGTGTGGTTCTGGGATAAAGGATTTGGGGTGCAGAAGGGTGGCTCTGGGCTGGGATCAAGGGATTCGGAGGGGGATCAGGGCAGGGACAGAGAGTTAGGGTGCAGGAAGGGGTCAAGGTGCAGTCTCTGGGAGGCACCTACCTAGGCAGCTCCCGGAAGCAGCGGCATGTCCCTCCTCCAGCTCCTGCATGGAGGTGCGGCCAGGCAGCTCTGCACACTGCCCTGTCCGCAGGCGCTGCCCTTGCAGGTCACATTGGCCACGATTCCCAGCCAATGGGACCTGCAGAGCCAGAAGTTGTGGTGGGCGCAGCGTGTGGAGCCCCATGGCTGCCCCTACACATAGGAGCTGGAGGGGGGACATATCGGTGCTTCCAGGAGCAGCAAGGAGCCTGCCTTAGCCCCACTGCACTGCTGACCGGACTTTTAATGGCCCGGTCAGCAGTGCTGACTGGAGCCGCCAGGGACCCTTTTCAACCAGGCTCTCTGGTTGAAAACCAGACACCTGGCAACACACCGTAGCCTGGACAAGCACTCCCTTAGAAATGGCCTACTGTAAGCAGTTGATTTGAGATGGGTTACTTATTATTTATTCATTTATCTAAAGACAAGCCTGAAAAAGGAAGACAATTTTGGTCTCAAAGCTCTACAGCAGAGATGTCTTCTGGCAAGCTCTTCAGAAAGTCAAGCTTAATTCTCAGCAACTACCTGACAGGTCTGACCCCACTTCCACACCTGCAGGTTTTATCAGCCCCATTTGGGACACCAGCAGGTCTGATGTCCTTTCTGAGCTAAAAGTATGAACATCTACTGCCTGAACAAAAAAGACTAAGTCCCCCATCTACCAGCTGTAGAAGTATGTGGGCCAGTCCCTAAAGGGAGCCAAAGACCTGCTCTCTCTGAGCATGGGTTACAAAAGCAATGTAAAAACCCACTGTAAGAGCCATGAACTTGTTGCAAAACAAGAATGATCTATTTAATAAACTCAATACTTTATGCACTTTCTTGCACCTTAATCACTCCTCTGTTTAGACTAAGCTCTTCAGGGCAGCGAGTGTTTCATACTTGCATATATGGGTGTGTTTACATGTATGTAGGGGTGTGTGTGTGTTTGCATACATACACACAGTGGATAGCACAATGGGGCTTGTTCTCGGTTGAAGCCTCAGAGTCCTACCATAATAAAATTGACAAAAAGTCCCGTGGCACCTTATAGACTAACAGATGTACTAGAGCATAAGCTTTCGTGGGTGAATACCACTTCAATGAATATTCACTTCAACGAAGTGGTGTTCACCCACGAAAGCTTATGTTCTAATACATCTGTTAGTGTATAAGGTGCCACAGGACTCTTCATCGCTTTACAGATCCAGACTATCATGGCTACCCCTCTGATAATGCACAACTCAAACTCTCTGTGCTTTACTCTGCCTGTTGACCAAATGGGGATAAGACAAGACTGCCCTAGTTTGCTGGGGCACTGAAAAACACAAATAGTTGCAAATGGCATTGAGATCCTCAGAGAGAAAGTGCTACATTCGTGAAAAGTACATTATTTGTAGTTACTATCTGTATTAGAGAAAATGAATAGAAGACTATCAAATCCATTTCTGTGCTTGTGAATAAGGTGCCTGAAAATCAGGTCACCAAATTAGGTGCCTAATTTTTGGCACCCAAATTTGAAAATGTTGGTCTTTGTATATCATCTGTCCTATTTAAAGCTGAATATCTTGGCCACACTGAAATACATAAAGTTCCTTTGGATTATTTTTTTGTTGTCATTTTTAAAACATATGCTGTTTGATGCAAAGACTGGATCTCCTTCCTTTGTGCTCAAGAAAGCACCCAGCATCTTTTGGGAACTACCACATCAAATCAACGACAAGAATCAGCAGGTTTCCCTTTATACTTCAGTGACTGGTGGTTGTTTAAGAAAGGTTCTGGACTGCCAGACTTGTGCACATTGAAATCCCACTAATCAATATGCCTAGAGCAAAAAGACGACGACAAAGCTTCCCAACGTTGCTCTGACCCTGACCTAGATAACCTCTAAGGGTAAGGGTAGTCCATTTTTTCATGCTCATTAATCCCTGGTCTTTATGATGAGACAAGAATGCTATCTAGAGCCAGTTATGATGGTGGTTCTTGTGACATAAGACTTTCTTGCTGTAAAGTGGACTTGGTCCACGAACTCATTTTATGCACTGAGCAGCTGTCAGAGATTACCAATCAAATCTGGCATCCCAGTGATGAAAGATCCTGTATCTCAATACCATTCCTGCATAGAAGTATACAAAATGGTTTATTTTTAATTATAGGAATTTAAAAAAAGTTTTAACCTAAAAAAGAAAAAAACCCACCACCAAACCCCGCATCATTTCCCCTGCCTCTTTATCCTTTAAAGCAATAAAACCAATAGAGTTTTGATTAAAACTCAAAATAACTGCTTCCACCCTGCAATGAGGTCTGTTAAGTTTCAAGCACGAGAACATTTTTACTGCTATGCAATAAACCACTACAATAGGGACATTTACAAGACAATACTGAAAGACTCTTTTACAAGTGTGACTCTAAGTGGCATTCCTATAATAAATTTATGTTGGACTATACTATTTTAATAGGATTTACTATTATGATTTTCACAAATACAAAGCTATTTTGTATTGATTACATAATAAAGACAAAGTGTTGCAAACCCTTGCATTTTCGACATTTCACTATTTAGATATTACACCATTATCTCTGAATCATTAGAATAAACTGTATCTATTTATGTTTGCCTGTTTGCTCAATAGGGTGAAATTGGAAGCAAGAAACTGTTTTGCTTGTACTTCTGTAGTGCTGTGTGTTTAGAGAACTTTCCAGGAATACAATGGACTGAAATTGAGAACATTTGCATTTTCTTTGTACTTTTCTAGAGTTTCTATATTCAGTGATGCTATTAGCAAAACAATAGTAATGTCACATAAGTATTTTATTCTGAACAGCTTCTGTTCTACACGGTATTCTATATTCATCGTGATGGGAGTTGCATGCCTTCCAGAAGCACATTTTGTTCTGTGTTTGTACAGCACCTAACACAATGGGTCTTGGTTCATAAATGGGGCTCCTAGGCACTATCACAATACATATAAATAATAAAGTGACAAGTTCATTTGAAAAAAGTATCCTAAGTGAGTTAGGAGCCTACATCCCATTTTCAAAAATGACAGGCTTCTAAGTCACTTAGGCAGTGATGTTACCCAAAACTTATGTGTCAAGTGGATTTTTCTTCCACCCATCATTTTCCATGGGGAAATTGAGAGAGAACTTTTATAATGATATGTGTGCTGTGCTACATGTGTGTGTTAGCAAAGTCAAGGCACAGGAAGTGTGCTTTACACTTGGAATGGAAGTTTATCAGGTATACAGTGGTCCTTAGATCCTGCTGGGGCTCTTTCCATAGTCTTGGGACCAGACCCCAGAAAGCCACATCTCCTGAATAGACTATTATTCAGTCAGCTTCGCACATAAACACTGCTGTATCTTCTTCTACTTTGCCTCCTATGCATGGCACATCCTTCGTGACCTCATCTGTGAGGCCTTCGCCCTTTCCAAATTCAAGTCCTTCTTGAAGATCCACTTCTGCTGTGATGAGTGGATGACATCTATATTAAATAAAAAAAGTACATGTCCTCTTCCTCCTAATCTCTACTTGTCATAGAATCACAGAATATCAGGGTTGGAAGGTACCTCAGGAGATCACCTAGTCCAACCCCTTGCTCAAAGCAGGACCAATACCCAACTAAGTCATCCCAGCAAGGATTTTGTCAAGTCTGACCTTAAAAAGCTCTAAAGAAGGAGATTCCACCACCTCCCTAGGTAACCCATTCCAGTGCTTCACCACCCTCCTAGTGAAAAAGTTTTTCCTAATATCCAACCTAAACCTCCCCCGATGACTGTGAGCTCCTTGGAGCAAGATGTCTGGAAACTACCTGTCATACAGAGGGTGCTACTACAAACAAAATAACAACAATTCATAGCAGAGGACTGGGACTTAGGAAACCTGGGTTGCATTAAAATCCATGACAAAACTTCCACAGGTTTTAATGGGGCCAGGATTTTCTCCATCGTACTGTTCCTGAAGAGTTTACAATCTAAGGGCCAGGTTTGGTACTTTTACTCATGTTGAGTAGCACCTTATCCACCAATGGATGCATTTTTGGAACAAAATATCATTCAGTGTAACTAAAGCCCTACATTAAAACAGGACATTGAAAAAGGATGGGAAACACTGAGGGGCTGGAAGGCTCACTGGTCTGATCTGTATTCTTGGGCAAGTCATTTAATCTCTCTGCCTCTGTTTCCCCACTCTGTTTTTCTTGTTTATTCCAATGGCGAGCGCTTTGGGGCAGAGGCTGGTCTTTTGCTCATATAGTGTCTAGAACAGTCGACCCCAATCACTGCTGGGCTGTCTACGTCCTACTGTTATGCAAACAATACATGGCCAGATCCCTGCATTTCAATAATGCAGTCCCCCTGTTACCGGCAAAGATCAGAAAATAAAAAGAGGTCAAGAAAAATCTTGCACTCAGTCACAAGCATGCAGCTCCCACTGAAATCAAGTGGACGGATAAGGGGACAGAATGAGACACTTTTAGGTATTACTCTCTCTGATTCCCAGTGTGACAGTTTATGATAAGTTTGGGGCTAATCTAAAAACACATAGTTATCTAAAATCTTGAACAGCACTTGCCATGATATTCAAAAAGGTTCCCACCCAGCAGTTCCCATTAATCTGGCCATACATCTCACATAAAGATACATATTCCCTAGCAACACAATACCCATTTAACATCCATTGTTGTCTATTAGTCATTCTCCGCCTGTCATGATGAGACAGCGCAGTTAAGTAAACATTACTACTGCAGGAGGGAGACTCAATTTTAATACATTCAAATGAATTGAACTAGACATAAGCAGTTTTTGAAACAATGATAGAGTTGCCAAGCATCAAAAAGATTGAATTTAACCATTATTAAAATGACAAAACTTGGGAGCATTGACTGTAAACAATTTTCACCCCCTAATTAAATAGTCTGTTAGCATTTTCAATAGAGATACTTGGGGTTGGCCACTTGGAAAACTGTTGACTTTGCAATGGTTTGTGCTTCATGTTAATGGGGCTGATTTCAAACAAGCACTTCCCCTATGTAATTCATTACAATTGCTTCAAATCCTTTGTGTAATGCTGATCGCTCCGAAATCAAAACATGTACGCAGATTGCCTAGCACGTGAGTACAGACTGCCTGCTGCTCCGTGGTGCTAAATACTCTAAGCATGCACAGAGGAAAGAGGAAAAACATTCCTGTTTTGGGTGGATTATCTCTGTGCAAAGTTATATATGCTGAAAAATGAGTCACCATAAGGAAAACAATGTTTTGAATGGATATTCCAGGATAGCTGTAGATAATAAAAGCTAGGGCCAAAGTTTTCCAACCATGGTTCCTAATGTTCAGTTCTCAAGCCAAGTTAAGGCCCTAAATAAAGTTATCTAAATAAAGATTTTCAGATGTGCTGAGCACCTGCAGCTCCCCTAACACTTGGCAATTGTAAGTGCTCTCTAGTGAAGAGACTCAAAGGGTTCTAACAAGCATTAAGCACTTCATAACATGGGTGCGAAACAAGTAATTCTTACTCTACTTATTTTAAAGGTGGGCAAATGAGAACAGAACGCAATGAGTTATGGCATTGATCCAGCAAACAGATCTACTCAGGCAGATTCCTGTGCCTGTGTGGAATGGCAGCAGTTAATGGGTCCCCATGTGGATGCGGTGTCTGTTCACACGGCACAGCTTCCGGGGTCACGGCCAGTGTGACTTGCCCAAAATTACTCAATGGCAGGCTCCCAGTCCACTGCCCTAGCCACAAACATCACACGGAGCAAGGGGAGACTGAAACCGAAATTAAGATGTCATAAGATTGCACTGTTATCCAAGCAAAATGAAAAATTAAGGGAGGGTGAGCGCTTGCTGAATTGTTTTAATCTTTGTAAGATATTGTTTAGAGCTGGCTTCTCTTTCTCTCTGCCTCTCTCTCTGAAATAGAACTGTACTCAAAATGTATTTGTTTATGTAGATTGGACATCTTCACACTATTTGAATTAGCAATAAGTATATTCCATATCAGCACAGACATACTTGATGTATTTAATGTCAACACTGCTAGCAACGATGAAGATTGGAAATATTGCTCTGCTTGTTGGCCATGGAATAAATTTGCCAACAGAATCAGTGTAGCTCTGGAGTTTAAATTAATGCAAGCAACACTGTTATCAGTAGTCTTTAGCCTGCCACTCTTAGCTTCTAACAGAAACATTTAGGAATAGGAAGCATTACATCTGGCTACAGCTGCATATTACATGGTCCATTGAGACTCAGATGCTGATGGCTGAACTGAATAACAAACAGCTGGGTATAAATGCAAAGATCAGGAAATCATAAGAAAATGCTTGTACAGTATCTCTGAAGTCTCAAACACAATAATACCATATTAGTGCTTTTAGCATTACAGAATAAAATAGCCTGAGGACTGGAGTTCAGTTCCCAAACATGGGGAACCAGTCACTTTAAAGCTGGTAACAACAGATTATTTTCTGGTTGCTGTAATGTTTACTAGTCAAACAGTTTTATAGCATGATTATAGTTTCACTGTCTCTGATATCAGGTGAAAATCAGCTAGCTTCAATCAGGCATGCTTCGATCACACCTTTCACAGCCTGACAAAGAGAAATCTTTTACAATTAATTATTTAATTTTAAATTCTTTACTGTTTCTCACTGAATGCCAGAGAGTTTGGTGCCTAGGAAAAGCTGAACATTATCTTGTTTAAGAGGAAAACAAAACAAAACAGACAACTTGGTGGGAAACAAGGTTCCCCATAAAAGCCTTCAAGACAACCGTGATGGTGGCCTGATTCCTAAGGCAATGGAATGAACCACACAGTGATCCCTCTCCCAAATGCTCTTCTAGGTATTAAGGAAAATATAAAGTCCTGGATCCTTGAAGTTCAATCTGCTCTGCTGAATGATGAAAACACCGCCCCCCATTTTTTAAAAAAGGCAAAAAAACTTAGTATTATTCAATGGGATTCACCCTACACGAGGACATGTAGCTGTGACCGATACTAAATTCGACACACAAAGCAAGCAATGCAGAAAGACTCAAGGACTCCCATTGTTTCAGTGCAGAACACAGCCAAAAGCTGAGAATGATGGAAGGAACTCTTCAGTATGATGATGGCATGATGAAAGAAAAAAAAAAGGGGGGGGGGGAGGACTATTCTACCAAACTAGGCAGCTAGCAAAAGTAAACACGAGTAGTTTGTGATTGTAAAGCTTAGAAGAGCCCAATTCTTAATAATATAGGGCTTCCCATATCTGCCTTCAACTGAGAATTCTGAGATTCCTGCCTCTCCTGGCTTGTTTTCTGTTATTTGGCAAATTTTCTTTTTATAAATATGAAGATAATATCTCAATGAATGCGGGCAACTGATGAGAAGAACTCAAGAACTGTCCTCTTTGTGGCCTCGCTTGGTGGGGCCCAACTCGTTACGGAAAGCTGTTCTCAGGGATGCAGTGGCTGGAACTCAGCTCTCAGAATACTCAGATCTTTGAGGCCTCCTAACATCTGGAGAAATCCCCCAAAGGCATGGGAAATCCCCCAGAAGCCTGCAGAGAGTCAGGTTTGACTCAGCAGAGAAGACAGACAATCTGAAACAGGCTTGAAAATGCATTATGGAGTCCGATGGGAAAATGAAACACAGTAAGATCATCTCAGCAACGTGATACCCCATAAATAAAAAAATCTGACTTCCAGCAGAAATGTAGGAAGACACTGCAAAAAGAGGAAGGCCTGTATTTCAACCCCCATCCCCAGATCTAGGACCTGGGGGGAAAGGCTCGTTTCCCCGCACTCTTAAAAGATCTTTCCTTGAGAAGGAAATGGATGTAGCCACATGACATCTTTTGAAGTCAGGAGCTGACATCACGGTGAAAGCAGCTCTCTCTGGGAAGCTGCAAAACACGTAGAACCCAGGACCTCTAGACACAGAATTTTGACTAGCAAATATGGTAACAGCTACAGCTGGTTTTTGCTGACCAGACCAGTCTGACAGATAATAGGCTGCAACATGCCAATGTGGTACCAGATACACTTTCAAAAAATATAATTTTGTCAAAATATGCGACTTTGTCAGGAAGATTCAGGTTCAAGGCTCTCCAGCCATATGTGAGAGCGAGTCTTGCTATAGCCTGGTGTTTAGGGAACTGTCCTGACGACCCAGGTTCAAGTCTCTCCTCTGTCAGATTCAAAGAGATCTGGGATGAAAATCTCTGCTCTGAACCCATCATAGTCTAATTCCCTAAACAAGACTACAGACGGTCTCAGAACTTCCCAAATGAAAAAGCTCAGGTTTCAATAAGAAAATGCACATTTTCGCACTATTCCCTTGTTGCAGAAACACTTGGAAAGTTTTGTTTTCATTCCAATGCATTTTGAAAGCTGCTGCAAGATGGAATATTCACTCTCCAGACAGCTCTGCTTGACTTGACTTTGAAAATATACACCTCCGTTAGTGTACTAAGAAATGGACAAAAATGTGAGTTTAATTTTCAAGGAGTATGGTTATGTTTACACTACCTGCCGGATCAGCAGGTAGCAATCAATCTATTGGGGGTCGCTTTATCACGTCTAGTCTAGATCCGACAGATCGATCCCTGAATGTCAACTCCTGTACTCCACCGCCACGAGAGGCACAGGTGGAGTCGACGGGGGAGCGGCATCAGTTGACTCACCGCCACGAAGATGCCCAAGTAAGTGGATCTAAATAAGTTGACTTCAGCTATGGTATTCTCATATCTGAAGTTACTTATCTTAGGTCAATTCCCCTCTCCCCCAGTGTAGACTAGGGCTATGTTTCATGGACTCCTGTAGTGGAAACATAACCTACCTTTGCCAATGCTCACAGATAGCTCTGAGAATTCAGGAACATTAAGGAGGCTAATGTAATGTACTTTGGCTTTGTTCTAATTACTTTGTTTAATAAGTTTTGCTGGACCACTAAGAATAGATGTTATCCAGGGAACTCTTGCATTTAGTCACATTGGTACTTATGTGCATAACCTGCCCTAACCAGGCTGTGGAACTTGATTAAAGAATTATCAATTTAGGCAGGAAATGGATCAAGTGCATTAATCTAGCTTCACCTCTTGTCACCCTATAACATTCCTAGTTTTCTGTTAAAATCTTGATTATAGTCCATTTCCTACAGATGGTGGACAACCATAAACAGAATATTAATTCCAGTTAGTATTTTCATTACACACCTTAAGACGGTGTCCCTATCCAAAAGCGCCCTCCTACCCCAGCCCGTGGCATGACAGGAATGCCTGCCTCGGTTTCCCCTCTCAGTTAACCCAAGGACTCTACACTAGTCTCTACTGCATGAGTAATACTCCTCTTGGGGGCCCCTTGTTACAATACATAGTGCAAACAATCTGTCACAGAAGTCCCAAAACATAGTCAATATCACCTCCCGCCCACTCCCACTGTGCTTGTAGAACTTAAAACCCTGCTCTTGCCAGCCGGAACCATCCCAAGTTCTCCGCTGGGAGTGCATCCTCACCAGTGTCCTCCAGCATATCTAGGCTCCTCCTCCTCTGTCCCTCTGCCAAGACAGTGACCCCAACCCCTCCAGCTGGGGGGCAATCCTGGTCTTTCCAGAGGAAACCCTGTAGCCTCTCTTCTGGGAGATCTGTCATTCCCCCTGACTCTCTTACTCTTTTCCTGGGTGCTGATCTCCAACATGGAGACATCAGTGGGTAAGCCTCTCTACTGCTCTCCTGCCTTCAGCCCTCTCCGGCCCTCTGACTCTGGCTTGGGGCGGTCAGAGGGCAAACCCCTCTTGCTGCTGTTCCTACCTTCAACCCTTTCCACTCATCCAGCCCTGGCTCTCTGGCTCGGGGAGGTCAGTTGGCAAACCTTTCTTACTGCTGCTCCTTGCCTCCAGCCTTCCTCCAGGAAACATCTCCTGGCTTTGGCAGCTCTCATCTCCAGCCAATTTCCTCCCAGGCAGCCCTGATTCACCACATCTCTCATCCTCTTTTAAGCCCAAATTGGAGTGAGCTGACGAGGCACAAGTACACTTGCTGTGTTCCCTCTTAAAGGGCCAGTGTCACCTTGCGACACATTTTTAAGTAGCATATTTCCCACTCACACATCAAGCACAGTCATATTTTCAGCAACACAAAAAAAATTAACTAGAGTAAATGAACTATAGTCATAATAAGTGAGTGCATACCCACTAGTGACCCAAGCTTGCAAACACTTATTCTCATGAGTTATTTTACTCACATCAATAATACTGACTCCATTCCCACACACACAGTCACTCAGATAGGTAAACACTTGCAGGATCAAGCCCTAACTTATTTTCAAGCATTCATCATACAACCATTAAAAATCTGTACACACATTGTGAAAATAGCCATGTGATAGATCCCAGAGCCATCTATCCCATTTGGCAGAAAATGCACCATTGACCATTTCAGCTGCATTCTACGCACTAATCCAACTCCAATGAGGAAGCCTCTAAAATTCCAAACTTCAGAAAAGATTCGAATACCTCCCACTGGGAAAACAAAACAAAACCCTCACAGAGTGATACTTGTTTTCCCCCTCTCTGAAGATAGAGAAGTTCTATTTCTCAACATTATACTGGCCCAGTGACCCAAGGCTTGAGATGACCCAATGTTCTCCACTGGCAATATTTAGTCCAGCCCAGAGAGCTAGTACCTCATGAACTTTTAGGGCTAAAAATGACTGTTTATATCATTATAGAAGGCCAGGAACGTCCCTATCCACCAGGATAAGGATTTTGTTTTTATCTCAGTTACTGAACCTTAAAAGTGCATCCATTTGTACGCGCTGAAATAGTATTTTAGGGTAAAGAAAATTGATTTTTCTACAATAGTCATTTGTTCCCCTCCTCCTACTTCTATACAGTTGGATTAATTGTATTAGCTTGCAGATGAAGGGATGTGAAACAGTGAGAATAAAATTTTCAAACCTCTTTTCTACAAAATATATAAGTTTATGATAGAACAAACTATGCTTTGGAATGTAAGTTTCATGATCAATCTACGGGGATGACATATCTAATTCACTTGTAGCTTTGCCAGTCATGAATAACGCGGTCATTGCAAATTTATAACAATAAACCCTTTATATATAACCTCTACATGGATGCAGCGTACTTGTAATTGTGTTGGTCCCAGGATATGAGAGAGAAAGATGGGTGAGAAGTAATATCTTATTGGACCAACCTGTGTTAGAGCGAGAAAATTTCGAGTCACGCAGAATTCCAGAGCTCTTCTTTAGGTTTGGGAAAGGTACTCCCAGTATCAAGGCAAAATGCCAGATGGAACAGATTTGGTCAGCACATACAGTAAGGGACCATTTAAGGTACAGTGGCCCATTAGCACCTCTGCAGTCACAGGACAAAAATCAGTCCTCATCCTCAAAGGAAACCTGCACGAATACTTTCAAAAGAGGAGCCTGGGAGCTTAAAATTCATTGCTCTACTAAAAATTACAGACTGAACAGAGACTTTGTATTTATGACTTCTTACAGCAATCTGTTAGCCACTTACTTCCTCTTTTTGTCCTATGGATGCACAGGTCACTCTTTCTTGAGTGGTCCCTTATAATATGTACTAATACTGAACAATCTGTTTCACCTTGCAGAAGCCGGGAGTACCTTTCCCTGACCCGAAGAAGAGCTCTGTGTGGCTTGGAAGCTTGTCTCTCTTCCTAACAGAAGTTGATCCAATAAAGGCAATTACCTCACTCACCTTGTCTTCCCATGTTCTATAGTAATATATTGAAGTGTGTATGTGCACCTTCATATATGTGATGGTAATACCCATGTGAGACATTGCAAACCTCAGAATTCCTTATACACCTCTGATCACCCCACCTGTACTCAGCCATTAGTCCACTTCATCTGGGATTTATTCTGCCATTCCAAACAGCAGAGAAGTATCAAACTGCCACCACAGTATTAAAAAAAAAATAAAACCAGCCTTCTCATCCAAAATGTTGTCCCCTCCCTATTCCCAAATTATGAGCCCAAGACCTAGAATAGGTATGGTATTGGCGGGGTGGGAGAGGCGGATTATACATAAAAATGTAATGTTTTTCCAATGGTGTAATGGCAAGACTGAGAGTTAATGACAGTCCCAGTTCTCCCAAAAGGAATGGAGATAAAAATTTTAAGTAACTTAGGTTTTATGGCTCCCACTGATCCCAGTATAGTGCTACTGATGGTGAATAAGGCACCCACCTTTATAGCAGGATGCATATGAACAGTAGTCCTGATACACATTTTTAAATCTGTAAAATATTTTTGGCAACCCATGTGATGAATATTTGATGGTCTAGTATAGTGTGAAGGTTTCAGTGGCACTCTTTCTGAGATCCATATAATTCACTCATAGTTTCTCTCTCATCCCTAACTGACTCTGAGAAGAAGGAAACTTATCTGGCAGGTGAATTTAAAAACTAAATGCCAGTTGTTTGGTTGAAACTAATCAGGGGAGCGTTAGGGTAAATCTTTCAAATAGATATACACAGGGCTTGGATTTTCTAAGAGAACCCAAATCAAAAAGTATCAGTTAAGATCAGTAGAAACAGGGCATCCAAATCCCTTGGGACCATTTGAAAATTCCAGTCCTAGTGCAAGCAATGGTGTAACATTTTGTAGTATGGCATACAACAAATTTTGCATTAAAAACTTTCCATCCTCACAAAGAATTTGTGCCACTAGCTGTATTCTATCATGGACAATTTGATTCTGCATTTGCACGCCCTAGGTGGTCCAACATTTTTTAATGGCGTTCCACACAATGGTATCCTCCACCTGGTCTGACCTTGCATGTATGGTTCATGCAAGATCACACGGTGCAGAGGATGCTATTTTGTTCCAGAATCTGTGTTTGGGAGCCAGATCTGCTGCACTGGTCACTAGTTGGACCAAGTTTTTGTGAATTCTGGAGCATGCAATGAATGCAAAACTAGAAAACTGGAACATTGGATTTAAAAAAAAATTCTAAAGAAGAGTATTTTTTTTTGGAGGAAAAAGTTCAGATGTGGAACTCTAATCAGAGGCAATCTTTCTCGTCCTCTTTGTAACAACAGAGGTGACTACAACCTTGAATCTAGTGGCACAAATATGACAGTGTAAAAATAATGCAATTCACCCTCATCACAATATGATTTTTGAAAGGCCAGCGTTTAAAATGGAACGGTTCTAACAGAGAATGGTGATGGTTTCACATAGCTGAGAGGCATAGCATTGGGCCTTGTATTTTGATTTTTGAAAACCTTATAAATGAGGCTGGAGGGGATATATATTCCATTCTTCGAGGTGCATTTTTGTTCAGCAAAGACTGCAATTTTCAGTCTCTTGAAAACGTAATTATAGATAATGTTTGCATCAGTAGCAAGAACACAATGAACACATGGGGCATGAAAACGCCACTCAAATCATATCCTCTTAGGTTATGAAACTGGTCTCCTGCCAAGCGCAGAGGTATTTTGACAAGCTAATATTGAGTCAAATAGCTTGTGCATTATACTAACCCATGCACGAATTCTACTTTTACTTTTTTCCCGTAAGTCTATTCTATGCATCGAGAACCTACACATAAAGCAGAACAAAGATGAACTCAAGGTTCTTTAAAAACCTGATGCCTAACATTTTTCAAGAAGAAAGGTGACTTTACTAAGAGATGGAGTAACCAGGTGCTGCTTAACGACGAGAGGAAAGTTAATGTCAGAGCTAACTGGGCCAGTTGTTTGCGTGAATATAAGAAGCAGATATCAAAGCTTCAATTTGTCCTGTAGAGCCAAGCTCAGAGTGAATAAGATTTTAGGGGAGAACACAAAAAACGTATATATTTGATCTCAAAAAAGAAATCCATATCAGAGGAGTTCGGCATCGTATAAATTAACTGCATCTTAAATAAAAATGTCTGGTATTTGTACATTCAAAGTAACTACTCTGCTGCCTCAAAAGTAAACCAGAATCAGCCTGAGGCATAAGTGATCTTGATGCTGCTTTCGTGCCCCTTTCAACAGATTGAGCTCCTCAGAAATTAACTCGATCGCACAACAAAGCGTACAATATGCACACAGGTTTACAGCCAAGCAAAGGGAGAAGGTGGACATTTTCACTTCAGAGCAAACAAAGACATGAGAGTTCTGAGTCTCAAAGGCTTCACACTAGAGACTGGATAGACCTACACATACAAGTAGAGTAGTGGTCCCCACACTGTTTACCTCCCGCCCGCACCCACCCATAAATGGACACCCCCCTTTTTTTGAGAGCCATGTCAGGAGTCAAAGCCGGGAGCAGGGCCATGCTCAGGGCCAGAGCCGAAGCTGCGGGTGGCCTGTGACCAGGAGCAGAGCCCCGTCCAGGCCGCAGTTGGGGACTAAGGCTGGGGCCAAGCTGGGGCCAAAGCTGGGAGTGGAGTTGCGGCTGGGCTATGATTGGGGGCTGAAGCAAGGCCCGTCTGCAGCTGTTGATGGGGCCAGCGGCAGAGTCGGAGGTGGAGCTGCAGCCGGGGTCGGGGCTGGAGCAGAGCTGTGGGTGCAGTAGGGCTGGGTGGCACTCCCTCCCTGCTCCTCATGGGGGCTGGTCTAGCTCTGCGATGCTCCTGATCATTCCTCCATGCCCCCGCAGGGGGCGCGCTCTGGTTTGGAGACCATTAATGTAGAGCTTGAACCTGCACAGCACATGTAAGGAGTATTGCATGGATAAACAGTGAGAACAATATGGAGAATGGCTGGTAAACCCAGAAGAATCCAGCACTGCCAAGTCCTGCCGTGTCTGATGTTTCACCAAAAAGGCCTAGCTCCTGGAGTCATGTGCTTAGGGGAAAATCTCAGCTTTCATTTTGTTTAAAAAAGTACATTCCTACCCATTTTGTGGTTGCAGATACAAGGTAAAAAATGGTGCCTCCACAAAAAAGAGAGTCCTATAGATGTTCCTTGCGCATCTTAATTGTACTGGTGAAAACAAATATTGTACATGACAAAGGAACGACACAGACACCTTAATGTTTAAGCAACTGCTAATACAGAAAGCATAGTCAAGGATACTAAAGTTTTGGAAAATCCATTATTGGACGTAGCTGTAATGCATTTTACGAGGTCTTGATGTAGCGTTCTACACACCCAGCTGACCCTCCAACTTAGAAATTGGGCCTGTGTGAAGGGCTGTATTACACAAATAGACAATAGCTCACACAGGTACAGGCAGTAGAAGGACACAATTTCTGATTGCAGAGAAAATGAGCAGATCAGCAGCACTTTACAATGAAAAGTTTCACAACAGGGGCTGCCATTTTCAATTACTTCTCAAAGTACTGCTCTGATGGAGCTGGGACAAATCTTTTACTAGATTATGGCAAAAACAATCATTTTAATTAAGATGCATTATATTTTGGCCAACAGAATTTCTATTACAACAGCTCTTTCGTAATAAATAATAACAATAAATAAAATTAAATAATAATAAAGAAGAGCCCCAGTCATGTATCAGGATCCCATTGTGCTATTGCTGTACAAACACAGAACCAAAAAGATGATTCCTGTCCCAAAGAGCTTACCAACTAAGGGCTGGTCTACACTGAAAAGTTATATTGGCACAGTTACATCATTCAAGGATGTGAAAAATCCATACCCCTGAGTGCTGTAGTTAAGCCTAACTCCCTGT
Source organism: Dermatemys mawii (assembly GCA_007922305.1). Lineage (NCBI taxonomy): Eukaryota > Metazoa > Chordata > Testudines > Dermatemydidae > Dermatemys > Dermatemys mawii. The sequence continues at coordinate 8,307,669 of ML677341.1, read as the reverse complement.
GCAGACAGCGCTAGGTCAACTGAAGGATTCTTCCATTGACATAGCTACTGCCTGTCGAGAAGGTGGATTACCTCTAGCAACGGGAGGGGTTTTCCTGTCACCACAGTAAGTGTCTATGGTGCAGCTGCAATACTGCAGTATTTTAAATGTAGACGTAGCCTCAGCACACATAAGAGAAAACAGACAGATACAGTTGGGGACTACAAGGAAACAATGTGACAATATTGGTCAGTATCATAGGCGGTGGTCTTAGCATACCAGAAGCTAACTTGTCAAGTTTTTTGCAGGCATTATAGCAAAGGAGAGTGCTAAGAAGGGATGTGAAGGAGAACAACAAGGAAGCTTTGCACATGTTTCTAGGGAGCTCCTCCCAAGCCAGAGGAGCAGCATGGGAGACAGTACAAAGGTGCTTGTTTGAAAATTTAAGAAGTGAACAATAACGACTAATATCACTGGCTAATCAGAGGCAAGTGTCAACATCTCAATAGCAAATGAGAGACAATGGGGTAGGTATAAGTGATAAAGGACCTTTAAAGTCAAGATAAGTAGCTTATGTTTGTTGCGATAGAGAAGAGTGAACCTCTCTGCCCAGTGAAGGATGAAAAGAGGTCAAAAGGTAGGAAAATGATCTTTGCAGCAGCACTTTGAATGGATATGAGTGGGACAAGATTATATTTCTCAAGCCAAAGAAAAGAATGTTAAAGAAATCAAGACACAAGACCACGAGAGTCTGAATGACCACTTTAGCTGTATGGATGGCATATGGAAGTACTATATTCTAAATTTACTCTTTTTCCATTGGCTCTGTGAGAGTTTTCATTATTTACAGTATGTTTTCAAAAGGAAAGGGAGTGATGTTTGCTGGCTTTTGAATATTTTATTATTCATCTTTAGTTATTTACAGATATATTTCTTTTTCAAATGCATTTTTGGTTTTGGTTTGTTTCCTGCTACATTTTCACAAAGGACTGCAGGAGTCACACTTTAAATGTGTCATCAGCATCATCACAACAGTTTCTCATATTCCGGGTTTGGGGATTTTGCTGTCTTGGGCTTTTTAACTACTTTTTCTTGCTTTTTAATGCAAAATACGACATTTAAAATTAGTATATATTAGAGCTCAAAATATTTTCTCTGCTGTTTTGCATCATTTCTAATGTTTATAGTATGAATTCTCATATAAAGCACCTCGCACTCTTCCCTACTCACAGAGCAGCTCTCCCGACACAAATATGTACCTCACACATAAGCTCATGTCTGGTACAATATGCCCCTCCCCCGCTTTCCCACTCCCACATGCCAAGAAGATCTGTCCATCCCACATACACTTATCCCTTACCTGCACCCATCCCCATCCTGACCTCTTCATATCCAAGAGAGCAAACTAAGAAAAGGACTGTTTGACTTGAGCCACCTACAGGGCTCTTCATACTCCCTTTCTTGGAGAAATAAGGGATCTTTAAGGAGCTACTGGCATCTCCTGTTCCCAAAGGGAGTTGAGGACCAAAGAAACACAAAGATAGACAGGTGGCCAATGTGCTACAAGGGACAAGGTCTGGCCCCCAATAGAACATCTCTCTCCAGATGGCAGCCTCTGGCTCTCATTTGGGCCAAGCAGAACTGCATCTTGCTGGATCCTCTGTATCTCTGCAGCAATAAGTAGCTTCCTGTTCTCTCCCCAGATGCACATACCCGATGATGGTACTCGAGCTTGGGCTCAAGGCAACTATTTTGTCCTCACAAGAGGTGCATAATCAGCCCCACAAAGTACACAGATGTGCCCACTCTGCTTGGAAAAAGCAAAAAGCGAGGAAGAAGCAATACCTAAAGATTCTGGAGTAACACATTATCCTGCAAACACGGACATCAGTCAGTGCGGTTAATGACTTCACGGGCCCAATAAAGCCTCTTTTGCAATATTTGACTCATTTATTTATTGCCACATGTGTTCTAAAAGGAAAGGTTTGCATGACCTGCTGAGGAGTTTTATTATGAATTATTGTATTATCCTAGTCAAGGACCAGGGCCCTAGTGTGCTAGGTGCTGTACAAAGACAGAACAGAAAGACAGCCCCTGTCCCATGAGTTTCATGCTCTGCAATGTAAGAAGATTCAAGTGAGACCCTAAATACTGAAGTACTGAACAGCATAAGAGAGAGTCTGTGGTAAGAGCAGACTTTTAAAGCTGGCAGGTAGTCCCATTCCAGAGATTTTTCATATATACACCTATCCTTTGCTCAGATCTCTAGCATGTCAGAATTTACTATGAGAGAGAGCACAAACAGAGGGTAGAGGCAGTTGTTTCAAAGGCCCTCTGTGTATATTAATAACATCTGAGGCAAGGTTGCCAAGTTCCCACCGCAACATATTCCCTCCTGGCTGGATGTGGCATTGGTGCACTTTTGCCTCAGTTTCCCCCACCGCCCATAGGACAGCTCTGGCTGTAAGAGTGACCTGGTCCTCCAGCCAGACTACTTGGCAAGTTCTGCCTCTCCCAGGGCCACAGCGTCCTTTACCCAAAGTCCAACAAAAATGTATCCAAAACCAACAAAAGGGAAAAAAAGAGTGGTCCCCATAAAAGCAACAGAGATGTATTTTCTTGACACTAAAATAAGTCAATATATTGGGACAGGCCACATTACACTGCTCAGTGTATCTGGGTTAAGGTCAATTAATTCCTTTTCAACAAGACCAGCACATGTGGAAGACTTATCGATGGTAAGGTAAAAGTTGAGTTAATTGCTCAAAGGGGGCTAGGAAACGATAGCAAAAATATGTGTAATGTGTCAGTGCATGGATCTGTACTTGGTAGCAAGGCACAGGGAGTATTTGCATTAGACTTTGCATTCCTTACTCAAGCAGAACTCCCAGGAAGTTCAGAAGGAGTTTAGCCTGAAGACCAAAATTATATGGCCCACAGTAAAATAGAGACAACACTGCTGCAAAAGTCCAGTCAAATCTCCCTATTAACTCTTCTTTTAACTCATTTCCTTCTTCCCGTATTTTTTGTCTTCTGCAAATTAAACCTTAAAACTAATCACTTTTTGTTCTCTCTTCCCTCCTTGCTCCCTATTTAATTCCACAGAAAAGCTGGTAACTCAGATCCTGCTGGGAGTAAAACAACCAAAGCTAAGCTTCTGCTCACTTGGCATGTTTAGCACTGACCTACTTCAGTGCTCAAAGTAAAAAGATGAATCACACATCTCTGTTTTAGACTATGAGAATTGTGTTTGCTTCTTTCCATGCTGAGAGCATCTACCTGTGCCCATTTTATAATTAGGCATTCTGGATTTTGAGATTAAGCTGAAAAAGGTCTATGAAACAGCCCCAACAGGAAGTTTTTAAGAATCAGCTGCAAAAACTAACCCAGAAAATGGCCGGATTCCTTTCACGCTCTGTTCATATTAGTGGACATAAATGACAGCCCATATCACTTCCTGTTCATGGACTCTACAGTTCATGCTTTGAACAGCAGTGTGATATAGTGAACGTGTGTGTCCCTGGTTACATGAAGAGTGAATACATAGCACGCAAACAACAAAACTGTTTCATAAAGCAAAACATCACGCATTTTTCAAAATGTGTATATTTCTTGGCAAAGGAAACGACCAAGTTGTGGTCACACTTATGTAAGTCTAATGCAAATGAACCTATAAAAAAAAGTTGTCATAGAAGTGGCAAGGCAATCGAGCAGCTTAAAATAAATGTTGAAACAGAGGAAAAATGGAAACCAAAAACTAGAACCTTCATCGATAATGATGTGAAGTAAGAGCAGAGCCCAAAGCAGCAGTAGCATAGAATATAGGTCATGGTTGCCATGCTCCAAAAAGCATACTTGATTAACTGCAACATCTACTTATGGTAAGCTTGAGAGCAGGTTCTGTCAATAAATTGGTGTGGTCACATTTCACTGTTGTTAACAATGGTCAGGAGGACACCTGACAGACCTTAACAACTGAATGAGCCAGGAAAAGCATTAGGAGAATCCCTTGATTGTGCAGATTTTCAAAGACCACTGTCCTCAGCCCCAAGTTAAAAACTTTCAATTGCCTGAGACTACTTCAGGCACATGAACCACACTTATCTGACACCAGGCTGTGCGTTTTCCATGTCTTTCAACCAAGTATCAGGGAAGTCTGCAGCTGATCAGGCAATGAGTGGTAGGTTAAGTCAGTCACTGACTAGTTTTGTGTCTGAAAATCAGAGTTAGCAGGAAAATAGTGTACAAAATTACCGGGGAAGAGCCAGGATTTAGCAGACAAGAAGGCACCATAATGACCTTGGACGGGAACGCTGTTAGGATCTTCGTTACTTATTAGAGTTGGGAGAGAAAGGATTGCTCTATTCACCCAGGGCTCCTATTCAGTCTGGAGTTGCTCAAAGGACACACAGCGCCATTGCAAAACAGTACAGTTCTTGATAGAGGGAGCATCGGCTGTTTCAACAGGAACTGTCCCTCACCTCCACACCTCTTTGGAAGCAATGAGCTAACACAGGCCAGCTAAAAAGATAGGTAGCTACAATTATCATATAGTCGAGATGTTCGTTCCTCATGCATTACTTAGAATATTGTTGTAAAGTTACTTCTCACAGTCTTTTAATATCAACGAATTGAAAAGCTGCAGCCTTAGCGCTGGGATTGTGAGTCACCAGTGAGAGTGAAAAGATTTGATACCTTTCTGTCAGGATTAAACTTTATTTTTGGTAACATGGTGAACTATAATCATGTTTCCTAATCTGTGGGAAGAAATCCATAGGACTAGATTATTTGCATCGGTTTGCACATGAGTCAACCAATACCTGTTTTTGTGAAGGTGACCAGAGTCTTATCTGGAAGCCCACACCAATCAACCTCTAGCTCTCAGCGCCATGTGGAGTGACGACCCTTCAATAAAACCATTATAATTTTGTTCTATAATGACCAGTGTTAGGCATCCTTAGTACATGGGTTAGTCCTATAATAGCAAACAATCATACTCTGCACCTCTCTAGCACCTAGTGTCTCCACGTGCTACACAAACATGAACAAGGGTCAAACTGTGCCTCCATTTCTGCAGTGGAGCAAGGAAGGTAGGGGTTGTAAGTGCCCTCTTCCTCCCTAGTGACAGACATCTGCATGCTGGCTATCAGTGCAGGAAGGGAACCAGACTTGGCACAGCTGGGCAAGGCAGGAAAGGGACGACTTCGTTCCCCTTTTCAGCATTCCAGGCAACGTAATGGTGATGATGTACTTACATATAGCCCCGGCATAATTTACTCCCCCTTGTGAGCTGCAGGGGAAATGAGTTACAATCTCCTTCTCAGGCTGCAACAATGGACTGTCCCTTACATGAGGCAGAAGTTTATTATGTCATGATGACTTGCCCCTCAGTTCGGGGTTTGATGCGAACATTTGGAAGTTCATGGAAAAATTTCCATTGATTTCCATAGAATTTTTAATCAGGTCCCAAGTCTCTCAACAGTAGTATGAGATGAAGTATTATTATCCCCATTTTACAAATGAGGACACTAGGGCAAAGACAAGTTAATTAAGCCTGTGGCTCAGAAGGGAAGAGAACCAAGGTATTTTGCCTTTCAGTCCTTTGGTTTGAAGGCAAGAGACCATCCTTGATCCCTGTTAAATGTAAGCAATCATTTGAATCCAAAGGAAAAATAAGCCAACAAGCACTGTTGGTACAGTATGCAATTCCTTTGTGAATTGGCTCATCTAGGCATTCATTTAAATACAGTAATTAAGATTTAACACAAAACAGAAGCTGCTTTCAGATGTCATCTCGAAGGCCAGATCTCTCTTCTTTATTAATGTTAAAATTATAACTATCGTCAGCTGATTTTCAAGAATCAAGCAGTAAGCAAGGAGAATACATCACTGAAGTGTGTCATATTTATGTAATATAGGCTCACAGATAAGGAGAAATTGATTACAAATTTGTAACTCACTGGATGGATAAAACTGCACGAGAAAACCTCAGGAAGATTTATCTGGACCATAAGAATGAATTTATAGCTTCAGAATAATTCAGCGTCTGCCATTCTCCTTTTATATTTACCACCACATGGAAATAAACACAACACAGTTTAAAGCTTTCCAAAAACATTTCTGAAAACCTTTACAAAGAAAGCCAGCAGCTTACTGAAAATGAAAAATTAAATCCTGGAGGGAAACAAGTGGTTCCATCACTTCACGTATGAATGCAGAAGCACAGGAATGTGGGGTGAAGCAATTATACAATGACGATTCTAAAGGGGAATAATTATTTCACAATTACCTGAGAGCATCACATTTATTGCTCTAATTAGTTTTTATTTTCTAAATAGGCCTTCTAGTTCCTGCATTTTTCTTATATCTATCAAGGGATTTTTTTTTCCAGTTTACCCTCCCTCCCGCATGAAATAGCTTTGCCATATTATATTTTTATAATGGTATACTTACAAAGTATAAGTATCAGTGTTTTTACGGATAATTTATGGCAATTTGCTACAGAACTCAATCAGCTGTACATGGCCTTATTCTAGACCCCTCCACCAACATCAGTATCATATACTTTAATGACTTTATTCACAGCCAAAGTGAAATTTTATATTATATATAATATATAAAATGTGTGTGTAACACTGAAGCTTTCTATATTCTGTGACCTTTGCTTGTTACCTAACCCCTACCATCAGTATATTTAATCAAAGAAAATCCTGCCACAAGATGCAACATACGTTGTGATTATACAGACTGAAAAATAATAATGCACTATAGGAAATGTGGGATTGCTGAAACAAAAAGACTAGTCCCTCCACATTGGACATAAAGAGTTTGGATGATACACACGCACTGTAGTACATCAGTGACCTCTCTCATTCTCCAGAGGGTCATTTCTTGTTGAAATGCATTCCTTGCATTCCATGAATTTTTAAAAAGCTGAGATATTTTTGCATAATTTTCTCCTCTATCATTCGTGTGCAATATTTTTAAACAACATTTGGGATTAATTATGAAACTTGATCTCCTTAGCCAAGATGACTATAAAATATCAAAGAATAAACTGAAATATTTAGAATTATGAAACTTTTTAAAAAAAACAATCAGTAATTGGTGTTTAATTTGGATAACAAGAAGTAGAAACAAAAAAACGTTGTGATTATTAATATGATGTGAGGGACCTTATTGGAAAAATATATTTTAATAAGACTTATCAGATACGGAACATTGTTAGTACAGGAAGTCTGCTACAAAAATTGTAGGAGAAAAAAAAATGTTCAGTGACCAAATAAAATCTTAATTATTGGGTTTTTATCTGAAGATCCTTTTCCCTTTCTGAAGCTTTTATCTTCTCTTGCAAGGATATTTTTTCCTTTTCTTTACTTTCCATCAATGAACACCAATGTAATCTGAGCTGAGCAAACTACAATTAAGTAGCAAGTAATAACAATTAAAATAATACCACTAACCCAATCAAAAAGGGAACTGTTCTCCAAGATATCAACACAGGATAAGGTTACGGTCTGAGAGAATAGCTGATACCAACATAAACATTTTCAATTGGCAATTCATGTTTTGATGTCTTACCATAAAACAAGCTAGCAAACAGATTAATACTGTTGGCTATATATGTCATTTCTTAATGGGGGATCATTTTATTAAATTCGCTTTAGTATGGCATGCTACAGTATGGAGTTCTCACTGAATGTTGTTTATAGAGTGAGAGTGTGTGTGTGCGTGCGCGTGCACACAAATATTCCACATGAATAATGAAATCTCTTACTTATGAAATTCTATCTAGCTAATGCCTTGGAAGGCAAAAATATAGCCTATGGAAAAATATAACCTCACTGGTTGCTTAATTAATGTATTGTACATATATATGAATTTGGTTCATCCATGAGATGAGAGAGACACAAATTCAAAGACTGTTTTTTATGGATAATTTATGGCAATTTGCTACGGAACTCAATCGGTTGCATGTGGCCTTATTCTAGAGCCCTCCAACATCATCAGCATCATGTACTTTAATGACTTTATTCACAGCCATCAAAGCGAAAGTGAACCCAAGTTTGTCTCTCTAGTCAGTAATAATAAAGAATACTAAATGTTCAGCTATCCCATCTAATCCAAATTTCACTATAAAAGTAAAAATCTTTGGTGGTGGTGGTGTAGTCAATGAAGCCTGATCCCTCTTAGAAATTCTCAGTAATTTGATCTTCACAGCAAGCCATTTTAGAATCCCAAATTGCATACAGAGGAATCTTTTCGAAGGCACTCACTAAGCAAGTTCAGTTAACTGATTTACTAGATTATGGTTCATTAACAAATTTATTTTTCAAAATATTCATGTATATTTAGGTCTTCTTTTTGAAAAAAAGAGTTGCCCATTACATATAAATAAGCACACATATGGACCATGCATCGGTTGTCATACAAGAGATCAGAAGTTGTTTGGCTGTTGTGACATAAATCAATAACTAGTTCAAGTTCTTTCTTCAATCTGTTCAGTATAGAAGTAGTGTCCAACTTCCCATGCACTGCCCAAAACCAAGATATTTTTGAATTTGAAATAACATTGATGATGTCTTTAAAACCCCTTTTCCCCCATGAGTGAAATTTTCAAACTCCTTAATGACATCAATTCAGATTTAGCTTACTTTGCAGGTGTTGATTCTCTTAGTTGATTATTTAAAATGCATCAAAGCAAGGAGGACCTTCTAGTTTAGAGGTAAGCCCAGACACCAAATGTCATATTTTCCTTAAATATCCCAAGTCAGGAAAAAAAAAATAAAGTACCAAGAAAAAAGGCAGTATTTAGAAGTGGTAAGTTTTCTTACCTTGCTGCTTATTAAATACAGTAAATAACCCATAATTATCAAGTAGGTCAGCTAACTATCAAATAAAACTACTAAAATGCACTGAAACTATTAAAATAATATGGTTCTCTCTGTTACTTGTTCAACTGCAGGATGATATTGAGCGGTAGAGGGAAAAATAATTTCTTTTATATATACACCTCTTAAATACATAGATGTTCTGGAAGTGTAGTTGGTACTGTATTGTACCAGTTTACTTAAAAAAACCCCAAAATTATTAATTCTTTAAAAGGGGTCAAGTGAATAAAAATGCCAATTTATCTGCTCATTGGTAGCTATTATTCTTTCAAATAGGAAATTCCTTCTTGCTAAGACTGAATTAAGATATGTTCTATGGAAAGATCATCTGGCCAGGTTAAAAGTTTTGTTTAAAATGATATCTTTGTGTATGCTCTCCAGTACATTGTGCCAAAAGTTGAAACTGTTTTATACTCTGACGGTGTCACTCTGGATGTCTGGAACAGGCCATTTTAAGGGTAATATGCTTACATGACAAACGGCCCATCATGTGCAATAAATCTCTAAAACTATGTATGTGTTGCAAAGCCTCCACATTTCATTTATTTTAAAATTCTTTTAGGAATTTTTCTCCCTTAGCAGATACCAGCTTAGTCTGAATATTAATTTATATACATGGCAAATGATCCCTTGAAATCAAAACTTCATAGCTATTAGATCAGCAGCAAAGCAAAGGTTTCTTATTATGATGGAGCAACAGTTTGAGAATGTCATAATTTGGTCAATAAAATCTAGTATATAAGTAAGTTCTCCTCTCACAGGTAATATAAACAATACTTGCAGTTTAGAGCACTAAAGTTTCCAAATTAAAGAACAGATCAAATAGCATAAAAAAAAACTCCTAAAATTTTCCATTATTTGGACATGAGTTTTTGGAGAAATACTTAGAAGAGGTTGAAGTATGTCTAAAATAAGTTGTATTGTTTTCAACATACAATAGGACTTGCATCTGCAGAATGATTATTCTGTACAAGATGGTCTAGAATGCAGAATAGGAGTTTCTTAGAGAAATGTATAAATGTAGCTGCAGAAGGAACAGTTTGACATGGTACTCACCGTGCAAGGGGCAAGTAAAAGATAGATTTACATAAGTCTAAGTGACAACTGGGGCATCATCAAATTCAGTTAACAGACCGATGGTGTTCAAAGATGTTTCTTAGCAATATCTTTTCTGATTGACTGTAAGAAGACAGGTAGGACTATAATCAAGCTGAGATGATGAAAACAAGGTAATTCTTGGCTTTGACAGGTCAAAAGACTGTTAGAATAGCTATCTGAATGTTTAGGCTGCAACTTTGCACATTAACATATGCTTACAAGGAAATTCATGTAAAAGGAGAGAAATGTAGACCCTTTCAAATTAAACAGTAAGGGAATGGTGTTAATAAAGACAAGTTCTTAAAGAAAAATTTCAAGCAAGATATTCATTATTTTAATTTAAGATTATCTGAACTGAGGCAGTGGACTTGGTCATTTACGCAAACACGTAGCCATTCTTCACAGTGAATGAAATGACTGAAATGGTATCGGTCATCTACATGAAATATGTTTATTCTCTCCCCTTTTATTAAATCTCAGAGGTTTGAACAATTGGCTATTATTGCATACTTCTACTCAAAGAGCTTCTTATGCTAGGGAAAAAACATAACACAACACCTTACCAGAAAGTTTGTTGCCAGCAAAGTAAGTAATAAAACTCAGAATGGTCTTACAACAAGGTGCAATATACAAGATGATCTGGGAAAAGCAGGTTGTAGATTGCAGTCATTACTTCACATTCATAGCTTTTTTTACGCTTTAAACTTAAGCACTACTTTCATCGGAATAGATATTGTACATAGCCAGTGGCAAAGCCTCTTACTTGATTCTAAAAGAACTCAACATATTTATCATTCTGACTATAAGAAAAGCATCAAAATAAAAGGCATTTTAGGAATGTTTAGTATAATAACACGGTATTCAATTTTAATACATTTCAGCAATTGGTTACTTCTTTCCTTCTCTTTTTATTTTACATGCCCGGAGTACATGAAAATACTCATCACTTGATAATGCCTAACCGGATGATAATAGAAACTTTTAGATCAAGATTAATAGGACAGACATAAATTAGATGGATACTTTTCTCTCTGAAATTCCAGCACTTGACATATTCCAATAAATCTTATCAGTGGTTCCACTACATACGAAACAACCATCCTCACGTTAATTAACACTGTATTTACCATAAAACCATTGGGACTAAGTCAAAACTGCCTCTAAATTTCTGCTACACTTAGCTATTTTAACATGATCCTTTGTATTTCATTTGAATCGGAAAGGGAATTGCCATAGTAAATCTGAAGCTGGATTAGTGGTTAATTTTTATAAGTGAATCATTATTTATACTACTGAAGGGAATAAGCAACCTGGCATACCAACACCAAATTTAAATGATACGTGCAGAAGACAAATATCTGTATTGGAATTCCCACTGGGCATAAGAGTGCACTTATTTATGCAAGGTTTGTGTGCATTTTTCCATATTGCATCAGCAGAATATCAAAATCATACTTCTCTCTCTCTTCCTCCTCCCTGAGCCATCGTTATCATCTGCCTCCTCAGAATACTAAATATCAAACATGCATCTGCTGCCTTTTGGGGGGGGGCCAGCAAACTACAAATCACAAAGCAATTGTAAGTGACCGGAAGGGGAAAAAAATCCTTACTCTCCCTTAAATACTCTTCACAGAGACTCCCAGCAGCAAGTCAGAGGCAAACCTAGTGCTTTGTTTATATGCCCAACCCTCTAAGAAATATGAATGTCAAAAAGCTCCGTTGCTCGAAGCAGAGGAGCTCAATTTTATATCTGTACACTGTCAGGCAACTGAATCTCTACTTACATTCTGTCAGAAACTAGCAAACGGCTATCAACCATCATCTCCGGAAGAAAATCCAGCTTGAATGAAGAAGTCATGTTCTTTTCTGTGCACACCGTTCTGGTCTGGCAAATAAGAATGTTTCTATGCTTGTCTGATTCAACAACTGTGCTGGCCAAGAGACAGGCAGGGACAGGTGCGAGAGGCCTCCCCAAGGCAGCAGCCGGAGTCAGCAGTTGTCACATTCTCTCCCCCTCTTGTTTTCCTCCAATCCCCTCTGAAATCTACTGCTGAGGCAACTGTCTATAGAACACCAGGTGCTGAAATGGGAGGCGGAGCTTCTCTCCCACTGCAGCTAGAGTTTAACCCATGCACCTCCGTAGGTGTTAACCTGCATTTTCCAACCCCTTGTGAAGAACGTAGGCAAGATAAAAACCTTATAAAACGACGAAACTGAGAAAAATCTGTATGCAGATTAATTGCACTGACTTCCTTTAACCTTTTACATTTTCAAACAGTGAGAGCAATTAATGACAAATATAGTTCAGGAGCTTGATGACTTCTTGTTAAAATCAGGTCCACTTCCATTTAGTACAGCATATAGTTTCATCTAAGTAAACTGTAAAAAGTAAAATGCATTAACTCTGTAAAAGGCATTAAAATAGTCAAACCAATACTCATTACACTGGCAAATAAATTAACTATTAGCAATCATATACACTTTAATGTTTTGGACATATATACATACACACACACAATCATATTACATCTGGATAATGTATGGTTCCATGTAAATACGAATCTCGATATTGTTAATGAGCCTCTTGTTAAAAATAATTCCACTTCTGAAATTTATAAAACATGCTAGTTAAAACACACACAGCTCACACAGTAAGAACATTAAATTGCCATTTACTGGCAGAAAGACAATTACTGTATGAACTTGAAAACGTTAGGAGCATTGAAACAACAGAAAGACAATTAATTCCTCAGTAATGGCTTTATATATTCAAAATTTCCACGTCCAAGCCTTGGCTTCCATTAAGCTTAAAACAACCATTTCAGGTTTGTGGTAGCAGCCCATAGGAATATGAAGGGTAAAAATATCTTCTCTGCTAACCATGATCAAAAGTAGTCATTCTAATAACAATGGCAATTCTTTTACATATAAATCTGCCAGAATCTTTGCCCTCACTGATATACTTGTGAGTTCAGCACAGCTGATGTAAAAAATAATCAAGACACACACAGAAATTTATACATACACACCCCATTACTAAAACCAAACAAAATGAAAAGCTGTCTTTTCCTTTATGCCCTTATACTTGTTTGCTCCAATGCTATGCAGCTCTTGGCAAAATAATTGATGTTTACAAAGATTACTGGGTGATCTGAGGACTCTAGCTAGACAATTTATTATTTCTACTGTATTTTCTTCTCCTTCTGAGTCTCTTCTTTGCATTTTGCACTTTTGGATATAACTGATGGAAAAAAACCCGAAACAAAATGAAGAAACAAAAGATCACTTTTAGCATTTCAAATTTTATACGGAAATGTACTAAACAATGCTGCCCATGCTATAACCCAGACCAACTGTCATTTACTGTTAATTTCCAACAACTTTGACTAATTTTAAAAAGTTTATTTCACTTTTTAAGACATTTTATCATTCCAAATGGAAGAAAGAAAGAAAAGCCCTCAGGCTGCTAGAATTTTTGCCTATTTTACAGGTCTAAAGAAAAAAGGGCTCACCTAAACTGTTGCTTTGATCTGCCCAGGAGAGCCGTAAACCAGAAGAATAATTTCACCATATTATTAAGCAGTTCTATATAGGTCCTTATGCCACCCACTTCAGCATCCTATCTGGGAGCAAACCCACAGAGTAGCAGAAGAATCAGTGTGAAACAGAAATGAAGGAAAGTCAGTACAACTTTCTCCGGCTGACTGCAGCCACCTATCTTTTGATCTGAGGCCTTCCTGGTGGTTAATCCAGCCTAGAGTAGAGCTGGATTAACTTTCAATTTCAAAATCTTGCAACTGGAGAAGGGGCAGGTTTTAGCCCTGACAAAGCAGGCAGAAAGCTCGATAAGGATGAAGATATTCTTTAAAATAAGAAGTCTCCACTGCCATTTGACCCTTTGGGGCCTCACCCACTTGCTTCCCATCACACAAAGTTTTGTGGTGCCTTCTAATTTCAGAGAAATACAGAGATTCCTGGCCCTCAAGCTTTACACGGGTCACTTAGGAAGAAGACAGTCTTCATGAATAAAGAATTTCATCTTAAGTAAATCAGTTCTTTGCATCAAAGGGTGGGGGGAGGGAAATCACAAATAATTTTGCTCAAAATCTGCATATGAAATAAGGAGATCTGTATACATTTGTCCCTTTCTTAAGGTATGAATGCTTAAAAATTCTTCATTAAAACATATGTTCTTTTGAAATATTTATTTTCCTTTTAATTACATGTGAATTAGCTGGAAGAAGCTGTAGGGAAGCCCTCTTACTGACTTAAGCCTTCTCAGCAGTTTGTTAAATTCTAGCCTCAAATCCCTTGAGGGAATAGTGGATTCAAAGCAAGCTTTTAATCATACTATAAGGAGGGTAAAGTAGTATGTAAGTAGGTCATAGCAAAAGCATTACAAGTGCATAGGTTATTGCTTTATTTAACAACTACAGTGTAACACACTTTTCAAAGCACATTTGCTTTTGCTATTTAAAAGTTAGAGGCAGGACCAGGATCAAATACAAAAGGAAACCCACTCTGTGAAAGATACGGAGATTTTAATCAAGAAAAGCTTATTGAGGGAGGGAGAGCGAGAGCTGTATTTGAAGAGTTTAATTTCCAAATATAAATAATGTAGTGGCTACATAGGCACTTAATATAGTGCCCAGAAGGTAAGTGAAAAAATAAATTCCTAGTGTTTCACACAGAAATATTACAACCATGGTTCTCTGTTACTTTTAATACGGACTCCATTTCGTGATCAAAGCACACGCTCGCGCAATAGTGACTTTAAAAAATATTAAGAAATGCTGTTGAGTAAAGAAAGAATGCTTTGGTAGAATTCATTGCTAACAAATACTGAAAAATACTGGAGAAAAATGGAATGGTCCCTTTAATTTTCACAGCATAATTCAAATAATAGCTATAATATGGTCTTTTGGAGCACCAGTTATTAGCTGATTTAATCAATGTTGTTTTCAGTTAGTATAGTTTATGTTAGGTCTAGGAAGGCTCCCAGGATAGTGAGTCAGAAATTCTTGAGTTCTAATCCCATCTATGCCAGTCTGGTAGGCCTCCATCCAATCCCATTGACTTCAGAGAACAGCATCCGGTTCTGGCTGCCTCAGTAAAATCATTTAATCTTTCTGCTTCTGTTTCTCCATCTGTAAAATGGGGAGGATAATACTAATTTACCCCACAATGTTGTGGATTAGTCACTGTTTGTACAGATCTTTGAACTATGCTCTACGTCCATGCCCGGTATTCTAGAGCCGCTCAGCCTTATAAAAATCTGTCTTTATTGGAGAGGCCCTCACAAGAAAACAAAATTGGAAGAAAAGATGATAGCTAAGTGTTGTATGACTTTTAAGGGTATGAGTTCATTCTGACATCATTGCCTTTGATTCTAATTCAGTCTGTGAAAAATCAAGCAGAGCCCCCTTGTAAATCCTTCATGCTCCCTCCCACCCCCGCAATCCTAGCTTAATTGTCATTCTTTTAGTCAACTTCCCATCCATTTTTGAACTTAGGAAATGCTACTATTGGAAACACTTCAAGGGAAAGGTTCTGAATGACTTCATTACATAACGAGCCTGAAATGCAGTCTAGAGAGTTCAAATATACTACTATATTCCCTCTCAAGGCCAATGAGCACTGCCCTAGCTTCAGCTGATCTTGGGCATCAGAGCAAACGTCTGACAGAAATCTAATCTCCCTTACAGCAAGTAAATCTGGAGCAAACCCCCTTTACTTTAGTGGAGTGATTCCAGATTTACACCCATGTATGTGAGATAACAATCTGCCCAAGCAGCTCTATACCATGCACATAAAATCCGCACTATCTTTCACAATGAAACACCCATGTCTCACAGACCACGGGCTAGAAAGTAGTAGTGTACATACTAGCAAGTAACAAATTCTTTCGTTTCATGGCTCCCAGTCAGTAAGGGTTTAATTTTATAGCAGACCTCTGGAGGGGCAGGAAGAGAGGGAAACAAGCATTAAGATACGTGATCTTTTTCTGTAAAAATTTCTGTAAAATTAGTATAGCTTCTACTCTATTCCCCCTAAATGTCACTGAGAATCAACAAAACTATTATAAATGCAGCTTCACAAAAACTATAAACTTATTTCTCTGTGTGGCATAATCAAAGGGACTGCAAACACTTACTCCCGAGAGTAATTCATTAATTTTCAACTGATTCTGAAAGAGATTCAGGACTACTCTTCAGAGTGAGGTTGTACAACCTCAGCCCTAAACTTCATTTATGTTTATTTTACTATGCGTCCAAGGCTTGCTCTTCATTTTAAACCAGCATCAAACACATCTTTACTGCATCACATTCTTAAATTAAAATTGTATAAATGTCTCTTTTTTGTTTTTTAAAAAGTGTTGAGAAAATTTGATCTAAAAAAAATACCCATTTTTTGTTAGGTCTAGTCAATGCAATTTAAATACCAACAAACAGATACTTGAGAGATTTTGTCTGATTCTATGGTCTGTTCTCCCTAATTAGTTATTCACAGAAATGGATGTCATTTAAAATTTGTACAGCACCATGAATTAAGCATTTCTACAGCCTTTGCTTGAAAAACAATGATATTATGTAAACTTGGTTGCTATAGTAAAACTTCCCACGCACTCTTGTTTTCCTGTTTTATACTGATGCAAAGATGATTTCATCAGACTGTGGGTATAAGGCCTTTGTTCCATTTGTTGAGTAATAACTTTATCTTTTCTAAAGCAATTAGGCAAGATTTTATGACAAAAGGCAAACATTATTAACATCCCATTTTGCATTTTTAGGAGGGTTTTAAAAGAGATATTTGGCTCTAAAATGGTTCCTACTCAGGCTTATATTCTGCAAATACTGTCAAGTCACCTGTACGAAGTACAGTCTCAATCCCGCAAATATTTACCACTGAGTGTAGAGCTTAGTACCACTACAGTAGTTCCAGTGGCTTCATTGGGGCCATGCCATGTAGGACTGGGCTTTAAAATCCCATTGTTAATGTACCGTGCTAGTGAAAAGCATTACTGCTGAAGTGTAGGTGTTACTTGTGTGTACTGCTGCATACCTCTGTATGTACACACACACACACACACACGTGTGTGTGTGTACGCGCGAAAGAGAATTTTTAACATTCATTCTCTTTCATTCCCAGCCCCTCCATAACCCAGTTATTCATCAAGTCCTTTTATAACTGGCATATTCCCCACAGCACAAGTAGCACTGAATGATCCTAGCAACAGAGTGAATGGAACAGCCGTTGCTTATCCGGGAGAGAAATCTAGGATTCTGCTTGCACTGGGCAGTTCCGATTTCCTACTAAGTAACAGCTGCTCTATTCACTGAGCTAAAAAGCCTCTTTTCCAGACAGTGATGGAGAAGAAAGTAGGATGGCACTTCATTATTGCTGGATTTGGGTATTAGTCCATTCTCAAGTGAAATGGATTATTATTATGGTGGCTGGGGTGGGAGGCAGTGCTTAATTTGTGCCAGGGTTTGCCATGGCTGAGCCCAGCAACTCTGGGCATGGCAGTTCATAGCCCCAGCACCTCTGCTGCATCAGTCAGAATGTAAAAGAACTCACTGCTTGAACCCAGCACCTAATTGCTTGAGCCCCAGCACTTCGTTCATTACAAATTAAGCACTGTTGGGAGGAGTTGCATATCCGACTTTGTAAACTGGCCCATCCCTCCTCAACACGTGCAGAAGTCCTGGCCTCCCTTCAGAGGAGAGAAGCAGAGCTCCGGGATCACCTAGGATATGTTGGCTGCTTGGGATCTGTGGGCTGTTTTGTGCAGTTGAGAGATTGACTGTTTGGGGGTGGATGTGGGGGAGGCGAGAGTGAATGAGTAGCTAGTGAGCAGGGACTGAATTAAACCAGTAGGCGTGTAAGGTGAGGGGTTGAACTCAATGAAAGAACGGGCAAAGGTAGGAGGGAAAATATGGGATGAAATCAAAAAAGGGAAAGATGGGGGGAGGGAGGTAACATTAGAAAAGAACATGGACCCAACCAGACTTTTTTTTTTTGGAGGGGGGGTACAAGATGCAAATAGGATCAAGGATTTTAGTTCAAGTGTTTACCTCTATTGTTAAACAACCAACTTGTGTGTGTAGCCCACCTGACTGGCTAGACAGACATGACTAATATAACTTCCATCCTCCCTTCACCTCATTCTCTTTTCATCATTTGTTGCTGTTACTGGCTGTATTTTATCTTATTCTTAAATCGTGCGCTCTTTAGGACATGGCATTCCATGGGTGTTTTGGGTTTGTGAAATGTTTCACACACCTGGGTGCTTAGAAATAAGTTACACAACTACTGACATATATAAAAATCTATCTTCACTTAACACTGCTATTTCCAACAGACAAAGTCCATGAGAACAAGGCAACTGCAGTGAAAAGGAAGGGCAGTGCAAAAACTGCAGGACCTTCTAAGTGAAAGCTACACCCTTTTCCCTTGGTTATTTTTCTAACAGAGGTTCTCACTTTAATTTTTCCTGAACTCCCATTTCCAAATCAAAACCCGTTGGTAATGAGACTCCTGGTACCAGAGATGGTCAATATTTGGGATTCCCATATCATGGCAAATTTTGAGATTTTGAATTTTTTTCCCCCTGTTAAGGGATGAAACAAAAAGGTCAAAATACTAGAATTTTTCATGGAATATTTCATTTTGACTTTATAAAAATGTTTAGTTTTGCTGGTTGTCAAAAGCTTTGTTTTAATTTATCGTTATGTCATTTATACTATAATTCATAATATAAATTTGGAAACAGAGTGGAATGTAGATAGAAATGAAATAGGTTGATAATTTCCCATTAAACATTCTGGCAAAAGCCCACAAAATGTTTCTATTTCGACAAATCAGCATTTTCCATCAGGAAATTTTCGGACAGCTCTGACTGGTACCTTTTGGGGGTCTCGCTAAATAATCAAGTGTGCATCTATCAACTTTGCACAGTTAAGTCTCTCTGTATGATTCACTTGAACAGCACTGCAGGGGAAAACCTGACGCTGCTGCTGCAGTTCAGGGACTGCTCGTCTCTGTTAGTTTTAAAGGAGTTATATAACTCTCTCATTAAAATTAAATGTGGGCTGAAATGCTGCAGACAAGTTCCCAAGCTCTAGCGTGAGCTTTTCCTCACATTTGGGTTGAAAATAGGTCGGTCACGTTTAGTTAGGAAAAAGGCTAAAATAAAAACAAAGGTCTTTTATAGGTGAAACAAGGTCAGTAAGAATGAATATATAAAAATCTCAAATTTTCTCATCACTCACAGAATTTCTTTTCTACAGAGGGCCTGATTCTGCAGATGCAGACTGAGTGTGGCTGCCGGATCAGGCCATAAAATTCAGTAACATAACATTCACATCTCTTTATAATGTATGCAGCTATTGTCATGTGCAAGAGGCATCGTTGTCTTAATAGTCTCCGTCAGGCTGCTGCAGCTTTATCTTCTCTTCTCAATTAGTTAGGTGGGGTAAGAAGTTTCTTTATTTCTTCCTCCAGTTATCCTAATTTCTATTCACCAGTGGCAGGCTACTGTCTAGCAATATGCTGAAAGACTTCTCTTGAAGATGACCTGCTGATATGCTATAATGGGAATGTTCCAGAATGAGTGCAGTATTTACTCCTCACCCACCTGGTGATCAGACAAGACAGTTCAGGGGTGCAACCACCAACTAGTGGCTGAATGGCAGAAGTTGTCCCTAGAAAGCTTTTGAAATTTTGGAGGGCAGCCAGAGGGCTAGAGCTGAAATAATAAGAGCTATGCATGCACTCAGGTATCCTATCTCTAAGAAAGGCAATTGCTGAATGACTTTGAAGAAGATGAAAAAGTATAATAGCGACCACAGGCATATATATTTAAATGGAAAAGGTACCCATGCCGTTGGATCACAAATTTGAATGGGGACTAAAACTGAAAGTTATTGCCAAAGCTAGATAGTGATGTGTTTAGCGGACTCCCCAGTTATTTTGCATGTAGAAATAAAGAAACTAGAACTTGGTTACTCTGAAATGCAAGCAGCATAGTCACATGGCTACATCCTTGCAGAGCAGATAGTGATCCACAGTCTCTTAAAGTTCTTCAGCGCACTGGAAGGTTCGCAGACCAAGATGCTCTTCCACAAGCAGAAGACTTATGTACAAGTACAAGACTCAGAGGACAAACTGTAATTCAAATTAAAATTGTGGTTTTTAGGTTTCATATTATATGAACCAGGTGGAAACTGTATACATCATGGACAAGTGAAAAAACTGTGAGCTCCAGCTTTTCCAAATTGGATACCATGAGTTTACAGCACTAGTGGAAGATCAGATATCAGACCTTTAAATGGTCACCTGACTCTCACACCAAACAAACAAAGCCATTTACTAGATGTCACTCATATACTGAACCAGTTCCCGGACAGTCATTCAATAAAAAATAAAAAATAAATAAAGATGTGGTTGATCCTCCCAAATTCAAATCCAGATCCCAGCTTTTCCAACACTTGAGAGTGCTCAGACATGGGATTTCAATCATTCCTACTCTATCTAATAGAGATAGGTAACCTTGGCATAAAGTTTAGCTTGCAAAGGACAGCATTAAAATGAGCTTAACTGAGACATTTGCTTTAGCTGCAGAATAAAATAAGCAAAAAGCAAAACAAAAAGCTGGGGTTTATTTTGCCCCGACAATAGTGTTAGAGGAAAAATTTCAGTTTTGATTGCCTCTGTGGGAATGCCAGCAGTCCTGTCTCATAAAGTCTAGCGATTCATCGCTATCCCAGGCAGCCAATCATTCGACAGGTCAAGTAGAAATGGGCTGTAGTGCCAGCAGCTCACGCTGCCCTGATAACGCATGTCATTCCAGGCATGGCGACATGCTTTCTCAACAGCTGCCATTTTCAGTTACCTTTTGTACAGCTGACATACAAGTAAATGCATTGGAAGCAGTAAACCAGTCCTAGGAAAGCAAAAATAAATAGCACCTGTACTAGATAATCTCTAATGACATTAGAGAGCGAAGAACGATATGTTTTGAGAAAGAATGTCTGCCTTTCAAAACAACACTTTACTAGTGGGTTTTTTTGACAGCGTGTTCAAATAAACACAGGGATTCATTTGGACTGTAATCTTGACAGATATGACCGAGGGAGCGGGGGCGGGAGGGGGAGACACTAACTTCTCACCCTCCACTTGTGGAAAAAGCTTTTATATATCAAAGTTCTTCTTGAAGTCAATGATGTTCCCTTTAAGAAATAAAATTGTTTGTGAAGTGTGGGAACCCCAAAACACTCATGAAGAAAATTTTCTTTGTCCATTTCAACCTTTATTCCATATCACAGAACTTAAATTCACAAATTGGTAATTTAAAAACTGTCTTTTTAATTAAGAGAAGCTGTGTGTGACTGGTATCTTAGAGCAGTCAAAAAGCAATGATTTTTTTTAAGTTGCTCAATCATACAGTAAAAAGATCCAAACAATAAACTGGTAAAGTGATACTCAAGAAAGTTGCTGAAATAAGATTTCAGATGTATAGGGTTATATTAGAAAGAGAAAGGGGGGGGGGGTAATCTACAAATGAATGTTACACTGAGACATTCTGGTTACTCAAAAGGTGTTCAATTAGAAACTATTACAGAAAGCTCTTCAAGAGACAGTCAGTTGTCTCTTCTCATTTCCTCTACAGATATAAAAATGAAAAACATCTATGTTTTCTTATTTGAAGAACTGGCCCCTCAAATGCCAAATGAAAGCCAAACTGCTCTCGATATAAAGTCCTCTTAGGCATCTTGCTTTCAGATTTTATCAACTCAGGAGTCTTCAGGGCTCTAAGCAATGAACTTTCCATCAGGAGCATCTTCAGCTAATTAACCCTCCTGATTACAATAATTAGTATTGATTCACTCCTGAATGACTTCTTAAGTATTCAAGCACGATCTACACTTGCAGTAAAAGTTCTAGATATGATTATTAACTGAATGTTGTCCTTTATTTTTCAGCCAGAAAGGTACAGTTTGCAATCTTACATACTTAAATTTGATAAACACTTCAGTTTTATCTTAATTTAACAAAGATAATATTAACACATTGATGTTAGAGATGGTAGTTCATGAGTCTGAAGAAGATATAGACAGAGACTACAGACTAATAAGTAAATACATTACAGCTACTGTCTTCTTATGGCACTCTAATAAGCCATTTCTCAAGTTCACACACAAGCTAGTCTTGCTCTGCTAGGTTGGTCTAAGAAACGTAATTCCTTCTGGCATTACACTTGGTCATTGCAGAACAAACAACTACTTACTGCAGTGTCTGAATTAGCTATCTTGTCACTGTTCTGGGAAGAGATGTTGACAAGTTTACCAGCTTCTGGGTGCCACATTTCTCTTTGAATCTCACCCATTTGCAACCGGTTAAAGCTAAAGACACCTGAAGTATTATTGCCGGAGACCTCTAACCTGCAAATTCTTCTGAAACTAGGAATTTGTTCCACAATCTTAGCTGTTAAAATAATGAAATAAAAGACTAAAAGAGCAACGATCCAGTAAATAGGTAATATTTTAGGAGTTTTGTTTTAATGTGAATAAAGTATTATATGATGCCATTGGAGTACACTGGACAAGTTGAACGCTGATTATAGAGAATATTTTCCTCTGCATTTTATCAGTTACCCTAATCTCAAAATATGCATAGCAATGCACTAATGGCAGTATGGTATGAACTCATTGTGAGGTATGGGTTTATAAACAGGTTTGGTAATCGAGATCCCTCAACAAAGAAAGTTAGATATGTTGTACAGTACTGGTGACATGTTAGTGACTGATAAAGTTGGAGAACTGCCATTCTGTCATTAGCACCCAGCTTTGGTGATTATTAATGGGATATTTACATTAAATCTTGAGCAAGCTACCACATACTTTCTTGCCTCATAATCACAAGGGACCATGATAAGAGCAGCCGCTAGAATGCATTGCGTAAGTGAGGGTAACTCAACAAAAGATACTTCACCCCAGCTGCGTGGTCCTGGGCAGAAAAGAACTGGCTGTGTGGGGACTAAACACTTCTTGGTAAGGAAAAAGTTCTTCTAAGGTACAGAAAAAAGAAGAGTGACTATAGCAGGCTTTAGGCATGATCTCATTATGTTAAACACCATGCTTAACTTTTATGGCGGTTGAGTGCAATATATGTCCTGCAAGCAGAAGTTTGCTATGTTATAACCTCTATTTTAAATTAAACACATGCACTTTTTATGACTTGTCATTTTATCTTTTTATTTACCAAAAGAGTTATCTGTTCACCTCGTTTTATCTCTAAGCACCATAAGCACAAGGCACTCTGAATGGCTCCAGTAAAATTATTTTGCTTAAATGTATGCTGCTAAGAGCTCTCTCTCAGCAGTATATCCTTATTTGTTAAGAAATCATTTACTCTCCTCTAAACATCGGTATGATTTCATAAAACTAACACACGGGAATGCAGCAAACAAAAACAAGCCCTTTAAAGAAATGGCTTTAAACAAAAACCAAACAACACAGCTACATATCAATCTTTTCTATTAGTAAATCCACATTTTTATTACATTAACAAGGCCCGTGATCTAGTTAATTAATCTGTGAACTATTTAAAGACTTCAAGAGTTGTGGAAACTCCAGGCTATTGACAACACTATATCCCATTTAAAGTATATGCAGTTGTCCTGAGAAATGATTTAAAGATTTTGAAAAGCCTGGTAAATGAGTTTCTTTTCATAACACTGTATTTTGCAAGAGTATGTCCAAATCCATAAACAAAAATTTCTTCAACACTCTAATCCTAAACAAGGTCTTTCTAAATAGATGGATAATTCAAGAAATGTCCTATGTATTAATTTGGTCGATTTTAGGACAGGAACTATCCATGTAAATTATTCTGCTTGACCTTAAAAATCCTAATGTGTAATTCTACAGCTGGATTACAAAAAATGGAAAATGGTATATATGTCTGTCTCCTTTATGATTTTTGTAACTAGTTTTCATTACCAAAGAAAATTTAAAAATAGTGAGTATCAACATAAACAAAGTTAAAATGATCAGACATTACAATATTGTAAACACATGTTCAGTAACCTTGTATTTGCCAGATGGACATCAGTTTTGTAAGCATTCAGAATCAGTAAGTTTTCGCTCTACAGTTAAAGGAAAAGATAGCAATAAATCTCCAACTTAATGCAACAGACATAATTACAAGATGCAACCCCCCCCACTATTAACAGTGGATATCAAATTTTAAAAACCCACAAACAAGTCATGCTACAACACTTCATACTATACAGTCTATACAAATTAAAAATGAAAAAAAAAATGGGCTGAGAAAGAAAAAAAAGCCCCAGACATGGATTAAGCTAGTTTGACAGCTCCATTGTTCAGCTGTCCCATTGTCAGACCAAAAGATGCATTCAATGCTACAATGTCTGCTAGCAAATAAACAAAAGACTACATTTTTCAAAGCAGGGTGCCAATTCTAGCATAATTCTGTCTCTCTCCCTCTGAAAAAGGTAGCCGCCTCTTGCTCTCCACTACACTATGGTACGTTAAGAATACACACACATACGTATATGTATATACACACATTTTTTGAACAGCTTCCAGTGATCAGGACAAAGTAGAGCATTAATGACTATTTATGTAGACTAAGTAAAAATTAAAAGTGGTATTTAGGGCACTAGTTCTAATATGGAGTCTCTTTCCATGTTTATTCCATACCTAATGCAGAATAATGAATTAGGCTGAAATATTGTGAAGGAAATGATAAAAGAAGAGCCAGTTTTCAGCTGTTTTTATATTTGTTGCCTGCTTAATACATCGGTCATCAGACACGTTAAATGCAATTGTAACCCGTGGAAATGCTGCTTGCACACAGCAATGCCTCTCTTTTTTTTTTTTAATTTTTAAATAAGGAAACTACTTAATACAGAGCATGATTATAGTCGCAGAGGGCCCAGGCAACTAGAAAGCACACATTAAACAAAGGAGACAACATACCTTAAAAGCAGCTCCTCATTTCTCATAGTAACAGCGGATTTGGGGCAGCGCATGCTTTCTGCACCGATATTCTCAACAAAAGCCAGTTCAGAAGTGCGCTCAAACATCAATGCCACAGTTGCTACTCACTAATGGCTACTCTTTCTCTCTCTAGTCAGACGCTGAGTGGTGGAGCAAAGGGGCCCCTGTAGATTCACTAAGCAGAAATAATCCTCTCTGACAAGTTATGTTGTCTGGGCATATTTTACATTAATGCACTCTCCTGCCTATAGGGGTCTTGTTTGCATTCAGTCTTGCCTGGCTGGTGTTAGTTCTCCTAATTACCATAAAAAAAATTAGTAACCTTCTCCCCCCTTCAAAAAAAAATTAATTAATGAGTTTCCTATTCTGTTTGGTGAAATGAACATACGAAACGCATCTTTTGTTTGCCTTGTGAATTATCAATATTGCAGCACATGGAGGCTGTGGTTGGATAGGCTTGTGTGCTTTAAGGGATTTTGCTTAGGCTCTCGTTCTGGGGTTTTGGATTCACAGTAGGATTTCTCTCTCTCCCCCTCGTCCCCCCGCCCTGTTCGAGTCTGAGTGTTTTACAGGACCCACTAGCCCTGATCAGAGAATTTAGGGATCTTCTGAGAGTTTTCAGTTTGCCTTTGCCATTTCTTGTTGGACTCAACTCTGACAGCCTTAGCAAATGACCTAGTTCAGCCGCACCGGTGACTATGCGGATGTGCGGCTTTTACAGACATCCCTACACAGCCATTAGGGGTTTCAATACTATTTATTCACTTTCAATCCATGAAAGAGACCACAGAGTCACATCTTTAAAGCAATTAGGGCCAAAAGCTATTCCCATTGAAGTCAACGGGACTCTCGCTATTGACTTTAATGATTAAGGGTCACTGTTTCTGTTGGTCTCCAATGGGATCAAAATGAAGTGTACTTTCATGTCTGGGCTCATTGATGCCATCGCTGGAGAAAACACTATACCTCATCTCTACCTCATGTATTTAAGGTCTTCACCAGATATGTAGATAAGTGGACGGTTTTTCCCAACCTGCTAAAACACCAAGAGACTGATGTTCATTCACTCTACGGCCTCTTTACACGGCTCTGGCAGTGTAAATAGATCTTAAAATGGGCACCAATTCCATGAGGTCCCCTTTTGATACCAAAGTGGTGCAAAGAGAATGAGAATCAGGCCTCCAAATAATTCTGTATTTAAGGGTCCAATGTATGCCTTTCACACTAAGCTAACGACAGACTTGAATCTCAAATTCAGGTGCGTTTTGATTTAGGATTTTTCCTGGGACTCCCTTTTTACAGCACACATCAGTATCTTATATGGACTACTTACTAATGTATCCCTGTTTTCAGCTGAACATAATTTCACAGTTGGAGGATTCCCTTGCTGAATTTTGGTGTGATTGGTTGGGTTTGGTTTCATTGGTGCGTGGGAGAGGGGATTGGGCTCACTGGGGAAGCAGTTACCAAACCAGCAAATACGATAGTAGGTTCTCACCCTCAGTGAAGAGGGAATATGATACGATGGTTGGCAAAGGTTTGTCCTTAGATTTGTATGTAGGGCTAGTCTACAGGGCAAGTTACTGCACAGCAAGCTGGGGTGCTGCAGATTCATACCCTGGCTTGTCAGGCAGAAACTTGCTGTGTAGAAAAGCCCTTATACATTGTAAATTCATTGTGGCAGTGATTGTCTTTTTTGTTCTGTGTTTGCACAACGGGGTCCTGTCTATGACTGAGGCTTGTAGGCACTACTGCAAAACAAGTACATACTCCAAAGTGCACTAAAAGGCACTGCATTTCGCTTTTACTGAAAATCTATGGAGCAGTCAGGAGAATTGACTGGGACAATATTATGCCACCAGGACAAGTCCTGTGACTCAAACCCCAAATACTAAATCCTAAAATACTAGCTCCAGTACTGCCATTTCAGGCTTTAGCGACTGGTGCGCTAGATTCACTGGCACCCTACATTCTCTCTCTCCCTCCCTGAAGATGAAGTTCTGGGTTCTGTACTGGTGCACCAATGCTTTCCATCTCCAAATCATTTTTGCCTGCTGTAACCTGCCATGGCAACTGGTTTGGTCCAGACAAGTCTCAGACTTATAAGATCGATGTTAGGAGGACTACAAGCTCTGGGGTGTGTGAATGCACAGCTGCAAGGTGAATGTCAGGTACTGGCTGATAAACTGCTACAATTGTCCAAAAACATGGAAGGAATCACCATCTTAAGACACCATCTTAAGACACTACCAGCTGAAAGTACAATGGTTTCTTTTCAGGACTGAGTAAAATGGCTTCTTTAGAGTCCTTAGGGCCCAGTTATGGAATCAACGCAGCTCGCATAGGGTAGCTGACTGAACCTGGTGTTGGGAAATCCTTGCTCACTTCTGCTCCTACGTGGAAGGAAAAGTAGCAGTTATAGAAAATGAAGTCTAAGGATTTTGAAAGGACTCATCCACAGCGTAAAGAAAGCAAAGCAAAGACCACTAAGTGGTAGCACTAAAAGACAAAAACAACCCATTTTTCTATAATGCAAAATGAAATCGCTGACATAGCAACGTCTGCAGTGGGATCACAGCTGCCGAGGATGAGTGGAAATGTGTAATGCCTATTACCTTTCCATTGCAGGACGTACTAAACTGGAGTGCCTTTAAAATAATACTGTTTAAGGGAAGATTAAACCAGATGTACTGGGCTGATTTCTGTCAGGATGAAATCCCAGGTATAGAAGTGAAGGTAAATACAACACTTAACACTAACATCAGACCATAAATATGTAACTTCTACATTTATACTGTAAATTCTTATACACAAACATATGCAGTGGTAGCCATTAAAAGCTTTACAACTCCTTTAGCTAGTATTTAATGCAACTACAGGACTCCTAGATAGTATGTAAGCATTTCCCATACTAATTATACTATGCTGCATAAACTGAATGCTGTGGCAATGTTAATTACTTGCAAAGGCTTCATTGCGACCAGCATAAAGTCAATGGAGCAAGGACGATTTATACCAGCTGAGGGACTGGCCTATATTCTGTAACTTCCCCTTGGATTATTCTTAGTCATTCAGATTGCTTAAACAGAATTATCATATATCCAAAACAAACTGTGCTACTGCCCTATAAAGAGGCAAAATAGCATGTGGAGGGAACCAGTCTACATCTGATCACATATAGAGGAAAGATGGCCCAGTGGTTAGAAAATCAGTTTAGGATTTAGGACACCAAGATTCAAGTCCCTGTTCCACTACAAATTTCCCCTGCGTCTTGAGCAAGTCAATTAGCTTCTTCGTGCCTCAGGTTTCCCATATGTAACATGAGGATAATAATAGCACTGCCCTACCTCAGCATGGTGTTGTAACATAGGGCATTAAAGATTGTGAAGTCCTCAGCTACCATAATAATGGAATAAGCCATATCAGTGCCTAAGATAGAGAGAACACTACCTAACACCTTTCCACGAGAGAAACCTACAACTCCAACCAAGGCCAGTTTGTGTGTTGTCATTTACTCCTGGGCAAAATGAACGCAATGATACTGTAAAGAGCTACAATTCTGATGCGATAGCATTTTACACCCACTTTGCCGTTGCTGAAATGACTACGCAAGGTTTCAGGCAGCAGATAATCAACATCCTACTCAAAAGAGTAACATGGCTGTCCTTTCTGACATCTCTCTGGGGAGAGGAGTTGGATGGTTCACCCAGGTTTTACCACCATCAAGAGCAGCCAGCTGCTTCCTCCTAAGTCTTCCACTAATTGGAGCCACTCCAATGGCCTGAAGTCTTTGTGCCAATAAGAACTTCAAAGTAAACCTGGCTGAACATTTTTGGTATACAAAAAATGAAGATTTGGGGTGACAAACATTTCAGAAATGCTGCCAAACTGTTTTGGTTGAAGGTGGGGGGGGGGGGGGAAGCATTGCAGTTGAGGAAGGAGGAAGTTGTTATTTTTTCCAATTCAAAATCAAAATGAAATATTTTATTTGACGCAAAAAAAAAAAATTCTCTCTCCAGCATTTTAGTTTGCCAAAATCTCTTTGGAAATTTTTTTGTTTTGAATTCTCCTGAAATTATTTTCCCCCCTAATTTTTTGAGACTGCCAGAAAACTGAAAAACCTGCTATTTGCACCACTGTACTTCAGAGCAGAGGGACTGATTCTGCTAGCACTGACCTTTGTGGGATTTTTCTGTATGTCCTCACTGGAAGAGGAACCACAATGTTTTCTTTGTGGTAGTGTTTATGTGCCAATATTTAAAAAAAACCTCCAAATCATAAACAATGGGAGGCAACCTGGCTCAGTAGATAGGACAAGGAGCTGGAAGTCATGAGACCTGCATTCTATTCCTGGCTCTGCAACTGACCTGGGTGCAACCTTGGGCAAATCAATTTGACTCTCAATGCTTCAGTTTCTCCTCTCACATTTTGTTTATACAATCCATTTCAGTTGTAAGCTCTATGGCACATGAACTGTCTCTTCCTGTATATTTCTACAGAACCCAGCTGAACAGGGCCCTGATCTCACCTGGGGTCTCTTTGCACTGTTGTGTACAAACAACAAATACGAATAATCCATTTTTTTCTTGCGGACAACAACAGAAACCAATTAAAACTTTTGCTATTAGGCAACATATCACAACCTCGGAAGTTACTTTTATCCTAGGAAAATATTTTCTGGTATTGTAACCCAAGGCAATCACTACTTCTATTATGCGCATGTCCACAAGTTGATACCTTTCTTCAGTTCTACTGTACACAATAAGACCTTTGCAATGCAAAGACATGCTTCCTGATAAAGGCATTTCTGGATACAATTTCATGATGAAAACATCTAAACCGCATTCCTTTTATGGCACTTGTAGGACATAAGCTCATCTCACAAATCCATGGAACTCTACCCTGAAAATAACAGAGCATGCACAAGAGACAGAAAACGTACTGGTGCACTGTACCAAATTCTGCAGTATTCTTGCCAGCAAGTTAAAGTAGTATGGACTGGATGAATGGACTATAAGGCGGATGAAAGCTGGCTGGATTGTCGGGCTCAACGGGTAGTGACCAATGGCTCGACGTCTAGTTTGCAGCTGGTATCAAGCGGAGTGCCCCAGTTGTCAGTCCTGGGGCCGCTTTTGTTCAACGTCTTTATGAATGATCTGGATGATGGGATGGATTGCACCCTCAGCAAGTTTTCAGAGGACACTAAACTTGGGGGAGAGGTAGATGCACTGGAGGGTATGGACAGGATCCAGAGTGACCTAGACAAATTGGAGGATTGAGCCAAAAGAAATCTGATGAGGTTCAACAAGGACACGCCCAGAGTCCTGTACTTAGGAAGAAAGAATCACATGCTCTGCTACAGGCTGGGAACCAACTAGCTAAGCAGCAGTTCTCCAGAAAAGGATTACAGTGGACGAGAAGTGGATATGAGTCAGCAGTGTGCCCTTGTTGCCAAGAAGGCCAATGGCATATTCACTACATTAGTCGGAGCGTTGCCAACAGATCGAGGGAAGTGATTATTCCCCTCTATCCCGCACTGGTGAGGCCACACCTGGAGTATTGTGTCCAGTTTTGGTCCTCTCACTACAGAGGGATGTGGACAAATTGGAGAGAATCCAGTGGAGGGCAACAAATTGATTAGGCGGCTGGGGCACATGACTTACGAGGAGAGCCTGAGGGAACTGGGCTCATTTAGTCTGTGGAAGAGAAGAGTGAGGGGGAGATTTGATAGCAACCTTCAACTACCTGAAGGGGTGTTCCAAAGAGGATGGAGTTCAGCTGTTCTCAGTGGTGGCAGATGACAAAACAAAGAGCATTGGACTCAAGTTGCAGTGGTGGAAAACTAGGTTGGATATTAGGAAACACTATCTCAGTAGGAAGGTGGTGAACCACTGGAATGGGTTACCTAAGGAAGTGGTAGAATCTCCATCCTTAGAGGTTTTTAAGGCCTGGCTTCACAAAGCACTGGCTGGGAGGATTTAGTTGGTGTTGGTCCTGCTTTGAGCAGGGGATTGGATTAGATGATCTCCCGAGGTCTCTTTCAACTCTAATATTCTAGGATTCTGATTGTGCAAACTATACATGCCTGCAGTTGCTAGGGTTGCCATCTTTGTGCTAATATGAAACACCCCACCTGAAGAAGGCATATTTTCAAACTCCTGTGGTAAAAATGAAGCAAAAAGGAAAAAAGACCATAGTCCTCACGGTAAAAACACAGGACAGAGGAATGGAACTTCCCAGTCTCAGATTTGGCATTAACTTTTTTAGGATCTTGGGCAAGAGTTTTAATTTCTTTGTCTACTTTTCCTATCTAAAAAAATGAATGACCTGCAAAATGCAGGTCAGACTGGATGATGTAAGAAATTTTTGCTAGCCTTACTGTACGTGTATGAGCTTCACATGGGGTGTGGTGAAGATTAAATAATGAACGTAAAGCACTTGGGACAAGTGAAGTGCTGTGTAAATGATAAGAATAAGGTGGTAAGAGAAGATGACTTGTTTTAAGTTTCCTACCACAGCTGGTGCCAGTGGTCCTGCTGCAGCTCTCTCTCTCTCTTTCTATTTGTGAGAAGCATTCTCCCATTCGAGAGAGCTGACGCAGTGCATCTCAGCAGCTGGAGGACAGAGGCACCAGCGGGACTAAAAAAAGGTTTCTTAAATCATGTGCTTCAGTACTCCTTTTGCACCAGTTTAAAAAAAAATAAGGCGAAGTCAAGGCAAATCACCATTTTGAACATGATAAATCAGCACATTTTAAAGACAATTCTTGACTTGAAACAGATAATAAGTAGCTATGTTGTGATTTCAGACATGCCCCCTCTGCAAAGTAAATAATTTATTTGGAAGGGTCTACATATCATAATAGCATCCACCCAGCAGCTAAAAAAAAAAAAAGAAGAAGAAAGCAGATCAAAGGCACAGAGAGAAATAGCTGGGACAAAGATACAGCTGAGAGATAACTTCCAGTTACAGTCTGTGACTTAAAATAGAAAATAAACTAAACTGTCTTTGATATAAATAGAACACTGCACAGCCTAATCTAGGTTCTCTTTATTTTTAACTGATTGCAGCTCCTATGTTGGCAGTTTTGGCTCTGCCATGTACGATATCATAAACCACATGACATCACGTGACCAGTGTACTTACATATCTTTCTATTCATATACATTCATGTATACATCTATTCAGATTAATGTAAATACTGTACACTTGTTTGAATGGATGGCGCATATGTGGCAACAACATGTATGAGGGTTTTATGATTTCTCATCAATTTAGATTAAAAATAGAAATAAATCAATAATACATTTTACTCTTCTATTGTTCCTGTAATCCAGAACAATCATTCTCTCTCTCTTACTACGGCAGTGCCTAAGGATAGAGGAATGGAACGTCCCAGTCTCAGTTTTGGCATTAACTTTTTAGGATCTTGGGCAAAAAATTTAGTTTCCTTGTCTACTTTTCCTATCTAAAAACATGAATGACCTACAAAAGGCAGGTCAGACTGCATGAAGAACTAAGAATGAAGCCTCATTGGGCTAGGTGCTGTGCAAAGCAGTAGACAGTCCCTGTCCTGAAGAGCTTACAATACAAATAGGCAAGTGTGGGGGAAAGGGATATAATGTACAAGCAGAGTGAACAATGCGATAGAAGCAAATGACATGTTAGCTCCAGGTTTAAGAATAGCGGCCGTGTCAGTCTGTATCCGTAAAGAAAACGAGGAATACTTGTAGCACCTTAAAAACTAACCAGTTTATTTCAGTATAAGCTTTTGTGGGCTATAACCCACTTCATCGGATGCATAGAATGGAACAAACAGAAGTAAGATGTATTTATACACCCAGAAAGCAAAAAAAAAAAAAAAGTTGTAAGTTACCATACCAATTCTAAGAGGCTGTTTAATTTGGATGGGCCATTATCAGCAGGAGAAAAAAACC
This sequence comes from Dermatemys mawii, assembly GCA_007922305.1. NCBI lineage: Eukaryota > Metazoa > Chordata > Testudines > Dermatemydidae > Dermatemys > Dermatemys mawii. The sequence continues at coordinate 8,274,738 of ML677341.1, read as the reverse complement.
CTTTTCCTAATTAAGTCTCTTTTACAGATTCTTATCAACTGTTAGACATAGACAGATCCACTAAATTTTCACTAAAAAAGATTTTTTTTCCTCCTGCTAATAATGGCCCATCCAATTAAACAGTCTCTTAGAATTAGTATGGTAACTTACAACTTTTTTTTTGCTTTCTGTGTGTATAAATGCATCTTACTTCTGTTTGTTCCATTCTATGCATCCGATGAAGTGCGTTATAGCCCATGAAAGCTTATGCTGAAATAAACTGGTTAGTCTCTAAGGTGCTACAAGTATTCCATGTTCGCTCCAGAGATCTAAATACAAATGAAAAAGATTGAAAGCAAACTCCTACTGACTTGGGGAAGCTCATGGGTAGCTGAGGACTCTTGAATAAAATATTGCTATAATTTTCTAGGATATAAGACTTTGAACCAGGAAGATGAAAATGTTCAGACATATACTACATATTATATGTGCACTGAAAGACTAAAAGAAAAGGGAAATGATCAATTTCTATACACAGTTACCATAAAACAAAAATTGATTAATTACAAGAAAACCTGTAAAAATGTCATAATCAAGCCACTATAAACCCTTGTTTCAGTAGCTTTCATCTATGACTAATTAATTGCACTACATGCTGTAAAATAATATTCACTTTTACACATCTTTAAATGCTGTACATATTTTTTTAAAGCATTAGGATTGATTAAATAAATTTTAAAAAAATGCCTGCTATATAAATCTTCAGTCTGATTTCAAGTGCCTCTCTCCTACTATCATATAGTTAATATTTTTGCCCAAACCTAAATTTGGCTAGCATTTTCAAAAGTGGCTAATGGTTTTGAAGGCCTTCATATTTGTTGGCCCTCAACCCGAGTCATATTAAAGGGAGTGGATTTTCAGCTATTGGGTGCTCAGCATGTTTTGAAAATATCATGCCCCTTCTAAGGTGTCTAAAGTCAGGCACCCCAAAAAATTGAGGCATTTAAAATCACTAATCACTTTTGAAATTCTTGGCCAAATTTAGGTTTTGTTGTGCTAAACATTCCTTGACCTATCAGAGCATAGGTTTTTAAACTGCAAAGATCCCAATGTCACAAGTGCTACTATGAGCTCTGACATATCATTCAAAGATGAATGGCTGTTTTTTTTATTATATTATATATATAATTTAAAACTAACAAGGAAAATTATTGCTGAAGACATGAAGGGGCCAAGCTCGAGCATGTGTAAAATCAGTGTTGTTCCATTGATATCAATAGAGTTAAGCCCAACTACACCAGCCGAAGATTTGGCCCCAAATCAAATAAACTGTGATCTTGATTCTCTGAGATGCTGCGTACCCTTATCTCCAACTGGTGTTATCTGATGCCAAGGGCCAACACTTACAGACTTTATCCTACCTCAAGGATGTGTCTCCTTGTGATGATACAGCAGTAGAGACTTTGGTGGGCCTTCCAGACTATATGGCCACTCATTCTGGGAACTGGCCATGTAGTTTTGCTCAAGGCTTTCCCCACTTCCAAGGCTACTTGGCTCATCAATATGACATAAGGAAATAAGCTTAGCATGTCCCCAAAGGTTGTTTGTTCTCGGCAAGGAGAACATGTGCTTCAGGCTGCACATCTCCAGGGCCAACAACTGTAAAATGCAGTTCGGTCAGGGACATGAAGAAATGCCATACACACCCTCCCCAGGAATTCTGCCAGCTCACCCGAGGACTGTAGAATACTCCTCTCTCTCTTCCCATTTTCCATAGTGCACATACACTCCCTGTGGCAGCTACCATTGTGAGAAGCTCCAGAAAAGGGCCTAGATCTAGGTCTAGAAGGGGTGTTGCTCTAGAGTAAAAATCCATGATGTCAGCACAAGAAGGAAACAATCTAAACAGGGATTTTATAAGAGGAAACTAGTCATTTACACAATCTCCTTCCACCCAAACAGTGTGCAAGACACTGCTGTGGGTCTGGAGGAAGGGATGTACTTTCCAGCTGCACACCTAAGCTCTTTAATCATTTGATCCACTGCATACTCGCTATCTGCACCCTTCGGGGACCTTCACATTGCAGAAGACAGCATGTATGTTCAGCTGGACAGAGCCCTTAGGTGTTAGCAATGTTACCATCTGCTGCAGGGAAAACACCACCTGCAAGGTCTTAACAAGGAAAAGGCAAGGGCTCTGTTAAAAATCTCTTAATTTAATATATAAATGCCTTAAGTGATTTCTAACTACACCATAATGATTTGTGTCTTTAACATTTCCTTATCCTGTCCCCACCCCTTTTCTAGTCTCCTTTAAGGGCCCAATGCTGCAAGCTGCTCAGCATCTTCCACTTCCACCCAGCGCTCTGCTGGGACAGCCCCCTTACTCCTCCTGTAAATTGTTATATGTGAAATTCCACACGTCGAGTTAATTTCTTGCTGACCTTGTGCTGATTAACGTAAATTAAATTTCATGCTAATTGGCTTGAGTGGCTCGCATGAAGACCAGAAATGCTTATTTTTTGCTGGTGGTGTTGAAATATGCTCCTGCTATTTGTTCAGTAGTTTTATGGAAGTCATTATTAGTTTTATAGCATCCTCATAAAGGCAAATCTGCACAGAACATCTTACAGAAACAACAAGGAAAAATAAGCATTCCAAAATTGCATTTTCAACTTCTGACCCAACGTTGCAGAAACCCCACTTCCATCTCACGGGATGAATTTTATGGCTCATTTAGAGCCCAAGTTCCCAGATGCATTTTATAAAACCTTGAGCCAGTTTTGTTATAGCTTTCACTCCTTAACATCCTTGTTCTTGTCAGAGAAGTACGGAGACACTGGATTTCTGACATCTGACTTGATAAGGGGGGGCGGTATGGTAAACAGGGCTGGATACTTTACATTCTACAATGTTCTTTACAACCAGAAGATAAAAGGAGCAATTATTTCATCTAGTGATGCCAGGCAGAGGACTCTTGCAAGGGGCTGAGTATAAATTTCCAGGATAGAAATGTTACTGTGGCATTATAAGTATCAGTAGGTCCAAATCCCAGATACGAGTCCTGACACTATAATGGCTCACTGTGGTTTTGTCTAGCAATTGGCTTAGTATCAAATGGACCAGCAGGCATTGCTCAGCCTTACAGGAGCATCTGCAGTGTCTGACATTTGAAGTTTGAATGCATTTTTGAATTCACTTTCAGCTTCAGGGAGAAGATTTAACTCATATCATGAAGAAGCTAAAATCATTACAATGCCCAAGAAAGTTTCTTCTTCTTCTCTCTACATTCAAGTAGCACGTTTCATCTGAAGATCTTGAAGGGCTTTACCAAAATTAAGTAATTAAGCCTTGCACCATGCTCCTCTGGGCTGGTAAATATGATTCTCTCCATTTTACAGAAAGAGAAGCTGTGGCACGGAAAAGTTATAGGAGCTGTTTAAGGTAGGTGAGTGTCTCTCTCTCGTACACACACACACACACACACACACACCCCTGAGAATAATCTCTGAAATATTCATCTCATTCAGATAACATTCTGAAATTATTCTGTATGTGGTCACTCCCCATTGTCACATGCATCCTAACCATTCCAAAGTAACAGATATACTGATACAAACACCACTGAGAGAATTTATATGGTTTACTTACTGCTGTCCCCCATCACCACCCAGCACCCCAACTCCAGGCGCTGTACATCGGACTTGTATATCAGACACACTTGCTTTTAACACTTCTGCACTACCAAGAATTCTGTTCAACTTAAACAAAATGTTAGTAACTAAATTTTAAAAAACACCTAAGTCAATGTAACAAGTCAGCTCAAATATTTGTTACTCTAAATGAGCTACAGCCTAAGGAAGACTCTTTTCTTGAGTTGTATCTCTCTTGCCACCATTCCTCCATTACGAGTTGGTGTCTATACCCCTTACATCACTGTAATGTCTGTTTCAAAACAGAGATTCTAAATACCTAGAAGGTAGGGACCTCATCTTAATTTTGACTTCTACAGAATCAAGTATACCAACAGCATTGCTACAAACCATAAACAAGCAAGCTGCAAGAGTCTGAACTCCCAATTCAGACTAATCACAGGGCATCAATCCCTCCTGCTTTAAATAGGGATTCTACACCAGTGTGTAGGCAGGTTAAAAACCTGTGACTGAAAACACAGATATTTCACGTTAGACAAATAAATGCACCCATTGACCATGTGAGAAAGGAATGACCTAAGGGCCTGCTCTGTGGCATAATAGCTGAATACTTTCCCCTTCCCCGCAGCCTCTCTCAAACAGAGATTCTTCTGTCACATTCTGTTAAATGCTGTGTGATGATTCTGTCATTAGGATTACTCTGTGGGACAGACAGCTTGGAGACTGCCAAATTCATTAAAGATCTTCAGTTGGACTTCATGGGGCCTTTCACGTACCTGAGCAAACAAACAGCCTTTGTGCTTGAGAACAAAGGGAGTTTTGGCCCTTTTGTTTGATGTCAATCACAATCCGAGATTAATGATGCCGTTTCATATGCGCCAAAATTACATACACCCAGCGCCAGACTCTGTGTTCGCAGTACACTTCAAAAAGGCACACAGTGAAACACACTATTAACACCAATCAGCCTCAGAAAGAAAGAAGTTCTTGGCATGTGAGTGCATTTTACTCATACAACTTAAGAAACACCACCACAGAGGGAACATATGCTGGGACGGTATTCTCTTAGTTACTGTTTTGCCTCATAAGTGCTGGTTATGTAGAGTGGTGTATCTAGTAAATGCCTGTTCATGAATTAGAGCATTGCAGGCAGTGCCCTATTCAGAATCAAAGGAAAAATAAATGCAGCTTCATTCCAGCGCAGGGGTCTCCAAACTTTATGAGACGAGGGCCATATTAGATTTTTGAAGGGGCTTCATGGGCCGAAGTGACTGAAAAAATTCAATATATGCAACTATATGCAAAATCCCCCCCCTTTGCTCCTCCAGCCACTGCTGCGACCCCTTCCTTTGCTCCTTCGAGCCGGTGCTGCACCCCCTCCCTCCCCCCGGCCCTTTGCTCCTCTGGCTACTGCCACGGGGGCACTCACCCCTCTGCACATGGGGCTGCCAGCAGCAGCTCGCGGGGGGTGGGGGCGGGGGCAGCGGCAGGTTCTCCACATGCCTGCTCAGCTCGGGGGCCGGACAAATCGAAGCCGCGGGCCGGATCAGGTCCCCAGGCCGTAGTTTGGAGACCCCTGTTCCAGCGGAATGTGACATTCACAGCTGCTTATGTAAACAAAAGTGCCTCCATTTTCCTGGCTGAGGATCTATGTGGAGGTACTTACACTACCACTGCAGCAGACACCGTCCTGTATTCCTTACAGCCTCCCGACTCCTATCGGGAAGCTTCAGGAAGTGCAGGATTAAGTTCCCATAGTGTGTGGTGCAAATTCCCAAAAGGGGATCCATAGCTGTAGCAAGATGAATTCATGGAAGGTGGACACTGCGGTCAACAGCTCAGAAACAGCAGAGTGCTCTTAAATGACAAAAAAGAATGAGGCATACTTGTGACACCATACAGACTAACCAATTTATTTGGGCATAAACTTTCGAAGGCTAGAACCCGCTTCATCAGATGCATAGAGTAGAACCCACGAAAGCTAATGCCCAAATAAATTAGTTAGTCTCTAAGGTGCCAAAAGTACTCCTCGTTCTTTCTGCGGATACAGACTAACACACCTACTACTCTTAATTAACGAGGGCACAGTAAGCTAAGCAAGGCTTACTCTGTGCTGCCTGAAGTTTTGACCAGGAGTGGTCAATGGATGGCTGACCCTGTATGAATAAAATAACCCCTCCCTCTAGATGTTCACATACCAGGAACTATCAGAGTAAGGAGAGAAGGAAAGGTATTGTAGCACAGCTCAGTCTACGCTGACGGAACTAGTGGTATGATGGCAGCATGTTGGTAAGGAAAGGTTAGTGTCTGGGTTGTGAGTCTGATTTTCACAAAGTGAGTTGTGTAATTTCCTTTGTAACCCAGTTATGTGCAAATACCACAAGCCATAACCTGTCTTTGACAGACTGCTTGAATTACAATTGTGTTATTTAGTCTTTTATTTCAACACATATTGTAAATCTTTTGGTAGGACAAGAGTTTTACATTTCTCATTTAACATAATAGACTTTAATAAAGAACATGGTGCTTCTTGATAATTTGCCAATCATTGCTGCGTACTGAATATTATGCAAAGAGACTGTTAGAGTTTCAACTGGCTATCAAAGGAAAACGAAGACCCTTCATTCAAAGAAATGCTACAGCACATCCCATTAATTTGGAAGACTACTGCACCACATGGCAGAGCATGTCACACCTACAGCAAGAGAGATACACACCACAGGGAAGTCTGTGAAGTTTAGTAGTAACCTGAATTTTACCCAACCCAAGGTTAATTTATGCACATATGCATTTATTTTGCATTTACAGCCCTGTCTGTTCCCGTTAGAACAGAAGTGCTGAAGTACTTTGGAAAATGGTGCTCTCATGGTATTTCAGGCCCAACAGAAAGCTCCTACCAAACACCTCATCTCATGAGATAATCTCTGCAATTTTGCAAACCTAAGAGATTTGGATAAGCTTCAGATAAGTTTCTCAGATACCACAGCCATGAACACAGTGTAAGAACCTGAACAGATAAAGCGTCTGAACTTTTGGGTTCTTTTGGATGCTGCCAGAATAATTATTAAACAAATAATCATCTGACGCAATCCTCCTAACTTTTTGATGTTTGACCATTATCTCTACAGATGAGACTGCTCATCAAGTCATTCATTCAGAAGCACTATCTGCTACACACACTTTGTAGTCCCTACAGCAAATAGTCTCATAATGTTGCACACTGAGGTAGATGTGATTTATGCCTTATTACAGGCTGGAGATAGAACACACTTTTTTCACCTCTTTTAGGATATAAATTATAAAGCTAGTCTCACCAGGTGATGTGTGCTGCCATGGCTTGGTACCGTACAACTTATGTTTAATGCACAATAGTATTGTAGCTAAAATTAGGATGCATTAAATAATGAAACAACTGTGAAAACATTTTCCAGAGAACACAAGCAATAAGAAGTGGAAAAGAGCAATAGTGGGCAACAGCTCTGCTTCCACAGTTAGGAGCATCTTAGTAGGGATGTGAAAGCACTACCTGACATGGTTTACCATGGTGCTTCCATTTCACAGGGGCTCTCTGATTAGTACACTTCATATACTTTACTATATCAGACCTAGCTGGATGCTCATTGGTATAATCTAAGGCAAACATTTTTGAATGGTGATCTATGGATAGTGATCTGCATAGAACTTGCTGGTGGTTTAAAGGAACTGGCTCCTCCTTATTTCCAGTTCCTAAATTTGCACTAAAACAATCAAATGAAGAGATTATTTACTGCAGTTGCTGCAGGGATTTTAGAATTAGAATAGGAAGCGCTCTTGTGAATGAATGGGGAGATGGTTCGTGGGACAACCTTTGTATTCAAAACAGAGTTTACACTATGAAAAAAATCGAACCTCTAATCTAAATAACCTGCTGCAACTATACAACCTGCCTTGCTAGTGGCCGGAAATGCATGATGTTTGCATCTTCATTTCTTCTAGTTTTAGCTTTAGTCTTGAAGCAGAAGGCTGGTTGAAAGCCCACTGAAGTCAGTGGCTATCCTTGCACTGACCAATGGGCTTTGGGTTAGTACCTGAATGATGATGCTGGTACTTTAGTAATATGTAAGGGGGCTGTCATCCCCTTACTAACACTCATTGGGGGCATTTTGGTTGGTTAGCTCCCAGTACCGAAAGGAGAAGGGTCAATGGAAAATTGGAACTCTGAGCCTGACAGTCTCCAGGGGCAATGGGGAGAGGCCAGTGCTCCAGGTCAGCCAGGCTAATCAAGGAGTCAGGAGGCCAGGGAGTCCTGCTCCCCGTGTGAGCTGGAATTGCCTGGGTCAGCCAGAGTGGGCCCCCTGAGCTAAGAAGAGAGCAGAGGGCCCATGCTGAACTGGGGAGCAGAGCTGGGCCAGATCCAGAGGGACCAGAGGAGCAGCCCAGGAAGCAGATCTGCTCTGTGGGCTGCTTCCGTGACTCTGCTCCCAGCACTGACCTGTCTGGGGCGGGGGGAAGAACTGCAGTCAGAGAGACAGCCAGGGAGAGCAGACCCTGTGCTGGGAGCAGAACTGCAGCTACAGAGCCAGAGGGGCCAGAGAAGCAGCCCAGGGGGCTAGAGGCAGAGCAGCAGCATCAGTGCTGATTCAGAGTGGAGCAGGAGCTAGAACATGGGAGCTGGGGCTGAGGCAGTCTAGAGCCGGGTGCGGTGAGCAAGTGGGGCCAGCAACGGGGGGGATCCTGGGCAAAGGGTCCAGCTCAGAAAGACACCCCCAGTCAACGGTCCTTGGAGGCTCAACTGGGAGGGGCTCTTAACCAATGGGTGGCTGATGCTGGGAAGAAGGGTCCCACCACCCAAAGCCCGGAGGTGTGTGGCTACCACCAGAGCAAGTGTCCAACCCACAGCATCCCTGCAGCACAACCAAGGCCTGAGGGGGCGGCCTGGGACCTACAAGGAACAGACTGTGAATTGCCCGGACATTCCAGAGACACTGTGATGTGCCCTGCCACAGAGCGGGATGATGTGTTTTCCTTTAACCTTTCCTCTTTTTCCTTATTCTTTTTTAAGTTAATTGATTAAATAACTTGCATTTGTTTTAAATTATATGTAATGATCAGCGGGTCAGGGAAGTGTCCAGTGCAGAGAGAACACCCTGGAGTGGGGACACTCGCCCCTGTCCTAGGTGACCACAACAAGGTTGAGGGTCGAGCTCCCAAGGAATCCTGTGCCAGACGGGAGAGTGCAAGGGGAGTCCTTGAGGGCAGGGAGGCCTGTGGGTAAAGGAAGTGGAAGCGAGGACTCGGATCCTTTCGCTAACCCACTGCACCGGGGTAGTGCAGAAGATGGGAAAGTTCCTCATAATAGCGGAACCATTCCCCCAGTTACAAATAGAGGGAATAAGTTTCTTAAAAGAGATGAGATTCACAAAGCGACATATGATCGTCATCTAAATTGCTCATTGCTAAATACTGTACCTTTGCCTGGGAGTTAGTGCCCTACTCACTTATGATAGCACAATACGCGGCCATAGCAGATGAATGTTGGCATCCAAGAATCAGAACTGTGGCTCTTTAAACACTGCAGTTTGGATTCCCACTCAAGAGTGGCCAGCAAACTACGTGCTTGTTGTTTAACGAAGCTCTGCACTGGATTAACTGTCAGAACTAAAAAGAAAAGCTTACCAGTGTTAAAATACAACTGCACTCCAGTTGGAGGAGATGTGATTACAGCTCAGGTAGGCACCTGTGCTAGCTTTAATCTAGCTAGCGTGGCTAAAAATAGCAGCCACAACATGGTGGCACAGCCTTCAGCATGGGATGTAAAAGCCTGCCTTAGGCCTTTGGTTGCATATGGATGTTGCTACCCTGTACTGAAGCCTCCGTGTACCCAAGCTCCAGTCACAACTCCAGCTGCAGTGAAAACATACCTGTAAGCCACCTTTTCTGAAGCAGAGTGCTGGGAAATGGTTAAATAATAGGCATTATTAATGAAAGCTCAGTTGTCTGCCTCTTTGTGAAACAGGCCAAAAACACTCCACAGACCTTCCCAGAGCCTTACAGTTTTATTTATATAGTATGAACCATTTGGCAAAGCCCTGTTCAAAGAGTTCTTGCCTACAGACAGGGTTTCACAGAGCTTTTATAAGAACAGAGCATTATTTCATATTCTTCCCAGCACAGTTCAACTTCACTCCATTTAAAAGTTATTTGAAGCCCTTGACCTCTGCTATTCTGAGACATAAGGCCAGGAAAACCTATTTTTGACTGATTATGATATTCCGCTGCTCCCAGAAAATTCTCTATGCAGCATGAGTAGATCAAATTATTTTCATTACATCTTTTGGTCGCAAAGAATAGCGAGACATAATTAGGGAGCTAAATAGCAACAGTTTCCTTCTGGTAAATTTGCCATAGCTAATTTTGATAATAAGACCCATAATTGTTTTATGCTCATTCAATATGCTAAGTTTACCTAGTACAAAAACCCATCAGAACCTTTACATGAATTTTGTTTTGTTTCTAGATGAATCAATGTCATCATTAATCAGAAGAGGAATGCAGAATAAGAGGATGATAAATATCCTTTGGACTTATTTGACTTTCATATTTATGGTTTGGATAAGGTTATTATTAAGGAATTTTCAAGCTGTGATTGAGAGAGGGGAAGAAATGGGCTGGGAAGCACTGCACTCAAAAATACAACACTATTGTTGATTTCTGCAGAATTTATGTAAATTCTTTAGGTTCTGCAGATTTAAATATGATAAGGGTGCTCTAAATAGAAGCATATTTCCCAATCTCCCGACTACGGACCTCTAATCTCAAGATTATTAAACTAATACTTTTGAGAACAAGGTTAAAATAAAAAATATGAGGGATAGAGCTGATGGGATTTTATATGTTTGGCACTGGTATTTTTTTGTTTGTTTCTGAAGCATCAGAGTAACATTCATGCAGACTACAGCTGTCTGTTATGTATCTAGATGCCCTGCAAAAACATAGAATACAGTAGCTTTTTGAGCTACAGTTCTACAACTCAACATATGGTAATGGGTAAAATGTCTTAGATAAATAAAAGTGTCCAATTTTTACAAAGCCAGTGTTGCCCACATTGCTTCTTACATTCTTTGACAGGATAAGGTCAATGCCCATTGGCTACATAAGAATTCCATCAGTGTGGCTATTGTCATAGTAACGTTTAAACTAAGCTTTGTAAGCAGGCATTCATTGGACACTATGCAGAGAAAGCAAACACTCTGAATCTTAACTCTTTATCTTACCTTTTAATATAAAGCTTGCCAAATAGTGGTTTCAATTTCAGACTACTACTTTTTACTATGGTCTTTCTGGGGAGAAAGTGTACAGTATATTATTCTGAAATCCAGTTAAAAGATGGCATTGTTACTCCTATTCAGAATGCCTTATAATAAAACAGAATAACTCAAAAATCTCAGCACCACATAATCCTGAATTTTGAGAGTTCCTGAAATCCAGATTCAATCTTCTTAGCTGATATCTCTCACTTTTCCCCACTGCACCTAGGTATATGTGATCTATAAAACACATGCACAATTTCTTATCAGAATCATACATTGTCAAAAGCTCAAAAAAATGTTTTGAATGGTTTTCCATTATATGTATACATATTTTTTACTGAGATAATGTGTACAATATGAACAATTAAAACAAGAATAGCTTTACTGCAAGTCTCTCAAAGATGTCCTTTGTCTTTTCTTATGCCTTTCAAAAGACAAACCTATCAGGAGAAAATGTTATGATAATGTATTACCATGCTGAGTTAATTGTCAATTGCAAGTTACTTAAGTGTATTTTAATGATATGTATAAAGTCTTATTTTCAACTCTAACAGCTATTAATGCAAGGGAGAGAAAATGAAACCAATTTTCCCCAAGTTAAAGTGGAGCTCTATTATGAATAAATGTACAAAATTCTAAATATAACACAATCTTTAGATTTTGCAGATAATGGGAGCCCACACTTTAATATTTTATTGTAGCTTCAGACTACCTTTCAGGTAACACTTTTGTAATGTCATATGGTTTCTAGTACCTGATCAAGGGCAACATTAGGCTGTACATTTAAACTTAATCTTCACTGAAAAGTTTTCAAATGGTAAGAAGTAATTCCCAAGAACCATAATGAATATAACTGCAGAGGAAAGCCCAGTGGTATGGAAAGTCAGGGAAACCAAACTGAAGACTTCAATGACCACTTCATTACTTCATGGATAGCTCTTCAAGGACAGTGGAACTAGTGGAGTTAGCTACACACAGTGTTTAGGAGAGCCACAGCCAAAGTGCCACTAATCTATCATTCCAAACCTCTACAGTCAAGCCCTGGGTATGTCTCTCATCTTTGGCTAAGATCGTTTTAATAAAGGGGTTCAGACATCTCCTGAGTCCACTTCTATGTACTCCAGTGCACGTATTAACTGCTCTTCTGCATGACTCAACCCTCTGTACCCTTTTTCCTCCAGAGGTGAGTGGTCTTTGCAAGGTCCACAAGACTCCAAGGGAAGTTGCACTTTTAAGAGTTCAAAGTCTTTCTGAAGCACAATCTGGAGAGAGTAAAATCTTACATTCTAGTGGGCATTCTACCTAGGAAACTTCATGGGTTTGGACAAATAATTTCCCAGGTACTTCATCTGTCCTGCAGGCTTTTCTAGAAGGGAACAAAATATGGTGTATAGTTTCTTCTTTGTAGATGACAGATATGCCTTCTATGTACAGGTTTCATCGTAAGACAACAACAGTACTACATCTCCCACACTTTCCCCAGTGGCCTTTAGTAAAATTTCCATGTTTAAATGTCAAATTATTTCATAATGAAGTTTCTAGAAAGTTTGTTACAATGTAGAAAAAAAAAAAGTGACCAGTGTCAGACATTACATGTTTAGCAACTCTCCTTTATCTGCAGGAGAAACTATGCTTTCATTATCACTGTGCCTTTTGCATTAGCACTTCTGAAATGGGTCTATGAAATGTACTTCCTTGCAATTCCATTTTCATTAAGAAAAAAAATTGCAAATCCTCTTCTGTACCTGGGGAACAATGTGCTTGTTAGGAAAGACTGCTTTGTTCAATCATCAGGTTTCAATAATGCCCAAATTGAGTCAATCCTAAGTCTTAAAACTATACATTTTACTCTAGCAAAGCCACTCAGGAAAGGGAGTTTTTTAATCCCAGGGACACTGCAATTTTAAACATCCTTTGTGACTAATTTGTTTCGAAAGACATCGGTAGCTGAGTATGAATCTGCCAAATGTCAACAAGGTCTTCTTGGTTATGGATATTTAAGGCTAAATATTTTTGCTTTTGAAGTAGTTGGACATAACCTTCATACAGCATCAGATGTGCTTCATTAGCAAATGTCTTTGTCTGTACGTATCTGAAATAAAAAATGTTTAGTTTTACTGCTCCCTCTAAACAAAAATAGGATTTTGCAGTACCATTGGCACACCACAAAACGTCCAGTTAGGATTTCCCACACTCAGATCCTCTCACTAGACTTATGCATAACAGCACATGGTGGAGGCAATTCTGTGTCTGGAAGAAATATTAATTATGAACATTTGTTTTTTATTATTATTATTTGAATTGTTGGAGAGACAGTAGCTTCAGGTCCTTGGGCATAGCCCAATTGTGCTAGGCACTGCTTAAAATCTTAACAAGTCAGTACTTGTCAGTTTCAACAAAACGTACCAGGTTTGAGATTCTTCAAACATCAAACAAACAAAACAAAACAAGATATAAAATAGATGTATATATTTCCAAAGAGATGATGTTAGTCTATAACTTTGATAATGTGTTTTACTTCTCAGTCCAGGAGACAATGACAAGGTTTTCATCTCAAGACCAAAAGACCAAAAACATCAAGACACTTGATCACGGCCTTTGATAGGTCAGGAAACTACTTACACATGATCTTAGCTCTAAAGAGCCGAGAATCAACCAGCACAAGACCGTGAGCCTGGAATCCTGAGTCTGACCCAGCTCCTTCCACTCACCAGCCTTAAGACACTTGACTCTTTGCCAACCAATGGCAGATTCTGGGGCGTCACATCATCGAAGAGAAATTAATGTCACACGCATAAGATATTTTCTGGTGTCTTTTATTTATTTACACAATGTCCACAAATCCAGGTTTGCAATGCAGCAATGGATGCTCAAGCGTGGGCTTGGAAACCGAATCGATAAGCCCTGGACCCAGATTTACAATGCTGTGCACTCATACCCTTAAGGGTCTTTGAAAATTTTGCTCTAGGCTATTGGATGAGCCTCAGCTTGTGTCCCTGCTAGATGTCATAACTAAGCAGGGCTAGGCCTGATCAGAATGTAGAAAGAAGACCCTCTGCCCCAATGCTGCACAAAGTGTTGTCTAATTTCAAAAGTCAAAACTATAATAAATAAAAATGATAATAATGCAATAGCTTCCTGACTGAGGCTATATCTGCCACCTACTTGGAACAGAGACTTTGTTGAAGGAAAGGGGAATGAGAAGACTTGTTATTATTCACACTTAAAAGGCATCAAAATCAACATTTCCTGATAAACATGCTAATAAAAACTTCTTGAAAGATCAATTCTCTTTCCCATGACTCCAAGCTATAGTCCTATAGCACACCCTCTTCTCTTACTCCCATTACTGTTCTCAAATTACCAAAAGGTCACGTTCAGCATATGTTCCTGGAAAACTAAAACGCACAAATAAATATTTTATTAGTTATTGTGCTCAGAAATAATTAAGTCTTTAAAGAGGTTAGATTTAAAAGACTGTTGTGCATAACAAGGTGACATAATAGAAAAAGAGACTTTTCTGGAAATCCAGCTAACTAATAATTTCCACCCCAAAAGGCTGGAAGTGAGTGTTGGTGGATCACAATTAATCCCTTTCCGCTTCCCTTTCCTCTCACCAAAAATGTCATTCACTTTAAAAAAAAAAAAAAAAAAAAAAAAAACACAAAAAACCACCACCACCTTCTACATCTTCAAACAAAGCAACAAAAAAAAAAAATCTGGAAACAATTAAGGAATCGTTATCGTTTATTACATCCCCACCTGCTTGACAGATTTTTGAGAACTTCTGAGCATACACACCAGTTGAAGTTGACAGATGCTACATGCACTTAGGAGGATTAAGAATCAGGACCTATTTGACCCCAAAATGAGACACCCATGATTAGTGGACACTTATGAAAGGCTGGGATATTCGAAGAGATGTTGGGTGTTTAAATCTCATCGCTGTGGCTCAGTTACCTCATCCATAAGAAGCGGAAAATATTGCTTACTCCCACTGGAAATCTAGGGACTACTCTACAAGTGCACAGTATCATTATTACTAGACGTGTAATACATCATGTCCTTTTTTATGTAATGTGACAATTGTTATAGATTTTCCAAGGAGCCCCATGAGGCACAAAAACTGAAACGGACCGGCCACATTAAAAAAACCCTATCCTATATTTGTGTATCAGGGGTCAGCAACCTTTCAGAAGTGGCATGCTGAGTCTTCATTTATTCACTCTAATTTAAGGTTTCGCATGCCAGTAATACATTTGAACGTTTTTTTAGAGAGTCTCTTTCTATAAGTCTTTTATTTACTTTACATACATACAATAGTTTAGTTATATATTAGTTTTTAAAATGTTTAAGAAGCTTCATTGAAAATTAAATTAAAATGCAAAGCCCTCCGAACTGGTGGCCAGGACCTGGGCAGTGTGAATGCCACTGAAAATCAGCTCACGTGCTGCCTTTGGCATGTGTGCCATAGGTTGCCTACCCCTGGTGTATATCGTGTGCCTAGTACATTCTTTAACATTCAACCAAGTATCAAAATATTTTACTCACTATAATACCATTAGGAAATTAGGAAGCACTTGACTTCATAGTTATTGCAATTTGACATTGAAATGTTCTTTATCTCAAATTCAGATCTCTGTTATTTGGAATAAATCCACTAGGTCCATTGGATTTACTCTGGATTTATAGTAGTATAAATTAAGAGCAGATTCTGTCTCAAGATCAGCCAGTTTAAATGCTTTCCTGCTAATTCAAGATGAACCACTCTTTGTATACTAATACTGTTTTGGTAAATTAAATTGCTTTTTAGCTATATGGATTCTGTTTTTATTTTTACTAATTTAGCTGTATCTAAACATTTAGGTAGTAGATAGCCATTTCTAAATTCCTAAATATTCTGATTTCTCTTAAAATCATGGGGAGAATAGATTTTGATTTTTTTTTTTTTTAGATAGCAACTGCAAGATGGAATAAACAAAATACAAATAATATATTGTCATGTCTGGTTGATTCATGACACAAAACTATCAATTATCTTTGATTTTAATGTAATAAAATAAAATAAAAACAAACTATCCTGTTGGAAATTCCCTTTAGTTAGTGAACTGAATCTCCCATTACAGTGTTAATGGTCATTACCCTGGCCGCCCCCTTCAACACCTCCTATTTAGTGATATGAAGCAAGGAGGCCCTTGTTAATCTCATTCAGGAATCACTTACTGCAGGCTCACATAATTGCATTCTGGACAAGTAAAAAGGTGTGTGTGTTCTTTTTTTTAAGTCCGAAAGTCATCAATAGTTCATTTTTATCCAAAGCTCCAGGCATCAAAAGACTGAATCACTATCCATGACTAATATCACCTATGCTGGTATTAACGTTTTGCACTTTGGCCTATACAGAAGTCCTTCTTTAGAGAGAGGTGGGATATTCAGTGCAGGTATCATATAGGTATCTGGATACGGAGCCCTTATTAAACGATAACAAAAAAAGAGACATCTTTCTTATAAAAAATTGATGACAATGGATTATTTTAGGACCAAAACCAGCACTCAGATGGTGCTTACATAATGCAATTGTACTATAATAAATAAATGCAGTTTTTCAGAAGCTTAATGGGAAGTTTTCTATCCAGCCCCATAAAACTCTACAAAATCCAACATTTAACAGGAACTTAATTGTAAAGTCACACATTGTAAAATCCAATCAGTACAAAAAAACCAAAACAACCAGGCCCCACCACAACCAATGGATTAAAAAGATGTTTAAAAAAACCTGTATATTTTATTTATTGTTACCTTCATCTTCCTTCTTCCTCCAGCCACCCCTGCATGGAGCAGGATGGGAAATTTTCAGTGAAACAGATTTTCAGTGGAAAATGTCAGTTTTTCAAAGATGAAACTTTTTGTCGAATGTTCCCATTTTAGCAAAACTTTTGTTTGGAATGGTTTCTGAAACCGACAATGGAATTTGTGAGGGTGGGGAGGGAAAGGAAGAGAGAGAAACCCATGCCAGAATAGCATGGGCACTAACTGGAGATGCACAAGGTCCAAGTTCAGTCCCTGCTCTGCCATTTTTTTTCCTAATTCCAGGTGAGCAACCTTACCAGCAGAGTACTGGCTATTCTAGGGAGGATCACTCTCAATATCCTCTGTTAGAGTTGTTCCATTTTGTAGAAAATAAATATTAATTAGAGCACAAACCTGATGCTAGTTCTTCCACATCTCAGGTGAGTACTCTAATCCCTGGCCTACCAAGTCAGTCTCATGTTCTCTCTGGCACAGTGAATATTTAATTTCTGGAACAGCTCCAAGAAGAGAGAGATAGAAAGAGAGACAGTGGTTATATCTCAGTGGTTACGGCGCTGACACCTGGGATGTGAAAGATCGAGGTTTAAGTCGCTGTACTGAAACATGTGAAGTAGAGAACAGAACCTGGCTCTCCCACATCCAAGGGGACTGCCCTAACCACAGGCTATTGGTTATTCTAGGATGCATCTCCCTCTCTCTCTCTCTCATTTTTTCTATGAAAAGCTTGAAAAGGTCTCAGTTTTGTCCCAATGTGGAATGGGAAAATGTGTGGAAATCTAAAAAGTTTCTCAGTACAGGAAAACCTTGTTATGCCCAGACATGATTGTATGTCATCATCAATCACTGTGATGTGCCTTACTTAGGCTTCAATCCCGGAGAGATCCCCCAGCACCATGACTGATTGACTTTCTAAAACTAGGGTTTCACCAATCCTGCAAACATTTACATGTGTGTAACTTTAAAGTGAGTTTAACAACATTTTAAGTGCTTACAAGGTTGGACTTTTAGACTGTAAACACCTTGGGAAAGGACCACATTTACTTAAAATCCTGTAAAGCACCTTGCAAATGTATGCTACTGTATAAATAATGTTTGCAAGCACTTTAAGGTAAAAAAAATTACATAAATGTTCAGTATTAATATTAAAGTTTTCCACACAATTTTAAAAACCATCTTTATCTGGCAGTATACTTGGTAATCTTAGTTTAGGAGAATGCAAGGTAAGATGACCATCGATGCAATGTAATTTTTAATATTCAATTCCTAAATTGATCAATTGGGTCAAAAAACTTACAATGGCCTAACCTTGCTTTTCTTATGTGTCTATTTTAATGCTGCCCTGAAGTCAATACTGGGAAACTGCAACATATAATAAAATTACTCCTTAGTCTTAATATTGCAATTGTTTTTTCTCATCTCACCTTAAACAAGCTTCAGTATTTATGCTGCAGATGTGTTTATTTGTGCATATACATCTATATTAATGTCTAGAAAGCAGCAGGAATGCAAGAGAAACAAGTTGAAGGCAAAATGTTCACTCAGTTCAAATAAGCATCACATCATGTTTACATACAGAAACATGCTTCTTTAAAATGCACCATAGACAATCTGAATGCTTCAATGTTTTCTTCATTTGACATATGTTTTGGATGGCATTTCCTAATAAAACCTAAATCCTCACTGGTCACACAGCAATATTTTAAAAGGGCTTTGTCACTATATAAATCAAATATTTTTGCAGGTTGAGGGATGTGCTGTTAATTCTATTCTTTGTCATTTGTGCAGTTAACACCTAGACAAACAGAATCTGCACCCAAGTAACACCAAGCAGCTTGTTATAAAAAGCAACAAAATGTCATCCAATTACTGATCAAACAAAATTACGTAACATATTTGCTTCCACATAAGAACTCAGGCCTCAGTATAGCCAGCACTTTAAGACGTTGCCCAAGTCTCACAGTCAATAAGCGCGTACTCAAGGGCTTCCCTGAACCATGGCCTCAACTATTGGAAGCCAGTGCTCAAAAATTTTAAAAATATTGTTAAGCTTCACCACCCTTTGAGATAAGTCATTATTGTGCCCACTTTATGGATAGATAAGATGACGCACAGAAAAGTTAAAAGACTTGCCCAAGATCACACAGAGGGTCAGAAGTAAGAACTTAGGAGTCCTGACTCTTAAATCTTCTGCCCTAGCAGGTAAAACAGCCTCCTTTATAAAGTTTGGCTGTACAAATTAAGATTAAATAATTCTGTCAAAATAACTGTTAAAAGATTTTACACCAAATTATTTTTGTCACTTTCCATTGTTTGGAAGAGGATTCTTGTGGGAATCAAAGGACTAAATCCACTTTTTAATCAAATTAAAAGTAAATGCATGGCCTAACCTCACTACTGCCCTGTACTATGTTGTTTCTAATCTCATGTCATGGTTGGATTCCTAGATTCTGTGCTAGCTAGAGTTAAATTACTGATTACTGCAGCTGCACCAGGAGTCGTCTTTTCACGCACTGTGGGGATGAATGTGAGAGAAATATTGATGGTGGGATTTTCAAAAGCATTAAAAAAAGTTGGCCTAATTCTGTTTCAATTGAACTCAATAGTAAAATTCCCACTGATTGCTAAGGGAACAGTTAGGAGAATTCAGAATGCTTCTGAAAATTCAGTCTAGAGTAATAAAACAGACAGACCTTTTCCCCAATCCTCCCACATTCCTCCCTTCCTCTCTATATCCCAGGGCTTTCACTAAACGCACTCCCTTTTAAAACAAAAATATTTCTATAAACCTTCATTAAATTCTTATTTTCTGTGAAATGAGTATGTCCTTCGTAAAGTCTGAGAGTTAATTAACATTGCCTAACCAACACTCCACAGCACAGCCTAATTTATTTTTTCAGTATCACTCTTAATTAGCCAGGCTCAATCTTCACATTCTTGAACTTAAAAAGATTGAGTTACAGGAAGCAACATGAAGAAATTTCACACAGTATATGGTATTACTTACTGAATATCACAGCACCTTTTATCTGAATGCAAAAGGGCAATTTAAAAAATGTATATTTTAAATGTATGTGTCAGATGCTTAGCAAGTGTAAAGACATAAAACTGTTCATTTTAACAGAACACTACTATACATTTACAAAATCTGACAATCTGGCATCCTTCACACAAATTATTTTATTTGGCTTCAACCACCTGTAATGGCTACAAGTATTATGGTGCCCTGTTAGCCAGATATATTACAGTAGTCTAAATTAATCAGTAACTTTGCTAATGTGAACTGGAAATGAGCTACGTGAATTTCTACAGTCATTGATGGGATCTTTTAAGACAGCATAAAAATCAGGGGACATTGATAAATAGTACCTAAGCTAGGAGGGACAGCTCCTCACTATAGTGCTGCGAACATATTTTGCAACTAGCTACATTTTAACACATCGAAGCCAGAAACCTTTTAAAATCTAGGCAGATTCAGAAATCCAAATGTAGGGAATTAAATATTTAAAAGCAGGGTATCCAGCTTTGAAACATCACTACAGAAGATATGTCAGAAGCCACATAAATTGATCACACCTCAGTGCTGCAGTGAATTACTCTTGCCGTCAGGTTTTGGTCTCACCCAGTGCCAATCCATGAGAACCTTCAGACCCTGGCATCGTGTACAGTTTTATTTTTTTAAATACACCCAGGGATTAAGTAGCCCCCACCTTTGATGATCAAAACTCCTGATGCCCATTAAACGGATGCAGTTAAAAATGACAACCTTAAGTGTGAAATGTTAAAAAAAAAGTGGTTACACCATTGACTACACTAGACAGAATTACTTACAAGGAGCGCTAATCCATTCCACCTGACAAGACTGTATTTCACATTTGATTAAAAACATGCCATTGTACATACACCAAAAAGTCTGCAACCCAACAGTGTTGGCCCACCCCTGCTCTAGCCAATTGTTTTTGTGATCTTGCTAGGGGGCTGGCAGGACCATTAATCTTCCTTCTATCCCCCTCCCTCTACTATTAAATCAGCTGCTAGGAAAACATTCTCTTTCACCAAACCTATAGGGAATATGTCCCTGCTGAGACAGTATAAAAGACTCTTAAATGAGAGCTAGCACACTAGCCTGTATGGGTCCATCAGTGGTTCATATCCAGAAAAACAAATCTTATAGTCTGTTGATCTGTGAAAGACTCTTCTACAGATTGTAAGGAATGAAAGTGCAGCTAGTCTAGTCTCTATTGAAAAAAAAACCCCAAAAACCTTTACAAAATAAACAAACATTCTGTTAGGTTTTGCAGCTATAGTTTACTGGATTCTATTATTGCTGTGATCATGGTGAGTTAAAGTACTGCAGAAAAATATTTTTCTATGCCATGTACATTCTTAATTCTCTGTTCAGTCCCCCAGTCTTGGGGGAGACACTAAATGTACTGGAAATTTAGATGGGCATCCAGCATCCAAATCAGTGAAAGAAGAAGTGCAACCGACTAGAAAATGAAAGGAGAAGCCAAGAAGAAAAAAAATCTAAGCACAGGTGCGGGCATATACCTCCCTTCCCCTCCACTCCTCAGTCTTGCAAATCACGCTATTTTTCTAATTATTCAAGGAAAGAAATTAACCTGCAACAGAACATCACACACTCACCTGCATACAACAGGTTTATAGCGAACATTTTATATTTGCTAAAGCAGAACTCAATATCATAACTTAGAAATACACAGTGAATTCACTCGCTAGTATAAAGGGGGCAAATTTATTTTAGCATAAAGTCTCCTGAGCACAGGGACCTATTTTACAGAGACTTATAGATTTTCCAGAACTGATAAAATTCAGATTTTTTTGTAAATGGAGTCACTGCACAATTTAACCCTCAAAAGGTCTTTATAATGCATGCAATTCTCTTTATGGCCACCACACAGGGCTAACTTGCATGGCTCTGAAGAGACGGGAAGAGTTATCAATTAATTTAAAATATCTCATTCCTACACGATGCATATGCATCCTACAAATCTGTAACATGATTGGCACCCATGCCAAAAAAGAAGTCCATCTTAATGGGCCATCAAAGCTAAGCTAGTATCTCACCACTGAAGGCGGTACCGCCACTTTGGAATAGAATTGACAGGGCAGTGTGGAGAAAAGTGTCCTGCCTGTGACTTACTATCTTCAAGGCTGTAAATCCAGCACCTTTGAAAGAGCCAAATTCTACCATGATATACATGCTCACTTCCCAACGAGGTTAATGGGATTTATACATGTATATATGAAGGAAGAATTTGGCTCAAGAATCCTAAATACATATAAAAATGTTCCCTATTCATCCTGTGCGGCTCAGTAAGAGTATTGGATTTTCATTGATTCTAGGATACAGAATAGTCTTTAGAAGAATTGTTTACAATACCTTTTTTTAATCCCTTTCCCCTCTCCCCCCAAACCACAGCTTTACTTATTTGATTAGGCAAACACTATCAACAGAGTAAAGAAAGGAGTGCATAGGTAGTCTTACACATAAAGACACACTTTAACACTGCAAAAATATCTTCACTGCAGATTTAGTAGAACTAAAAGCCCAGAGTCCTACCATAAAACAATATACAAAAAAGTCAATGTATTTTAGAGGTGCACACAAAATAAAACATTTCTGCATCTAACAACAAGCTACAAAGGCCTATCTATTTTGCTACAAAACCACCTCCTGTAGAAGTCAATGTAAAATAAATAGGACAATTTCATCACAAAAGATAGAGACTGAAAAGGACTACTTGGTCGTCCAGTCTGATTGCTGTTTTTGGTAAGTTCAGGATGGATCCCACTGGTATACTGCCCAGTCTAGTGTGTCTCAACTTTTTTCATACCCAGCCCTCTTGGTACAGCCAGAAAGTGGTTTTGGGACATGGCCATCTCCCTTTCCTTTTAGCCATGAAGAGATAGAGGGTGGCTGTGTTGCCTCAGTTGAGATTAAATGGTCTATGGTGAATGTTTCAAAAACTTTCAAGTCCCGTTTTCAAAAGTGTCTTACATACATAGAAACCTAAGCCTCAGCCATTCAGGCTCCCAAATGCTTATATTCCATTTGAAAATGTCTCCCCCTAGTCTAACTCAGAAGTCCCGAGTGAAGAGGCTCCCTCTGCATCCTGTGGGATGTCTTTCCCAGTGTCTCATAATTGCTTATGAAAGCAATTCTGAGCAAACAGGCAGCTGAACACAATGGCTTGGTTTTGAAAAGTACTGAGTGAGACTCCCTTGATTTCAAAAGGCAACATCTAGGAAACAGTGAAAATTTTCAGCGCCATTGAAAATGTCAGCCATAGTGTATATAAATCAAAATATGCTACATACACATTATTTAGCACATACAGCAAAGAATACTGAAGGGTATGGCCAGAAAAAAAAAAAAAAAAAAAAAAAAAGCAGAAACTCAAAGCAAGACTTTGCTCTTTTTCCGTTCATCTGAACCTGACAGTAAAAGAAAAAAATTAAGCTCAAATGCAAACCTGTAAAAAAGATTCGCACGAATACTTGCAAACCAAAATCAATGTTCTAAGAAATACATAACAAATATAATGCTTGGAAATGATTATTGTATGTCAAAGACCGATAACTTTTTAGTGTGATGAATTTTTGTAAATTAAAATATAAAATTAAAGCCTCATTTTAATGTAAAATGTTTAGGAGGTTGCAAATTGCTTTACAACGTTTGGAGTGATTAGCAGAGTCTATATGCATGGCTCTTTGAACTACTAAATTTAATTTAATGCCTCAGCAGATAGAAACACATCATTGCTTTCTCGCTTTTACAGTTGACTTTCATTTATTAACAACATCTTAATTTTATCAGTTACCAATAGTCAGGGCTATTGCAACGTGTATTATCATTGAGTAACTATTTTTTCTTTTAAGTAGTTACAATTATCTAATGAACCGTTGTAGACCATTTTACCCTAACTTGTAAAGATGACCCAGGCATTTATATTTCAATAATTCTGTCCTGCAGAGCTATATGGAGTTTAATTTTAGTTTCTTTGAAATCAGCCTTGTAATAACTGTTTGATCATAAAAGCTAATTAGCAAAGATTTTCTGTGTTAATGAAGTGCAATTGATTATAGCTTGAAGATGCAGAGACTCACTAACTATTCCTTCCATAACAAGTGTAGCATTTTATCCTTTACATGCTATGTAACAAGGCAAAGGTAATGACATTTTTATGACATGTTTATATGGTGGAGTAATCAGTACCAGCTATCATTTTCTGTATTTCCTAACATCTGCTTGTAATAACACCCTATTCAAGCCCTCTGAGAAGTAACAGTCCATTTCAGATGCCTGGAAATATAAAAATGAGGATTTTGCTCTCCCAATGAGCATTAATGACATACAGCCTCATAACAAGAGCATTAGCTGGGACTTTGACTTCTCTCTATCATCCATATCCCAGATATTATAAAATGACCAGCTAAAGACATTGAAGACAAGGCAGAAAACAAAGTCTATCCTAGACTAAGTACATTTGTATCTTCCATTTTCAACCTGAAAAACTTGATTTCTATGGTGTGTAGGCCAAGTCTTGCACAACGCTTGCATCACTGCCAATCTACCAGCTTCCCAGAAACACCCCAGAAAGGAAGAACACAGGAAGGGGGGGTATCCCAATCAGAACGAATATTGTATATCTCAAGGGCTCCTGTATTCCAAAGAGATGGTATGTTGTTTATCTAGATGGCAAACAAAGCAGAGCATAAAGGGTAGCAAAGAGTGAGCATGGTAGAATCACAGAACTGAAAGGGACCTCTAGAGGTCATCTCATGCAGTCCCCAGCACTGAGGCAGCACTAAGTATTAGCTAGACCATTCCTGACAGGTGTTTGTCTAACCTGCTCTTAAAAATTGCCAATGATGGTGATTCCACAACCTTCCTAGGTAATTTATTCTAGTGCTTAACCACTCTGACACGTAAGAAGTTTTTCTCAACGTCCCACCTAAACCGCCCTTGCTGCAATTTAAACCCATTGCTTCTTAATCTCAGAGGACAGGACAACAATTCTCCTCCCTCCTCCTTGTAAGAACCTTTTATGTACTTGAAAACTGTTATGTCCCCTCTCAATCTTCTCCTGTCCAGCCTAAACAAACCCAATTTTTTCAGTCTTCCCTCATATACCATATTTTCTAGACCTTTAATCATTTTTGTCACTCTTCTCTGGACTTTCCCCCATTAGTCCACATCTTTCCTGAAATATGCTACCCAGAACTGGACACAATTCTTCAGTTGAGGCCTAATCAATGCAGAGTAGTAACTACATGATGAATTTAAGCATGATTTTTTTTAAAAAAAAACTTCTGTGAGGTTTTGTGTTTGTTTTCTTCCCAGTTTACTGATTTTAGTGTTCATACCTTCTACTAGGTAATGAACGACTGTCCTCTTGTGGTTTGTCTGGATTAGGAAATTAGGTAAGGGTTAGGCTGCAAACTAGCAAAAACATTTTTTTAAGGGAGGCAGCTTTGAAACACCATTTTGCACCCAGTGCGTATCACTTTTACAATTGAGCTAGCTGGTAAAGCATTGATCCTAGGGAATTATTTATCCCACAAATGAAGGAATGTAAGCCTTCACAAACAATATAACTGGAAATCCAGTACACTAAACTGGAGTTCATTTGCAGTCATGTCTCATTCATAGTCCTCTACAACATCTCTGTTGAAATCAGAGGTCATACTAGGGTGAAATGATAAATTTTTGTTTTCTGTTTGTCAATAAACACAAAAAATTTAACATCTGCACCTTCAACCTCAAACTGATCTTTAATATCATAAGAGGTTACAGCTATAGGGCATAGCTGACATTCTCCAGGGACACAATATCCTATACTTTAAAAAATGACTAGTAATTTTGGTTGTCTCCAATTTTAGGCATCATAAAAGAGCATGGATTTTTTAGGAGTGCTGAACACATGCCCTCTGGGGGGGCGGGGGGGAAGAAAATCAATCCCCGTTAAGGTGTCTAGTTGGGCAAAATTCATCACACCCCAAATAATTAGTTCCTTTTGAAAATTTAAGCTGATTGTTTTCTCTCTGCCATTAAAACAACTGCCCTGAGATCTCATTCAAAAATATACTAACCATTAAAACACTTTTAATACTTGTACCTTACCAGAAACTGATTTCTGACACAACAAAATGGTAGACTATAAAACACCATTTATTCTAGTAAACAACCAATGTGTAATAACATCTCAACTAGTGCTCCCTGGGAAACATAAACCAACAAACTTTATAGCTTTAACAGGAGCCAGAATCAATACAGATCCTTTTCAATGCCTAAGTAACAAACAGTCTCAGAAAGGTCTACCTGAGAAAAATATAAAGGTGGCTCCAAAGTCTGAGACTTGTGAAATACATAATTAAAAGGAAATTAAGAAAATGTCAACACATGATAAAATCAGGGAAATTTCAAAGTCTAAAACATACTTTGAAAATGGGTAGCTTACACATGGAATTCATTTTGAGTTCTCCTTGTTTCAAGCCAATTAGCACAAATTGATATTTAGCTATAATGATTAGTTGTTTGGCATACAGAACTGGATATTAGAAATGTCAGACAATTAGGGGGGAAACTGTACATTGGTACTGTGTAGAAATATTTTAAATATATTTTTTTCTGTTTTTACAGTATACAGGGAAACCCATTTAAAATGGTCTTCCCCAGTAGGGCCATCAAGAAATGACTGCTAGACAGCAGAGGAAGAAAATTCTGCCAGAAATCTCTTGGGGATTTCCCTAAGGTGCTGATACAGCCATACCAGTACATATGTATATTGTAAGCTCTTCAGGGCAACAATAGGGTGACCAGACAGCAAGTGTGAAAAATCAGGACACGGGATGGGGGAAACAATAGGCTTCTTTATAAGAAAAGCCTCAAATATCAGCACCATCCCTATAAAATCAGGATATCTGGTCACCCTAGGCAACAACCATGTTTAGCCAGCACAACAAGACCCTGATTCCAGTTGGGGACTTCAGGCACTACAGCAATATAAATATTAAAATAAGTATTGATAATAAAATATCCATTTTTAACTCCTTATGTGTGTTCAGTGTCCTCAAACCACAAAAGGAGACTTTTTATCAGTAATTGTTTCTTCGCATTACACAGAATTCTATTTTGGCCAGTGCATCCCCAACAGAGTTGTTAACCAAGTTTCAGTTGCAGAGTCTTCATTGCGGGGTAACAAAAGAAACACATACCCTTTCAGATTACATTCCATTAGCAGGCCTGGAAGAGTGAAACAATGGTGGAGATCATCAAAGCAGTGTAGAGGATTTAGCCATCTTCCATTTTAAAGGAAGATTGGTTATGATCTTCAAAACAATGTCTTTTTACTTGTCAACTAAAAGCATTTTCTAGACGTTATGGAGACACAATAAGCACCAAAATCAATTAGGCCAGTTTTAGAGAAATTTTTAAGAGCATGACTCCAATTTCAGACAAGGGTTTGTGTTCCAGAAGATATTGTTTTATTTATTATTTGTCTTACATTAGCCCTACAGGCCCTAACTCAGATAGTGCCCTATTATGTTAGCCACTCTGTTTGCACATAATAAGACAGCACTCACCCCGAGGAGAGCTTACAATCTTAACAGACAAGACAAAGGGTGGAACGGAGAAGAGATGCTCAAAGCGATGACGTGACTTGCCAAGGTCACAAACAGCCAGATTTAGATTTTTTTATTATTATTTTTTTTTTTAAAAAAAAAACCCTTCCATTTTTACTGGAACATGCTAACAGTGTGAAATAGGAAGTTATCATAATAGTGGCAGAGCTTCAAAATATGACTCAAGTGCTTGCATTCAGGCTCAGTTCTTTATTCTGAATCCCACAAAGACAGAAATCTCTCCCCTTCCTCAGCACACAGCAATTCCACACTATTATGCTATGACATTTCGGAGAGTCCATGGCTACTCCATCATGCTTCTGCGGACACAAAATCGATGTGCCTAAATGGTAGGGTGACCAGATGTCCCGATTTTAGGGTCTTTTTCTTATATAGGCTCCTATTACCTCTCACTCCCTGTCCCAATTTTCAACACTTGCTGTCTGGTCACCCTACTAAATGGTGCTGAAATTTCAAAACTAAAAACGAGCCATACAAGTTGAACGATTTAAATCCTTCTGTTTTCTGTATTCTTCAGCATGTAAAGCCAAATGCCTTTGCTTTTTTTAAAAAAATGCACTCAGGCACTAGGGGCTACACCTGTAGCCGGACTCTGAATGTGCGAGACTGTTGCAAGACCCTGATGTCAAGCCCAGGAATCTATTACTTGCAGTTGTCGCACATGAGTCAGTCTGACCTCACTGTCTTGTTTCTTGGCTGGCTCTTACGAGCATTGCCCCAGGGGCTAGTAACTGTCACCTTGGTGAGTCAAATTAATGCATTTAATACCCTGACGAAAAGGTCCTTCACTAAGATTTGGGTGTAAGGGCCTCCCAATGGAAAAAAAGAAAACAGAGATGTTACACCTTAAATTTAAATCCAGAAATGTTCATGTTTTCGCAACCATCCCCACTTTATCCAAGCTACATCCATAAGCAAAAAATCAGAAACCATATCTACTAGAAGATGCTTAACTGAAGGTGTTTGGCTCTCTTAGACAATACACATTCAGTTAATACTGGTGTACTTTTTGTCTTATTCATAGCATTTTGTTTTCATATTTTGGTAAGTGATTTATATTAATGGAAATTTAGCAGGTGGAAGATTTTTTTTTTCTCTCTCCTTTACAGAGAAGGAACCAACTTGCAAACAAGCTACCTTTTCCATTTTGGAAAACCACTTCTGAGCGCATATGGCTTTATTCTTCAGAACTAATGAGTTCTTTCACTTTGGGCAGTGAGTGTCCCCTTAGGTAATTCTGGATTGTCACTTGAATTTGGAGCTCACTTCCATCAGTTTTGCACAGGTGCAACTGCACTGATTCCTAATCTACACCAATATAAGCAAGATTAGAATCCGTTCTACTGTGTTTTATGGGAGTGATCATAGTAAATCATCTCTGACTTTCTGCAACATCCCTCCCCATGAAGTCCAAGCCAGACTGTCCCATGGTAGCTTAGATGACATGGGCTCATGGTAATATGCGCAATAGAACTCACTGAAGGTGCAGTTCACCACAGTGCAGAGAGCCCACACAAAGCCCTATGCACCACTTTAGTGGGCCTTAAGTGATGCTTAGGGCTAGGTATGAGCTCTATGCACTGGAGTGAATGTCACCCAGAGCAAGTCCACTCATATGCTAGGTGGTTGGCACTCTTGGGTCAGATAACACCCTCCCACCCCCTGCAGTGCTCCCTGGGACACGGTGGGTGTGCAGCTCTCTCTCAAACACTGTCTCCCACTCAACTGTAGCCAAATTGGACTCGCTGACGGAAGCTGCTCTTGAGCCAGCAATTTCCCAATCCCCAGCCATGTGAAAGGAGATCACGTCTAAAAAAAGCAAAATAGACTAAACCAAGGCGGAGTAGTTCTCTGGCCAGTAGCTGGTAAGATCAATTCAGCTGACCATCTAGGCTCTCTGTCCAGTTCATCCGTTTTTGAGCTGGATGACTGTTATTGCTTTACAATTCCCCTGTAGTCCTGTAAAGCCTTGTTAACATGAGGCAGTGAACTGCTCGGGGATACAAAGTCACTTACATCATCAACCCCCTACTCCAAAGTTCGATCCAGGCCCATCCAACACCAGAGAGAAGACAGGAAACTGGCTGAAGCAGATGTCCAGTGCTTTCTACTCATCTTCATGAGCGGACTGATCAGGAGAGACTCCCCACTCTCCTCAGATAGATACTTTAGCTTCATAAACTGTATACACATGGTCATAACTAATGTTGCATATTAGGACTTTCTGCAAATGTTAATATGTCAGCTTTAAACCAAAAACATAACAGTTTCATGAGGAAACAATTTATTTGTACTCAGGCTGAAGTTTTCTGGGAAGCATTTCTGATTCTTTTCCAGGGAAGTTGAAAATTCCTGTTTATAAAACTCTGATGAAAACAGTTTTGTTTTCATTTAAATTTCACAGGAGACAAAAAATTCTGTGAGCAGTTTTAATAGCAACTACTGTACCTATACAGATGGATAAACAGAATATTCATTTAGTCTGCAGAAGAGATGAGTGAGCCTTCAACTGATAACAGCCTTCAATTACCTGAAGAGGGATTCCAAAGAGGATGGAGCTACGCTATTCTCAGTGGTGGCAAATGACTGAACAAGGAGTAATGGTCTCAAGTTGCAGTGGGGGAGGTTTAGGCTGGATATTAGGAAAAACTGTTTCACTAGAAGGGTGGTGAAGCACTGGAAT
The DNA here is from genome assembly GCA_007922305.1 of Dermatemys mawii. Lineage (NCBI taxonomy): Eukaryota > Metazoa > Chordata > Testudines > Dermatemydidae > Dermatemys > Dermatemys mawii. Next base: position 8,244,655 of record ML677341.1, on the reverse strand, counting down.
GGGTTAGCTAGGGAAGTAGTGGAATCTCCTTAGAGGTTTTTAAGGCCCGGCTTGACAAAGCCCTGGCTGGGATGATTTAGTTGGGGTTGGTCCTGCCTTGAGCAGGGGATTGAACTAGATGACCTCCAAGGCCTCTTTCAACCCTAATCTTCTTTGATTTTAGGATCATCCTCTACATATATTCTCACAATTGTCTATTAATATTAACAAGAGTGCATTCATCAGTGAGAAAGAAATAACTATATGGGCTTCATTTATGCTTTTTCCGCCCCTTCTGATGTACAATTCAATCTTTTCTGCACTTCTATAAACCTCCATCATTACATTTGAAACTCCCATCAGCTAAAATCTATTATAGCGGCATCTATTTCCTGGGTGACAGTCACAATGATATAATTTACAAAGTTATACTGTAAATCTATGTAATTTTTATTCATTGGATGCCTTTTCAATTTGTGAAAGATTACAATCCAGTTCAGTCTTAAAGAGCAAATTCTGTGAAAAAGGAAACAACCTCCAAGTAAATCCTGTATTTCACATCACTCAAGTATACACTCATTGGTGTGCCATGTAGTCTGTCTGTTCATTCTTTAATCAAACCAGCAACACTTTGATTCTCACATATTGGCTGCAAATAAAATACAAGAGTTTAATAGTCTCTTTACAAATTTATTAAGCATCTCTGATAGCTTCCTTCATCCTCTTTTTTGTAATAGCTGCTATCATTGTGACAGACTACCTGCAGCAAGGACAGTAGGTTAGGTAGAATCTCTAGAATCAGAATTATCTAAAGGTATGTCTATACTACCCGCCAGATCGGCAAGTAGTGTTCAATGCATCAGGGATCGATTTATTGTGTCTAGACAAGATAAATCGATCCCTGAATTGACATCTGTACTCCACCTCAGCAGGAGCAGTAAGTGGAGTCGACGTGGGAGCCACCATGGTTGACTCACCACCATGAGAACAGCCAGGTAAGTCAAACTAAGATACTTCGACTTCAGATATGTGAATAGTGTAGCTGAAGTTGTATATCTTAGTTTGAACCTTCCCTCCCCCGCAGTGTAGCCCAGGCCTAAAGGGATAAGTAAGTCGCCCTCCCATAGCCATGCACTCCTAGTTCTTGTGGTGGATTGGAACACCTTACTTCAGCATTTCCTTTCAGAGGTTGCAAAAGATTAATGTGATAATCTATCATGATCTAAAATGAAACATTTTTGACAACTGCAAAGCTGAGTTGGCATATACATTTGAAAGATGTGTGTCCATTAAGCTCTTACATTCAAGGAAGCTGGTGATGCAGAAGCCTTTAAACCTCCTGTGTATATTTTCGTATCAGATAGTTATACTAGCTTAAGATGGATCTCAAAAGATCTTGGACATAGCATCATTATGTTTTACCTATTTGACGTTTTTTCTGAATCTGGAGCCAAGACTCAGGGATGTTCATCTCTAGGGTCTTGGTTTAGGCCTATGAAAATTTAGGAAGGGACATAAGCAGAGAGGAAGTTGAAAAAAGAAGTGGGACTCAAGGAGGCTGTAGGGAGGGAGAGGTTGATGTTTGGGCAGTGGAAGGCTGTTCCAAGCATAGAGGATGAAAGAAGGAGCAAGGCTGGGAGTGGGAGAAGGATATGGAAAGAATCATTCTGAGAAAAGAGAGAGTGAGGAACATAAGGAGCATCAGCGTATGTAGGATGGGATGAAAACAGAGATGTTGATTTTAGAAGAAGTTTAAAGCAATTACAGGTTTTACCAAGGGTGGTTCTATTTGAATAGATCAGAGTGCTTGTTTTCTTGTTACATGCCTTTAAATGATGCATTTTCTGTGTGAACAGGTTAGCTCTAGTCCATACTTTCCATTACACTTTATTTAAATCCTTTCGATGGTTTCTAGATATATTTCAATTCTCTGGATGGAGTCTAAAATAATTTAGATATCACACTCACACCTGCATTCCTCCTACATGGGTGACAATATAACCTTCAAGCATGAATCCCTCCATCAATAGCTCCTTTTACCAGAAGCCAAGTACAATCTGTAGCTGTGGATTTCCCCTTTCCCCATGTAGGTAGTTCAAGTGGTTACAAACTTTATTGAGAGCAAGGGAGCAGTCAGACACTAACTCAGATCAGGCAATAGCGGTAGCTTTTTATAATACGGCCAGACCTCAATTTGATATATTATTGGGGACCATGTTAACATGTGTGTGTAGTTTTCAATCATAATTTTGATGCTATCTTTAGGACCCATGAATTCACACTCATGAATTATTTTATTTTTAATATTGTTTTCTGTTAGAAAATGTTAATACACTCACTGGGAATAGAGCACAATATATCAATAGCTTTCTACAGTACATTTGCATGCTTCCCTCAGGGGGTTTTGATTATAAAAATAATATTTCAGTTATCAAGTTTCAGTATCCCAGAATGTATACTGAGCAGCGGATAAACAAGGGAATGATGTCTCACAAGGAAATACCAGTAAAGGAGGAGATTTGTTGTTGCTGTGTTTTGGGAGACCATGCTGGGGAGAATTTATGAACGCAAAGGGCTAAGAGGAAAATTCTACTCCCATAACAATATGGATCCCTACCATTTTCAATAGCATGGCTTTCCTTCTGACAGAAGCAGCAGCTTTGTCCATGTAGGAAGATGAGACACTCAAATCCATTGCAGGGATCCGAGAAGAGAATTTTGTGGAAAGTAAAGGAATCACTCTTGACAAGACCACACATCTGAAAATAGTGCTTATCCCCTATGGGAAAATTGGTGTATTATGTGCCTGAAATGTACTGTGCAGTGTGTTCACCATGGTAGTGTCTGACTGACAGTTGCAGCAAGATCAGCATGGGGACGTCCATAGTAATTTCAGACTACTCTTCATCTCTTCCAGCTTCAGCACATTTTACATCCTGGGGACAAGACCGTGGATTGCTCAGGTGGTGTTTTTTCATTTGTTCAGAGTTAGCTTTGACAGCATCTTCCAACCTTTCCACAGAGGGTTAGGGTGTGTGTGTGTGTGAGTGTGAGTGGATGTGAAAGAGTGAGAGAAGGGAGTCACCAGTACTGATCTTGCGGAAGTCTGGAGGGTAGAGTTCTTGGGGATAAGGAGCAGCTGCACATCATAAATCTTTCCTCCTGTTTGGGAGGAATGAGTGAGGACATTATAGTGTCGCACCAGCCATTGTGGCTATACAGAGTGTAAGCCCCTTGAAATGGGTCAAATGTCTTCCTCTATGTATTATATACTGCAAAATGACTCCAACTTGATGTCCCAGTAAGTACATTGAAGGGTGGTGCATAAATATTCTCTGATAGGACATTACTGTAGTTCTAGATTTTAGAAATAAACACACTTTAAAAACTCCACATGGTTCTGAGAGGGAAAAAAAAAAAACGAAAAAACAGCTAGTATACAGTCTAGCAGAAAAACAGGATAAATGTTTTTCTGTCCTTAAGAAGTTCAATGTTTCCTTTTTTCTTCTTTGTGTTGTTATCAAAGAGATAAATGCTGATATGTCCTCTGGATTATCTTTTTATTTTATTTTTGTTTCAGTATGGGCCTTCTGTATTTCTGGATAATGCTCCCTGCATGGATCAATGCTCTGTCAATGACATGTTTAAATACAAATATGTTCACCATGTATGTGACCCTACTAGCAGACAGGGACAGGTGAATGGACTCAGAAGCACCAAGAATCATTGCCAATTTCTAGAAATGGTCAAAAAATTGAGCTTCTTGAAGGTTGCAGATATTGGATTATTAATTGATTTTTAATATGAAGAATGGGACCCAAGCACACACTTCAAACCCAAATCTAAAGTCCATGGAAACTCTGGGAGATTCTGATAGGATTTTTGAATAGCTCACTTTAGAAGTAAATCTGGCAGTGAAGTTCAGAACCTCATCAGAACTGCAGAGTTCAGAGGTGTTTGCATGTTCTTTTTTTTACCATTGCTTTACATTTGTTCCAGTCCAGGTTCGCTATGACAGCAGAACCAGAAACGTCAACCCCCACAATAAATAAATACAACACATTTTTGTTTTGTCATGAGATTTCCAGCAGACTCTTGATGCCATGAAAGAAGCAGGTCTCAGTGCCACTGCTAGGAGAAAGGAGGATGGGCAAAATACTGTTTTTTAAACTGTGCTAATTAAAATTGTCCAAAGTACATCAGCTGCTGGTGACCTGACTCCCAGCCATCTTCGGACTCTAAAGAACACCCTTCAGTATGCCTTAGCCCATTACACATACAGTTCAGCAGAACAATTCTGTTTGCTTACCTAAAAACCTTACCAGAGATATGTACAGCAGACCCGATAGGGTAATGTTAGAGACATATTCCACTGGCTTGGGAATACCCCTGGACAACATCAAGAGCAGTGACAGCCTGTGTAGGATATTGCTAGCCCCACTTGCTGCCACACAGAAACTCAAGAGCTGAAGCTAACATGGCCTGAATGTGCATTACGTTGTCAGGATTTTTACTCTAGGTTTGGATGTCACAATTTACATATACACAACCCACTTTTTAAACCACCTCCATTGCGTCAACATTATTTCCTTGTGCAAAAGAACGTGACAACAGGAAAAGCAGAGGGCATGATTCAGGTCACATCTACACTGGCAGTGCTACACCAGTGTAGGACTATCGGTATGCTATATCGGCAACACGCTCCTAGTTTGGAGGCAGCTATACCAGCAGAGCTGTGCTTTGTACTAGCATAATAAAGTCACATCCCACATCTGAAACAAGCCATACTAGTAAAAATGCAGCTTCCTAGGTTTAACTGTGGCCTGGGCTACACTAGCGGAGGGGTTCGAACTAAGGTACACAACTTCAGCTACGCTATTCGCATAGCTGAAGTCAAAGTACTTTAGTTCAACTTACCTGGCCATCCCCGCGGCAGGTTGACCGCGGCAGCTCCCCCGTTGACTCCGCTTATGCTTCTTGAGGAGCTGGAGTTCCGGAGTCGATGGGAGTGCTTTCAGGGATCGATTTATCGCATCTAGGCGACATGCGATAAATCAATCCCTGATACATCAAATACTACTCGCTGATCCAGCGGGTAGTGTAGCCCTACCCTATGTCTACAGTAGGCACTTCTGTTGGCACAGCTACATCAGCCAAAGATCACATCTCTTCTCGTCCCTGAATGATATACCTATGTCGGCAGAAGTCTATAGTATAGATCAGCCCCTGAGCTATCCAATCTGAATAAGTTACTCAATATACATTGAAATTTTGACAATTCGTTTGTTAACCCCACAACAAATAGACATGATCCATCCCCTTGAAATTAGCTTCTTACTATATTATGACACTTCCAGATCTGATCCTCGGGGAAACCATGAAGTAAAACAAAGAATTAAAGGGAATTTCTCCAGCCTTATTTAGTGGTTTTGCTTAGATGAAGATTGACTTCTGCGCTTTTTCTTATTTTGTCGGAGTCTATACTCTGATGTCTAACCAAACTCTAAAAGGTCCCTCTGCTACTCTCTCTCATAATACAAGAGCCAGGGGACATTCAAGGAAATGGAAAAGGCAGCAGACTTAAATCCTATAAAAGAAAAAAAAAAGTTGCACATAATTATACTGTAGAGCTCATTACTAAGGATACCATTGAAAACTGGATTTTTTTTTTTTAAAAAAAAGGATTGGACAGACGGACAAAGAACAACATCCAAAGTTGCAACTAGAAGTATTAATAGACCCCCAGGGGTTTTGGAAGGTACATAAGCCCTAATGTTGCAGAACATTTATTATCTTCCAAATATTGGGGTTTGGAAGAAGCTTGCCCTGTGAACAGGTTATTCCATAACTGCCTACTGCAGGGTTCCATGCACCATCTTCTGAGATAGCTAGTACTGGACACCAAGGAAGACAGAATGCTACATTACATGGTCCGCTGTTCTTATACTGTATGTTTCTACGTACACACCTACAGCTCCTGCCACTTATTTCATACAGTGAAACATCTATTACTAACACCCTGCAAATTTGCCAGCATGCTATAATAAAATGCAACTTACGTAATACCCACATTATAACACATGTATCCAAGTAGCCATCCAGATTTGTCTGCCATATTCTCAACAGCTGCCTGAGTTCTGATTTTTCAACTAGACAGATGTCAAGGATGGTAGTTATGTTCCTGGCATCAGGTTCATGATGTGAAATTACTCCCTGTTTATTTTACATTAACAGATAGAGCCACAGAAGGAAGTCAATCATTCCCAAGGCACAGCAATGACATAGTAGAAGCCAATTCGCTCATTCACTTCTGATAGCTGTTTAGGACCACCGGAAGCAGTTTCAATGTACACGAGTTAACCTTACTCAGTCCCCCAAAGTATGCATCCCCGTCTCCCATTGAAACTTTGCCATATGTCACCCTCATTCCTTTTGCAGACACATTGTCACACAGTTATGAGGGTTCTATAAAATGGAAATACTGGAGAGAGAATGGAATCATGAGCTGAGTTTACGCAGAGCTTAGAGCTAATCAATGTCAGCTTCAAACAACAGCAATCGTCCCCGCCTCTCATTTTTTGAGGAAACAGATGCACAACTTGCTGTTTGACTGAAGGCCTCTTTATTACAGAATTTCCTCTCCCACTTCTGTAAGTCTACTATCCCTTTGGGGGCATATTTGCTTTTTGTGCTAATCATAGAACTGTTGAGCTTCCTTAGACAGTTTCCATATTATAATAGAGGGAAAAATATAAGCACCAAAACATTTAAATAAGAGCTTCATCATGCCTTGACTTCTTTAACTAAGATGACCTGAGCCTTAAAATGCTGATTAAAGGTCTCAGCAACTGTCCACCCACAGTAGTTTCACATACACTTTGGCAACGTTGACGAGATTCACAAGACAGAGCTTTAAAGGAGAACTCCAAAAGCAAGAACTCAAAAATGCCTCAGAAAATAGATCTGAATAGGAGAGGTTAATGATAAAAGAGCCTTATTTATTGTTTCCCTCTTTATTCAGCCAGTAAGATGACAAATGAACATAAACTTTCTTTGACTGGAGCACAAATCCACATTTCCCCTCCATTTCTGCGGTTTAGGTGGTATGCTGTGTTCCAATTGCATGAAATACCATCCCTCTGGGCTGGCTTCATTTTGTACAGAGCTGTGGGTTCCTTGTGATGGAAGGTGTGATCACTGTTCTATTATTAGAAAAATTATTCAGTGTGATTTAACAATTTAGCAATCCAGGCATATATACTGTATTCACAGTACATTAGGTGCCTTACAAGTAATTCTTTAACTATTTCACTCCCTAGTGGTAAGGGCCATGATTAGCAGTTTTAGACACATTAGTGTGTATTGTTTCACTTATTAAAGCTAATATTTATTTCTCTGCATTTAATCATATACTTCTAAGAGTCAGAACCTTCCCTTCTCTGCTATTTTTTTTTTAAATCAGTATTTCAGACATAAAACCCAAGAAAGTCAACAGGTGGCCTTTAGCTAAAGCAATTATTTTTATTATTGCATTCTAGTTATTTGGCGTTAAAGAGCAATATTTTCTCTTGAGCTCCTTTCCAAATTCAATTGTTACATCAAAGATATCTCTGTTTATTTCAGTTTGGGTGGGAGCGGGTAGAAGAAATGTTATTTCTGTAATTAATTATTTTATTTATTTGGCAGGAAAATGAAAAGGCCCTATTTACAGCTGCACAGCCTCTAACATCAGGTCCTAGTAACCAGTTCAAAAGTCACAGCCACTTAACAGGTTCAAAAAAAACCTCAAACAAACCCCAAAACCAATTCATGCTGTCAGTTTATCTAGTGCCATTGTCCACAGTCATTGATACAGAATGAGAACATCTGGGGACTCCATTATTCATAACATGAATAATAATATTTCATTTCTGTTAAACAAAACTCCGTACTCGCAAAACTTCTGGTCCCTCATATCATGTGATGCTGAAATGAAACTCACTATTGAGCGAGGCAAAAATCTCTGCTGGTAGAAGCACCTGCCTATGATAGCAGCAGAATTCATCAACCATGATTTAAAACAAAACAAAACAAAAAAAAAAAAAAAACAACAACAACAACAACAGATGCCTAAAGTCAGGCTCCTTGATCCAAACCTGCTGGGGGATTCTCAAAAGTGCAACTGGCACTTGGGCACTTCACTCACAGTTGTGCCATTGAAAATCTCCCCAACAGTCTCTTAATTTAACAGCCTAGTTTTCAGAAGCGTTGAGCATTTGCAACAGCCACTGACTTTAGTTGAGGCTGCTGGTGCTCAGCACTTTTGAAAAATCAAACCCCTTTGGGGGTTGGGTGGAGGGGCGGGTGGGTAGAATACAGTCTCGGGAGCCTAATTTTAGTCAGACATTTAAAAAAATAAATCCCAGCCAGTATCTTTCAAAAGGACATTGTCAAATCAAATGCGGCCCAATATTTAGTTTTTATGTATGTATATTGCTTTACTATACTGTGTATAGTACACTATGTATATACTGCCTTCCTACTGTAAGGCGACCAGATGTCCTGATTTTATAGGGACAGCCCCGATATTTGGGGCTTTTTCTTATGTAGGTTCATATTACCCCCGCCCCCACCCTCAACCCTCTGTCCAGATTTTTCACACTTGCTGTCTGGCCACTCTATGCTATGGACTAGAAAGAGGTGTCCATTGAAAGAAAGGTCTGACTACTGATTAAATCACAATGCTGCAAGCATTCACGCACATGCTTAATTTCACTGACAGGAGTAGTAACAGACATCAGTTAAGCATGTAAGTGTTTGCGGGTTTGAGATCTAAAAGTTCAGATTCTATTTCATTTCTATTTCATTTCTCTCTCTCTCAATCTCAAGAAGTGAATGTTGAGCGGAGGCCAGACTAATGTTGGATGGTAAAGTTTTTGTTCTCCTATATGAGCCTTTCCCCTCCATGTCTCATGCCTCTTCCTCAATATACTCCCATGAACTTCAGAATAACTAAAACAAATGCAACTCGGACCTGATTGAAACAGCTCAACTCCTGTGCTGATAAAAATATTCCCATCTGGACACTACACAAATTTTGTAAAGATTCCAATGTCTGGATGAAAAATATATTCCACGATAGCCCAACTAATCTAATTGCCAAGCTTTCACTTTGCTGTGGTAGAAATGCTGTGTGTGCACCACATCTTGCAAAGCCTATTGGGAGCCACAGGAAACTTTAGGAAAAATGGGCCAGGTCTTCAACTGGTTTAGAGTGGCATGACACTACTACAGTCACCAGTGCTACACCACCAGCTGAGGATCTGGCCTAGCATGTATGTGTTTTAGCTCCATTAAAACCTTGTCTTGTTTTATTTGCTTTTTTACCTTGCTCTTGTGGAGATACCTAGGGACCCAATCTTGGCAACCCTTACTCGTGAATATTCTTCTCATTGACCCTAAGAGGTATCTCAAATTGGCATCCAAAAACTGAAACAAGCAAAAATCACTAATTTTTGCTTTGAAACTTTGTCCCTGATTTTGCATTCAGTTCCACTATGAGCTCCTAAAAACTTAACATTTATAGACTCCAATAAAAATGTTTTTAATATAATGTAGATGAAATATAAACTGTTAACCTTGAACGCTGGGGAGAAGTATTACATTTTTGATCTTTTAAATATTTTATTTAGAATTCTTAAAGACTTGTACATAATTCATAACAGGGTCTTTTGGAATTAAAATAATTGTTACATCGCTCCTCTAATTATTAGACTTTATAAATAAAATTGATTTGTGTACATTAAAATGAGCAAATGCACTGCTGAGAAAAGAGGCTAGATTGAAGTCTCATGCTTATCTACTACACAAGGAGCAGCAATGCAAACGTCTTCACTTTGTCCATCAACATGCCTTACTCCTGGTCTGGACAGACCCTTGTGAGGTGATGGGAGTGTAAATAAATGGACTGATGTCATCAACTCATTTCAAATAGGTTGTCCAACAGCCATCAGTTAGTATCAACTCTTACTGGGGATAGATTAGAAATAGTGACCTAGAAATGAAAGGTTCTCTACACTATATCATTCTAATGAAACTTCTCCTTGACCTAAATTGCTAGCCTTCTTTTCTGCCCCAACCTCAGATATTCACCTTATTATTTAGTTTCCAAATCTAGAGCTAGCTCTGAAATTATTCCTAAAATTACTCACACCCTAAGCCCCATCATCAGCACCAAGTTTCTAAAGGATGCTATTCTAGGTGAGCTTGAGCACTAAGGCCCTGATTCAGCAAAGTGCTTAAGCATGTATCTAACTTTAAGCACATGAGAATTTCTGTTGATCTCATTGACCCTTTTGAACAGGCACCTGGGTTGGAGAGAAGAAGGATTGACCCTTCTCTTTCCACATCTTCTTCTATGCTATTCCCTATACAACAGTTGAAGATCTGGCCCGTTTTTCCTAAAGTTTCCTGCGACTCCCAATAGGCTTTGCAAGATGTGGAGCATACAGCATTTCTACCACAGCAAAATGAAAACTTGGCAATTAGATTAGTTGGGCTATCGTGGAATATATTTTTCATCCAGATGTCGGAATCTTTACAAAATTCATGTAGTTTCCAGCTGGGAATTTATTTGTCAGCACAGGAGTTAAGCTGTTTTGATCAGGTCCAAGTTACATTTGTTTTACTTATTCTGAAGTTCATAGGAGTATGCTGAGGAAGAGGCACGAGACATAGGGAGGACGGGCTCATATCTCATGAGAACAAAAGATTTTACCATTCAGCCTTTTCAAAAAGGTCCCCTTGTGCAACTTGACTTAAGCGTTCTGCCATAGCAAAGAATTACTATTTATTATTTGTATTATAGTAGTGCCTGGAGACCCCAAACAAATCAGGGCCTCATTGTGCTATTTAGATCCAGAGTAATAGACTATCTTGTTTGATTAGAGTTAGGGAAGAGACTAAAAGTATCCATTCACAAATGAGGAACTTAGGCATTGAAAGATTAGGGCCAAGATTTCCAAAAGTGATTAGTGAGTTTGGAAGCCTCCACTTTTGGATGCCCAATTTGAGAGATCTTAAAAGGACCTGATTTTCAGAAAGTGCAGAGCACTCTCCCTCTGAAAACCCTGCTTTTATACAGCACAGACTGAGCACCCTAAAATTGAAAAGATGGTTTAAAACAAGACACAAAAAGTGAGTACGTATAAACACACAGCACAATGGTAGTGGGGAAGGAGGACAATGTAAACAATAGGATCATGTTTTCGCGGAGACCAGTATGGACACAACTGAAAGGATCCACACGATTTGAAATAAAAATAATAATAATCAATATTAGCTATACCCAATTGCCACCCAACCTCGGGATCATTAGTTGACCTATTCCTTCTAGGTATCAAAGTGGAAGTGCATCTTGAGAAGGGATAAGCAGGAGGAAAAGGAAACTGACTTGTTAATGGATTTTAAAGGCATCATGAGCATCTAGTCCGATTACATTACTTTATAATGCATTATACAGGCTATAGAATTTTACCAGTAATTACTGAATTGAGCCCGATAACTGGTGGGGCAAACTCTGTACAGGGTTTCATGGGTAAAGGCAGAGTAGAAGAAAGCAGAGAGAGATATATGGAAGAAGCGGACAATGGGTGTCTAAGACTGGCATCATTGGCAGAGCACAAGGTGCCTCAATGAAACACAAGAATGGCAAATAAGTTCGGAGCTGTGGACATACGTGAATTTAAAGAGAAGTAGGCTGAACTTGATGCTGTTTAACAATCAGTGGAAAAATTTAAAGAGAGAGGGGATGGTGGCACAATTGGAGCAACACACAATGAAGATGATCGTTAAGCTGGGGTTTGTATGGATCAATGGAAGCCAGGCAATATGAATCTCAAGGAGGCCTTTACTCAACTGTCGTCTATTACTATTACAAATGTTCCTTTTTATGATATTTTCATTAAAATCTTCATGGATGTTTTATTGACTAATTTGAAATAGCCACAGATTTTATAATTCACCTAGAATTTACAAGCAGTTACTTGGATTATGTCTGTCAAGGCAGTAATGTTTCATAATCTTGTATACTTAGCTTCTTGGAAGACAGATCATTCTAACACACAATGGTATAATAAAAATGGCTGTCAGTTAGCGATCAAGAGATTTCACTTTGCTTGTCATATGGTGGGTAGTCAATTTTATTTTTCCCTTTAGATAAAAGCTTAACTGTATTATATTTCAATAAGAATGAAGTTGTGTTTAAAATTTTCAAAAGCCTACTTCAACTGAAGCATACTTCAGAGCCTACATTCCATTGTCAAAGTGACTTAGGCACTTAGTAGCCTATGTATCATTGGTTCTCAATGAGGCTTTGTGCCGAAATGAGCAAGTCTCTTTTGAAAATGGGACTTGTGCACTTTTGGAAATTTTACACACAAATCCCAAAGGCATGTCAATAAATGTCATAACATATTGTAAACCTTGACCTCAGCTGACAACATATCTTGTTTAAACACACATACAGTCATAGAAATTAAAATACAGATTAGTCTGTATTTGAGATGTCCCTGTCTTCTTTTGGTACTTTATATTTTAACATCTAATATATTTTTAAAGAAGATGCTTGTTTAACTTTCTTCCTTCACCTTCTTTGCCTTTTCTTCTTCAAGTTTTTTTAAGAGACCAATTAATAGCACAGTGTAATTAAAAAACCTTCCCTGAATTTTGATCAAATTTCAATAAAAACTCTTGGTTCTATTGTTACTTATATTTACACAGGCATTTACAGATTTCCCTGGAGTTCTGGAAATGCAAACAACAGCCCTGAGTTAGTGCAGGAAGTGACCTGTTCACTTCATTCTCCCAAATACTGATGAATGAATTGAAATTAAGCCAGCAGCACAAAACATAGCAAGTAAATTAGATCTTAAATTTTCTTTTAGTGGTAATAACTTAAGATGTTATTAGTATAACAGTAAAGAGATAAATATTTCAAATATAGGATTTTATACAAATATATATTAAAAAAAACGATAGAAGGTTAGAACACATGTTTTATTTACCCTAGAGACCGGAATGGCTCCTTAGATGTGGAAGCCAAGTATTACTTTTTGTTCCTGGGCTGTGCTGTCTTGTCTCTTTGACCCCCTCTTGGAGTGAAACTTATGCTCTGAGAATAGGCAGTCTACATTGCAAAATGCCTCTTGCACCAAAAAAATACTCTACCTCTTTTGCTTGACAAGTTCTAAGGACAACACAAATGTTACCAAAACAAGATGAAATCCAGTTTTCTACAGATACAAATTCAGGCACTGCAGATTTTCTGAGACTTGTCTGATTGATCAGTTTTACTGTATCATGCTTAAATAACGGATTTCTCAAGTCAAGTTAAATGTGCATTTAAGAACTATATTTTGATCTCTTATTTCAGGTAACATGTAGATAATATAGATCTGCAAAACTAGCTTTGGAAAAGGATTGGCAGAGCAGCTCTAGAAAATCTAGAAGTAAAAAATGAGGCCAGACCTTTATTAAATTTTAAAATATGCCTTTGCTACACTCTTGTAAAGAGCCAAATAGGGTATTCAAGTCTCTGGAGTTCACCAGTATAATTTCTTTATCATGTTCCATTTAAAATTTAATTACGTAGTCTACAACAAGAAGAATCTGAGTACTCTAAATAGGTCATGCAATGAACAACCTAACAATATTATGAAGATCTTTTCTTTGATGTGCTGTTACACATGGAAAACCTTTCTTCAGAAAACAAAAAACCATGGGCTCATACAATATAATAATGAAGTTGAATCTATTGCATTTTAAGTTTTAAACCAATTCTCTCTCTATTCTGTATTATCTAAACGTATCAACAGAAATAAGCCAGTAACGAAAAGGACACACAGTATAAAATGTAGCTATCAAGTTCTTGCAGTTAAACCTGTCATGTATTTATTTCTAATTTATATCTTTCTACAAACGTAAAAATTATCCATTAAATTTCCTTTTAACAGAAGTTTACAAAAAACTCAGTTTTTCAATTTTTTTCCATCTTGATCCCTGGGACTGATAAAATCTGTTGGTGAATCTTTTGGCTAAGTAAATCAGAAGAAAATGTGTCTTCCGACAGAAAATGATTATTTAGAAAATGATCAACAGCATTTGATGGCTGATGCCAACATGAAAAACAAAAATACCCAACCCTCCCTGTGTTTTAACAGAATTCTTTTTTTACCTTTACTTTTTGAACACACACTTACGAGTCTCTTAATTAGGACAGAAGAGAAAGAAAACATGTTTCCTAATTTATAAACTCTTTACAGGGAAATTGGAGCACCCACTTTTTTTTTTATAATCCAATTAATCTGTGTATAAATGTGGAAAGAAATATTTATTTTTATTATGTTGACAAAGCCAGAAAACCCCTGGAGGCACCATTAACCCTGAAAATGCTGACATCCTTCATACGAGCAGACAAGTAGGCAGCGTACACATACACATTTCCATACAGTCGAAAGAGTTAGAGAAGGGATTTTTTTGGGCAAGTTTACTAATGAAAGAAAGGATTTGAGCAATTTATACCAAGTATATGCTTATGATTATTTGTAAACAGAGAAAAGTCATTGTGTTTAGTTACATAGGTAAGATTTAATATTCTGATCTGCAGTGTAGTGGCCTTTGTCTCATTAGACAAATGTGTGGATAGCACAGTATCTACAAAAGAACAATTATTTATTTTATATTTTTAAAGCCCCAATACCTAAAATTGTGTCTATTGAAATGAACCATTTTGGGAAGAAAATCACCATCAACAGAAGAAAAAACAATTCTTGGATGAGGTTCTAAATTTACAAATTGTTAATATCAAAAGTATTCATTTGCAGTTTGAACAAAATCTCTCAAAAACTGAACAATAAAGAGCAAATCAAAAAAGTCTACTACTGAAACAAAATCAACAACAGGTCACACCAAAGAAAAGCTTGAAGACTAGTAGAAGAATGCCAGCACTCACACAACTGTAAACATTTGTTTTAATCTAGACAAGATCATTGGCTTTAATATTTATAATACAATTACAATGCCTCATGCACATTGCTCATATAATCTAATTTCTGCTTGTGACATATTACCACCAGACTTTAATTTCAGCTGCAGCAAGAATTCAAACACACAGTTAGGTTTCCATTAGCAGTGAGATAGAAACTGGATGCTTACTCAAGCTCCCAGTGTAGATTTCTCATATTAACTTCAAAGCATTTAAAACCACCAGGGTAGAATTCACTTCTGCTGTACAAAGGTTTCATATTTTCCCTATATATTGTCAACTAATGCCAAGTCAAAGTTAAGTTAGTGACATGCAGTGCAATCAGACTGGAATTACTCTATCCTTTAAACTAGTGAAAATGACACAACTAAATGATTATGAAGCATCGTAAATACCAGTGTCTTCAAGCAAGAATTAACCAGTCAGTTGCTGTTGAATCTCTATTTTCATTTTTCCCAGATGCAGAATTGTAAGCATTCCTTTACAAGTACAAAGAATGCAAATCCTTACGTGTCATGTGCCACACAGATCATTAGCCAGAGAACAAACAGAATTTCAGATGCCTTATTAAATTGCACCAACATATTTCATTGCACATTTGAGGGTAATAAAGGACAGAAAACCTAAAAAGAGAAAAATAGCTGGAAGACCTAGTTGTATTCAACTAGGTTGTACCTGCAAACATTCCAGGAAAACAACCAATACAAAATATCCGCCAAATGAAGGAAAAATACACCTTGTTACTGTATGTTGGAATTAAGTCAAGCCATGATTCTCACCATACACAAATGTGATTTGCCTGCTTTTCCAATGAACAAACATTTGGATCTCACATGACCCTCCAAAAAAGTTAGGCAGATTTTTTTTAGCTGCCTTAGAATGAGAAACAGCTGTTGTGTCAAATATCTTTAATACCATGTTGTTAAAAAAATGATTTTATAACTTTAATGAGAATTTCATGGTTTGCATTTTACACATTTTCATTATGAATATATGTCAAACAACAATAGAATATTCACTGAAAAATAACTAATCATTAAAAAAACCCACACTTCAATAATAAAGAAGCTGGAGCAAAATGAGATGCAAAGGGAACACAGGCATTGTTCCTGGATAGTCAGAATGTAATCTGTCACTTAATAGAATTCAGGATGTCACCCCATATTTTTTTAGTTTGAATAATTTTCATCTCCGTGATTACGGCCTTATATTTGTCTCCTCTGACCACAAGGAGGTAGCCTCTCTCTCAACCATTCTTTGAAAGGTTGGAAGATTGAATCTATGTGGTTCTGCTTTCCCATTGAAAGAACATTTGGATTTTCACAAGCGACTTTTCCCTCACTGTTAAAATGTAAAGCAATGCGGAAACCGTCTACAACGTATGTAGTTTGAACGTGGCAGGAAATCAAATCTTGGATGCTTTTCTTCAGGTGGTAGCCAACTGAGCCAAGCCTCAAAGCAGTTTAAACATGCTGATTTAAAATGATCTGTGCTTCGGGGGTGGAGGCCTACAGCACTTTACTGCCATTTCACTGGCTACGGCAAACAAATCAAAATGCTGTTTTTCTCCATAGATCCGTGTTGCCTCCCCACACCCTGACCGGTTTCTACATGAAAGAATGATGCTATGGCTCAAGAGGCTGCACTTCTTTCAGCAATGACTAGAAGCCGATACACGGATTACTTTAGAACAGCTTGCTTACCTTGGTAATGTTCCAACTAGCTCTGTGGCAGTCTCTCTGTAAGATATACAGAAGGGAAAATTGGTTAGTGTTTGCAGAGGTTATAACATTTTAAAAGGCAAAGATCACGCACCCCTCCGTATGTGGCGCTGACGTCCATGCGATAATATGCACAAGCATGTTGTAATAAACAGGAAATACATCATGGTGGAGAGCAATACAAAAGATTTTTATTAGTGTGAGTTTCTGACTGTTACATTATCCAGGTGTAGTTTTTCTAGCCATAAAATTATATTGCTATTTTAAATTCCAACCCTGCAGCTTCCTCCAGGGCTAGACCCAAGCAATGGGCCCATTTTGCATTGGCAACAAGCTGCCAGTTTCTATCTATGCACCAGCTATTGGATGCTAAATCTGTGACATGGGGATGTTACAGAAGTACCACTAATTCAGCACTGACTATTTCCATTCCAGGCCTTGGGTAGTGGTAATTTTTAAGTGGGAAGTACCATATTTTGGAGATGAAGCAGCATTTTACTGGCAGATAGATGAGATTTTAAAAAACGGGTTTGCTTGAAGCTATTCTTGGGTTGGTAATAAAGTTCAGGGGAAATGGATTGGTGAGCAGAAGGCAGGGAGGGTTGGCTAAGGTGGATGATTTATCACAATTCATCCTATGGCTATCACCTCCACACAAGTGGTGTATATATAAATTTATCACTGTACTACCATGCCTTCTCTCCACCTACTAAATATATCTGGCCTGGATTTATTCCAGCATCCAACCCCACAAAATAGCTTCAAACCATTCACTGAATTTTGGAATTTTTAGCTATTTTTTTTTCTTCCCACCCTCTGTGTAAAACCCTAAAACCCAGAAACATAGGGACTGTCATACTGGACCCCATCAACGGTCCACCTAGTTTAGCACCTTGCCTTCTAAGGCACCCACTACCAGATGTTTCAAACAACTACGGCCTGGGCTACATTAGCTGGAGGGTTCAAACTAAGGTACACAACTTCAGCTACGCTATTCATGTAGCTGAAGTTGAAGTACCTTAGTTCAACTTATCTGGCCGTCCCCATGGTGGCGGGTCGACCACGGTGGCTCCCCCGTTGACTCCACTTACTCCTCTTGCAGAGCTGGACTTCCGGAGTCGACAGGAGTGCTTTCAGGGATCAATTTATTGCGTCTAGGCAAGACATGATAAATCAATCCCTGATACAACAAACACTACCCACCGACACGGCGGGTAGCATAGTCCTACCCTATGTAAACTTACACAATTGAGAAAAACAATACTTTTTTTTCTAACTTCCATTGATATTCCAAAGCCGAGGTTTCCAAACTATGGCCTGTGAACACTTGTCTGCAGAGAGGCCACTGGTCACATGATGCTGTCTCCTCATTTCTAGACATTGCAAGACAGCCTACGCTTTCCTACCATTACACTGAAAGACATGACATGCTTTCCTAACAGTAGTTTTCCATGTCAGCAATTGATGTAACTGCCATAGGTATGCTGTGGAATCGCAAACGAGGGGGCATCTGGTTCACAAGCAATCCCTGGCCTTAAAAGACAGTCCAGACAGTGAAAACCGTAGGAACCCTTTCCATCAAAAAGCATGATGGAAGATCTCAGAGATTTCTACCCTTTCTTAACATAAATTTATAGCAATAATCCCTTCTGAATCCTGCTGAACTCTTGGCCTCAAACACACCTTGTGGTAGCAAGGGTTGCATTAATTATGCTATGTACAAAAAGCTTTATCCATTTTAAATTTGTTGCTGTTTCTTTTCATCGGGTGTCGCCTTGGCTCTTGTATCATCTTGTAACAATGGTTAAATTTGATCTACCTTCTCTATGCTGTGAGAGAGAGAGAGAGAGAGAGAGAGAGAGAGAGAGAGAGAGAGAGAGAGA